>CM052800.1:34689159-34839899 GCA_028533885.1 Nasua narica | reverse complement strand
TACCATAGCACATACCCTCCCCAGTGTCCATATCCCTATCCACCCCCCCACCTCCCAGCAACCCTTAGTTTGTTTTGTGAGTTTAGGAGTCTCTTATGGTTTGTCTCCTTCCCCATCCCATCTTGTTTCATTTCTCTTCCCCACCCCCCCATAACCCCCTGCCCTGCCTCTCAAATTCTTCATATCAGAGCGATCATGTCTTTATCAACATTATTATAGCAATCTGCACACCCCCTTTTAGAGATAAATAAGTGGTCTCAAGAGATTAAGTGGGTTCCTCAAGGCAAAATATTACTGTTGTGTGATGGAGCCCAAATTGAAATCACCCTGCCTTCTTTTTTTAATTCTCCATGATAGGCATGTATATTTTAATTAGACTTTTTATTACTGAAATGTTTTATTTTTATAAATTTAAAAACTACTCTTTGGGGGCACCTGGGTGGCTCAGTTGGTTAAGCGTCTGCCTTCTGTTAGCGTCATGATCCCAAAGTCCTAGGGTCGAGCCCCTCATCAGGCTCCCCGCTCATTTGGGAGTCTTCCTCTGCCCCTCACTCTGATCATACTCTCTCTCTCTCTCTCAAATAAAGAAAGAAAATCTTTAAAAAATTACTCTTTATCATTTTTTATTATGCCAAGATTACAGAATTATAAATTCTTGTCATTTCATTCTATATTAGAAAGTTAGACATTAGGGCGCCTGGGTGGCTCAGTGGGTTAAAGCCTCTGCCTTCAGCTCAGGTCATGACCTCAGGGTCCTGGGATCGAGCCCCAAATAGGGCTCTCTGCTCAGCAGGGAGCCTGCTTCCCTCTCCCTCTGCCTGCCTCTCTGCTACTTGTGATCTCTCTCTCTGTGTCAAATAAATAAATAAAATCTTTAAAAAAAATTTAAAAAAGAAAGTTAGACATTATTAAAGTAAGTTTTTAAAAGTTCCTATCAATAAACACATGTCTTATAACTGGCATTTTACATTTTGATCTTTTTGTTTATATACCCCTTAATTGGTTCAATTACATTCATTCCTTCGCTTAGCATTCTTTCCATACACATCTTTCACTCGTGTCTTTGTTAGATCAAGCAGGCAGACAAAAGAGGATAGGGTGAGGTGGGAGTATCAGAATTAACTGTAAATAAAAGACCTAATAGTTATTGATTATACGTTATATGCCATAGGGGATACACCCTCTTTTCTCTACGCTTGAAATGTTTATAAACCCTGATCACAAAATAATCTCAGTAAGGTAAAAAAAAGTATACAGGCTACATTCTCGGCCCACAGTCAAAGTTAGAAATGGTAAGTAAAGTTTAAAGTAAAGATCCTACCCCTTAGAAATTAAAAAAAAAAAAAAAAGCAGGGAAGGGTTGGCAGGGAAGAAAAGTTAAATACATCTTTAAGTGAAGATAGCAAAACAGCAATTACAGATCTTTGTCTTTTTTTAGGGAGGTGACTTTTTTAGGCTGTGAGGTCAATATGTGTAAAAAGTCTGGATAAAATAGATTACTTTCTACAAAAACAAATGTCTAAGTTAAATTTAATTAATTAACTAAAAAGATTTTATTTATTTGACAGAGAGATAGCACACGTAGGCAGAGCAGCAGGCAGAGGCAGAAGGAGAAGTAGGCTTTCTGCTGAGCAGGGAGCCCAATGCGGGGCTGGATCCCAGGACCCCGGGATCATGACCTGAGCTGAAGGCAGCTGCTTAACCAACTGAGCCACCCAGGTGCCCTAAATTTAATTTTAGAAGTAAAAATTAAACTGATAAAAAAATTACAGGCAAATTGAAAGAACGGTCCAAGAACTACTTCTAAAAATGCCACTTGTAACTTAAATATTTTTTACTTATTAATTATTCAAAAAATATTTATTTAATACCAATTGTGTTCCAGGCACTGTCTTATTGTGCCCCCATCAATAGGTCAAAGAAATAAATCCATATAATGCCAGAACTTTTCACTTTAGGTAAGAGTACATGGGAACTATGTATAACACTGCCGTATTTTATTTTTATTTATTTATTTAAAGATTTTATTTATTTATTCGACCCAGAGAGATCACAAGTAGGCAGAGAGACAGGCAGAGAGCGGGGGTGGGTGGGGGGGGAAGCAGGCTCCCTGCTGAGCAGAGAGCCTGACCTGGGGCTCGATCCCAGGACCCTGAGATCATGACCTGAGCTGAAGGCAGAGGCTTAACCCACTGAGCCACCCAGGTGCCCCTGCACTGCCATATTTTAACTTTTGGCTGTGGCACTAACCAAAGTTTTCACAGCTGGTACTATATCCCCTTAAAAGAGAAATATAATGTACCTTCCCCTTCAACACACAACCATTGTGTGAAGATATTGAGCTATGCTACGAACTACGCTAACATAGTAAAAAAAGTACACAGCCTACGTTCTCTGGCCACTCTTTATGTGGGACAAGTGATTATAATTATAGTAATGGTTCTTAAATGTACAAATGTTTCAAAGTACCAATCAATTTGGCTCTAATTCATATGGCTTTAGTTGATGAGAAGGCAATTGATAAATTTCAACATATATTTTTGATAAAGTAGAAAATTAGTAATAAGAAAACTTTAACATAATAAAGACAATTTATCTGAAATCAGTGGGCAAAAATAGGAGAAATTCTAGAGATTGAAATGAGACAAAGAGCGCTGATACATTATCTAACATTGTTCTATGATTTCTACTCAACACAGTAAGACAGGAAAAAGAAACAAAGAATACAGTTTGTGAGATAAAATTAATATTACCTGTGGATAATATAGTTGTGTACTCAAAAAAACTTCGATGGATTAATTTAAAGCTATTAAAACTAATAAAAATTTCAATAAGATAATAGGCTACAAAATAAATATACAAATTTATAGTTCTATAAGCCAGTAACAACTAGTCAATACAATAAAAAGAGGTCTTATTTACAAATAAAACATTTAAATATGTAGAGTGTATTTAATAGGAAATTTGCAGAGCTTATTTAAATTATTGATATACAAAGTAGATTTTTAAAAGCTATCAATAAATGAGATGGCTCTTGTCATATGATTTAAAAAGTTTTAATATATTAAGCATGTTGAGTCTCCCAAAATTCATACATCTAATGAAATGTCTTTTTAAAACACATTGTGGGGGTGTCTGGGTGGCTCAGTGGGTTAAGGCCTCTGCCTTCAGCTCAGGTCATGATCTCAGGGTTCTGGGATTGAGCCCCGCAGCGGGCTCTCTGCTCAGCAGGGAGACTGCTTCCCCCTCTCTCTCTGCCTGCCTCTCTGCCCACTTGTGATCTTTCTTTGTGTGAAATAAATAAGTAAAAAATCTTTAAAAAAATAAATAAAACACATTGTGTTCTAGGGAACATGATAAAATTATTCTAAAGGCAAACTGGAAATAATAAATGTACACATTGTACAGTCATAGAAATAGCTATTTAAATATAGTCATTAAAATGATGATGGAGTGTAGATGTTTATTATCACTACATGTGGTGCAAACATAGTGTTTATGCAATAAAATAACTAACAAAAGTAAAACAAGTAACAAAAGTAAAAGTAACAAAAGTAAAAAATATTTCGCGTTGTTTATTATGCACTAGACATTATGTAAAGTGCTGTAGACATAAAAATCAGGGCTCACTGGTGCCCGCTCTCAAGTCTGGTGGGAAAGACATGACTATAAATGGGTCATAATAAAAGAATGGGTCACCCCTCAAAAATATTTTCTAATGTGTTTAATAAAAAAAAAAAAGAATGGGTCAGTGCACTGATGCTAAGTACTCCGTATTATGTGAGTAGTGAGGGGAACCTCAGGCACCTAGGCATTCTAATTCCGGGCATCAGAAATATTTGTTTTTTTCTTCTTTCTTTACCTTTATCACATGGTGTTTCCTTTGCCAAGAATGCTCATTTCCTCTATGCCTGGAAAACTCCAATCGTCCCCTAAGATCCAGTTACGTATGCCCTGCTTTGGAAAGCTTTTTGTGAATCTCCCCACTGTACAGAGTTAGCCTATGCACACACAAAATTGTCCTATTAGATTTTTATTACTTACAGGTTCTCTGCTGACTTCTTGAGGGCTGGAAGCCCGTCTTGATCAACAATCTGTCCTTTCTCTTCTCTCTCTTGCCTTCACACCTCAGCGAGCTACATGGGGCTTCTGTTTACACAGAAAGCTTGGGCTCAACAAATGTTGAGAAGCAGAAATAGTAAGTGCAGATTAGATTGTTATCTGCAAATTGTTTGCAAGTAAAAATAGCAGGACTCTTAATGTGTTCCTTTTGGGTATAAGGTATAAATTTATAAGAAAAGAAGGAAAAAAATTACCCTAATTTCGAATACTCCTTGTGACTGACAAAATCTCCATGTAATTAGAGTCCAGGTGACCTCAAGTGCTTGCCTTTTTATATGTTTATTCACCTTTGTAATTTCCATAAAAAGTTTGTATTTGTGTTGTCCCCGGACATATACAGAGAAAAAGCTTCTTTGTTTTTCAGAAGCTTAGAGAACCTCGGGAAAGTGGTACATACACAGGCAACCATAGATATATATACGAAGAAGTAAGTGCTTAGGGCCAAAGAAATGATTTAAAATATAGTCAATACATGTATTGAGATATATATATATGATATATATATATATCATATATTATTCATGGATGGTGAAATTACAATAGATTTTGTAGAAGCTGGAACTCTAAGTTAGACTTTCCCCAAACATGTCTCATCAGTATACATTTCCTGAGGAATTCCACTGTGAAACAGGTATTGGGGTGAGATATCCTAACATAAAAGGCAAGGAAATCTTCAGTTAATCAGAATTTATTAATTTTGGGGGGTCAATTTTTAGAATTCTGAATAGTATCTGATTCAAAGGAGAAAGTGGAAAGATAATACATTAAAGCCTCCAATCATCGCGGAAAGTCTTTGTTCTTACCCTTGATCAGTAGAACACACTGATTTTATCTCTCTCTCTATTTACTTATTTATAGAGAGGGAGAGAGAGAGAGAGACAGAGAAAGACAAGGGGCAGAGGGAGAGAGAGAATCTCAAGCCGGGTGCAGGGCTCGATCTCACGACCCTGAGGTCATGATGAGCAGAATTCAAGAGTTGGACGCCGACTGAGCCACCCAGGTGGCTTGAATGTATTAATTTTAAAGAAAACTTTCTTCAATGATCTAGGGTTTTGCAATGCCCTAAGATCATAATATGTGTGTGTGTGTGTGTGTGTGTATGATTTTCAAGTTAAAATCAATTTTTTAAATTTATTTGGAAAACATTTCTAGTCAGTCGGAATGTAGAAGTGAACAAAACAGATTTTCTTGCTCTTACATGCTTACATTTTCTGGCATTTAAACCACTCTGTTATATCACTGTTTTCCTGTAAAATGTTTTGGCTAAAAAAAGAAGTATTGGTTATTTCATGGTTTCGTTCTCGGCTTTTGATCAATCGAGATTTTATTTTATGATGGCTACTTCGTGACTTGTCTGTGGATCGTGAAGGTGGTGATAATGAGTATGACAGTTATGCCCTCCTTGCTGAAATTGTTTCTCCCTGAGAACAGATTGTGTTTTTTCCATGAGTTTTTAACAAGTGACTTAGTGAGCCTGACAGGTCCCTGTGCGTGCTAAGGGCAGATATAGCACCAATGTTGTGTCAGCTCTGTTTTCATTTTCATGGGAATTATGGCTTGCTTTTAATCCTATAAAGATAATTATCAAATAGTTGTTCTAACCAATCTGACCTCTCAAAGTGATAGTTCAAGGGAGGAGGGGTTAAAGAAAGATTATTTTCATCATTTAACTCTTGTCCCCATGAGAAAGCTGATGGTTGCCTCTCTGAGCTTGGGGGTTATGTCATAATATCATATCATCAACTTGCATTTGTAGAACCATTGCATTTGTAGGATTGCTTTGTATATATTGATACATTGTTTTCATTAGCTCCCCAGAGAGAATCATCACAATGGGCAGGGTGGGCACTATCATCTCCATTTTACAGGAGAGGGAACAGAAGCTCTGAGAGATCTCTGCCCAGGTCTCACTGGCAGTTTGGTGAAAAGCTGGGGTGGAACCTGGGTCTTTGCCAAGCAGGAGGTGGCTGCTTGCAGGCCCTGGCCGCCTCTGGGCGGTAGAGCCCGCAAAGCCTGTTCTGCGTGGTTACACAACTCCAGGAGCATCATTAAATATGAAGACACAACAGCTCTGCAACTGAACAGTGAGATTGGACTGAGATTGGACTTCAAGGACTGGAAAACATTATTTTATTTTCTTCCTTTATTTTTAAAGACGTATTTATTTATTTTAGAGCCAGAGAGAGCACCCAAGCAGGGGGAGAGGCAGAGAAAGGAGAGGAAGAATCTCCAGCAGATGCCCTGCTGAGTGTGGAGCCCTATGCAGGGCTAGATCTTATGACCTTGAGATGATGACCCGAGCTGAAATCAGGAGTTGCCCACTTAACCAACTGAACCATCCAGGTGCCCCCGGAAAACATTCTGTTTTGTTTTGTTTTATTTTATTTATTTTAAAAAAGATTTAATTTATTTGAGAGTGTGAGAGAGATCATGAGCAGGGGAGGGGAAGGGCAGAGGGAGAAGCTGAGCAGGGAGCCCAATAAGGGGCTCCATCCCAGAACTCTGGGATCACGACCTGAGCTGAAGGCAGATGCCTAACTGACTGAGCCACTTAGGCGCCCTGGAAAACGTTATTTTAAAGGAAAAGTGTTGACACCAATTATTTTTGTTATTGGAAAAAATTCTATTTAAAAACACTACCATTTTTTTTCCCATTAAAAAAATAAGTTAGGGGTGCCTGGAGGCTCAGTTGGTTAAGCGTCTGCCTTTGGCTCAGGTCATGATCTCGGGATCCTGGGATGGAGCCCCACATTGGACTCCCTGGTCAGCATGGTGCCTGCTTCTCTCTATCCCTCTGCCTCTCCACCCCCACTGTGTGCTCTGTTCTCTCTCTCTCAAATAAATAATAAATATTTTTAAAAATAAACCCAGAAAAAATACAGAATAACACAAAAAAGAAAGTAAAAACACTAATCCTCTTTCCATCAAATGCTTAACATGTTTAACACTAAGGCATCTATCCTCTCTATGCACATATACACAATTTTTAATAAAATGAGACGATACTATAGGTATTGTTTAACAATCTGCTTTTTCTGCTTAACTCTGTATCATGGACGTTTCTACAAGTTGTTGAGTAATGCTCTTTGGAGAAAAAAATATCCAAATTTATCCTTCTCTTATAAAATTAATACATGTTCATCATCTAAAATAGAACAAAACAGAGAACAATTGAGTACCCCAGAGGTAACCATAATTTACAGTTCAGTGCATATAGTTTTGCACTTGAAGCCTGAATTTTACTAGTTGCATTAGCAGATTAGAGCATTATCTTTAGAAAAGCTTTGCCCTGATGGAGAAGAGGGCATCATTTATTTTTGAAGGTACATATTTTACTTATTAGAGTCAGTATAAAAAATAACATACAAACCCCAAATACATCATTTATAATAATCTTTTGAACACTCACACAAAACTCCACTCTAGAAAGCACCAAGAAATGGGAATCCTTACACCTGCTAGGTCATCTTTGGCCATCTTTGAATAATTTAGTGGTGTGGCTGCTCTGACCTACATAATATGTAACTATCCTTGTTTCAAGTTGATGCTTTAAAGTCTGGGTACTATGTCAGCCTTGCAAAATGAATTTCTCAGTTCAGTTTTCAATTTCATCCAGAAGTAGTTCCCTGCTTGGAGAACATAATATAGCCTATTATAGATCACATCATAGTAGTGACGGAAGTTAAATGGGATTACAGGAGTCAGATTGCTTTGTAAGCCATAACTGGTAAACACATATGTGATTTAAGGGACTTACAGATTGGTAAAGTATACCAATGACATTAGTAGATAACCGAATTTTATCTTGATTTAGCAAGGTAAAAAAAAAATACAATTAATAGAGAACCAGGGGTGCATATTCACTTAGGGGATAGTAATAATGCCTGATGCCCGATCTAGCAGGCATTTAATAAATATATGTTACATGTTGAATGGAAGAAATAACCCAACTGAAGAGAAATTGACCAAGAATAGTATCTTCTAATTTACAAAGAAAGCCAAATGACCAATAAGCATATGAGAGTTTTGCAACTTTACTTGTAAATGTGAATTAAAAAGCCACAGTGCTAATAAGTCTTCACTCATCAGATTGGGGAAAAAACCCTTAAAATTTGGCAATATGAAGGGTTGGCCAGGATGTTGGGGGCCTGGCGTGTTTGTAGGCAGCTGGCAGAATGTATCAAATGATGCTCAGCTTTGGGCAGCACTTTGGCAGGCTCTACTAACCTGACACTAGAATGAATAATTCCACTTCTGGGTACAGATATAAGAACCACTCTCGCACAGGTGTCTAAGGAGGCATGCAAAGGATTTTACTACAGCGCTGTTTGTAATAGCAAAAAAACCTGGGAAGAACCTCTTTCATTAATAGAGAGAGGAAACACCCATGGAAAAAGGGAACAAAATATGACATATAGAGACTGCAATATTTACAAACAGTATTCTAAAATGAAACATCTCTATGTGTATTTGCATAAATAATTTTCCAAACATAATTTTGAGCGAAGAAAGCAAGTTGCGAAACTATACATAGATGAAGGCACAGCCCTATATGCTTAAACAACATGTCCCAAAGCATACAGTGGTTATGGAGGTTTCTGCAGCCAGGTGAAAGGAGGGAGGATGGTCTGGTAGAAGACAAACCAGATTTACAGTGGCGGTTGCTTCTGGGAGGTAAGGAAGGGGGACGACAAGAACAGGACTGGGAGGTGACAGTTTCTTACAGGGCTTTAACTTTAGGTATAAAGTTTTGTTGTTTTTCATAGGCCATAAAAGGTGTGGATACAAATTTGACAAGAGACAAAAGGTCACAATTAATTCGTGGTGGCAGAACTATGGATGATACAATTTTTTTTAAGATTTTATTTATTTATTTAACAGAGAGAGAGATCACAAGTAGGCAGAGAGGCAGGCAGAGAGAGAGGGGGAAGCAGGCTCCCTGCTGAGCAGAGAGCCCGAGGCGGGGCTCGATCCCAGGACCCTGAGATCATGACCGGAGCCGAAGGCAGAGGCTTTAACCCACTGAGCCACCCAGGCGCCCCTGGATGATATAATTTTTACACTGTTTTGCATTTTAAAATAAAAGTTCCTACGTGTACCTGGTAAGTCATTAATTTACACGATACAAAATTTAAAGAGTACAAAATATTCCCTCTTGCACTCCTACTGCCCAGTCCTACCCATAGTTCCCCTTCTTAGAGGCAGATAATCCCTGGTACCACATTCTTGTTACACCTCTGCCTCTCTCTCTCTCTACACACACACACACAATAATACACATAGCCTTTTTTCCTGCCCCTGGTAGTATATTATATATTTGAGGACTTTCCATACTTGTTTGTACAGAAGTGTGTATTTATTTTAATGACTGACTTCTTATTTTATTGACTGACTTTTTAAAATGACTGACCGCAGAGTATTTCATCCTATAGGACATATTTTTGGAAGGAATAAAAGAATAGGAAGGAAGGGAGAAGAGGGGAGAAAGGGAGGTTGGGACCCTGTTGCAGAAGAAAGGGTAATAATTCAGTAGACCATAGTGAAATCTGGAAGGTTCTAGAATAGGAATATAGTAGTTTATACTTCTTAAGAGGATTAATTTGGGAGTACTCTGGAGGATGGGTTGGAGGGAGGGTGAGGCTGGGAGTGAATAAACCCGTTAACAGACTAGTCCAAGACAAGGGGTAACAAGCACCTGACAAAATCCTAACCGTAATTAGAAGGAAACAGTGGGAGGGTGGGCAAGAACAGATGCAAAACAGAATATGTAAGATTCGATGAAGTGCCTGGCAGCAAGGAAAGAGTCCCAGATAACTAACTCCGAGTTCTAAGTGAATTTAAGTGACTGAAATTTCAAACAGCAATTCTGCAAACAGAAATACAAATGTCAGGAAGAAAAGCTGACTTGATAGGGAAGGAAGTGAAAATCCGTTTGGAAGCACATTGGACACAGGGCTCTGGAGGGGACGCTTCAGAATTTAAGTGAAAGGGGTGTGGCTAATAGGAGGGACTGGAAACCTTTGCAATGAGTTAATGAATGAGTCATAGCAGAGGAGCTGGGAAATGTGGTCAGAGCTGGATGAGTAAATTCGGAGATACTGGCCAAAGGTGAGGTTGAACTTTTTTTTTTTTAAGATTTATTTATTTGTCAGAGAGAGAGAGCACAAGCAGGGGGAGCGGCAGGCAGAGGGAGAAGCAGGCTCCCCACCGAGCAAGGAACCCGATGCAGGACTGGATCCCAGGACCCTGAGATCATGACCTGAGCTGAAGGCAGAGGCTTAACCAACTGAGCCACCCAGGCAACCAGAGGTTGAACTTTTATGTAAGAAAAGGGGCAAAAGTCTGAGCACCTCAATTCTTCAGCAGTGCGGGCTGCTGTGTGGGACTGTACACAATACTAATTTCTATGTATGATATAGAATATGTATCCTTTGTGGTACTATTACTACAGATGGAAGGACACAGAGAAAACGATTGGGGCAGGCAGAGCTCCCATGCTTAGGAGCTGTTCTTTGAGGGGGAGGTACATGCATAATGACCTCCAAAGGCTGAAGGAGCCATAGGACTCAAGAAAAAACCTGGTAAGTCCAGCTTGACAAGAAATGGCTTATTAAGGAGATTTCTGGGCAGAAGTGAGTCTTGGGCCGTCGCAAGATGAGGTCTCCGCAGCCCCACCTCCCCTGAGACCTGCTTCTCTAGCCCTAGAGGCTGGGAGTGCTGCTGGCCGACCACCTGGAAGAGAATATTTAAGAACAGGTGTGTGTCTTCCAACCAGTTACTAACCAGACCTGAACCTGCTTAGCCTCTGAGACCAGATGAAATCGGGGGTGTTCATTATACTGAGTGAAATAAGTCAATCAGAGAAAGACAATTCTCATTATGATCTCACTCACATGTGGAATTTAAGAAACAAGACGGAAGATCATGGGGGAAGCGAGGAGAAAATAAAACAAGACGAAATCAGTGAGGCAGACAAACCATAAGAGACCCTTAAACATCGGAAACAAACTGAGGGTTGCAGGAGGGGAGGGGGGTGGGTGGATGGGGTGACTGGGTGACGGGCATTAAGGAGGGCACGTGATGCAATGAGCACTGGGTGTTCTATAAGACTGATGAATCACTGACCTCTGCTTCTGAAAGCAATAATACCTCCTATGTTAATTAGTTGAATTCAAATTTAAAAAAAAGAACAGGTGTGTATCATGGTCGTATCTCCAGAGCAGATCAACGACATTATGCCAAGGGCGTGTTTAAGGGTGAGGGTGACCAAAAAGAAAGAATGCGGGGTGAGGGACTGTGTTCAAGAAGGCGCTCAGGTCACAGAACGGTCATAGGGGCGGATTTTTCCGAGACGGCATTTGTCTGGCTCACCCAGGGGCTTTGGCGGCCCAGAACTTACTGACTGATGGAAAAATGAGATCCACACCCACACCACCTTTCCAGTGGCCACAGGATCATCGCATCCGAGGGTCCTTCCAACTCTAAGTCATTGCACCGGGATTTATGGATTGGGAGGAAGCGACAAAGAGAGAGACCGGGAAGGGGACTTCAGTAAAGAGTTGCGGTCCTGGCAAAGATAATCAGAATTCATCCCACCACCATTTTCTGCTCTTCGTTTACTCATTCATTCTCTCCACAAACATCCCTGGGAACTTGCTAGGTTCCAAGCACAGCTCTGAATGCTGCAGATATATAGACGAAACACAAACAAAAACTATTCCTTCCCTTAGGGAGCTCAGTTGAGGGAAATTACAGAAAAATCCTTCCTGGTATTTTTCCTAAGGACAGTAGTGGATTCAGAATTTCTATCTAGTTGGGGCTTAGGAGCAACCGTCTGGTGAGAAGTGGGGCCTAGGAACTTATTTTAAGGTATGCTGATTTGTCAAATCTACTTTTTTTTAAAAAAAGGTATATTTGGGGGTGAGGTAGGGATCTTAAGGGCTGTCGTTGGAAGCTAAAACTGCCCAATACCACCCCTTTGCTTAAGTCGCAATTTTAAGACATGCTTTTTGAATTTACGTCATTGCATTGCACAAAATTGCCTGCATCCAAAAGGCACACTTTCACGGAGAAGACCACACTGATAGGAACAAAGCAGGACAAACAAGGGTCACTTGGGGGCATCTGGTGACCGAGT
Source organism: Nasua narica (assembly GCA_028533885.1). NCBI lineage: Eukaryota > Metazoa > Chordata > Mammalia > Carnivora > Procyonidae > Nasua > Nasua narica. The sequence goes on along the minus strand of CM052800.1, from coordinate 34,827,640 downwards.
TCCCGAATGACGCCTTTTCTGAGGTGTGCGGCAAGAGCTAGAGCTCTGCTGCAGAGTTTTTACATCCCAGCTCTACAATGAAAGTCATAGGACCTTGAGCAAATCCTTTAACCTCTCTGAGCTTCATACCCTCCCCGGTGAAATGAAGAAGGGAAAGTCATGCCTCAGGGTCTTACGTGGATTAAATGTGCTGACCTCACGTAAGCCGGACCCATAGCAAACACTCAACAGACATTTCTTTCCTTTCTTTGTCCCTCTGGTTGGAAAGTGGTCCAGTGATGCAGAGAACGGACAACACACAGTTCTTTCTCACTTGCCTGTTCTCATCTTGCCTAAATCTGTCGCACCAGGTGGGAAAATGTCGGGTCTGCAGGGATTGCCTGAAGGCACTGAGCTCTCTCACGCGTTTGGTTTCTTCGTACCTGCTACAGCTTCTGCCTAGAATCTTGCTCCATATCGTTATAGGCTCAACAGGTGTCTGCACTGTGTCCAAGCCTGCCCTAGCCTTGCTTTTTCCGGAACCTTTATCTCCAGCCCCTGCAGAGGATTCGGTGCATTTCCTTCCGGCTGCCGCAGCATCTCTGACCCTGACCTACCTCTACCTGCTCGATATTGGCTGTCGGACCCTCTGGCTCCCTTTCCACCCTGTCTTAGTTTCCTAGGACTACTGTAACAAACGAACCCAAATTGGGTGGCTGCAAACAGCAGAAATGTATTGTCTCCGTTCTACAGCCAGAAGGACCCCATGGAGGTCTTATGAAGGCCAGGCTCCCTCTGAAGGCACTAGGGAAGCCTCCGTTCCATGCCTCTTTCCCCCTTTCCGGCAGCCACAGGCATTCCTTGGCTTGTCAGTGCATCATTCTAACGCTCCATCTTCTCAGTGTTCTCTCTGTGTATCTCCACGGAGTCTTGTGTGTGTGTGTGTGTGTGTTGGGGGGGGAGTGCCTGTGTCCAAATTTTTCCTTTTTATAAAGGCATCAGTAATACTGGATTAGAACCCACCTAAATAAAAAGACTTCATTTCCAAATAAGGTCACGTTCTAAGGTACTGGGGCTGAGGACTTCAAGATATCATTTTGGAGGACACAATTCAATCCGTAACGTACCCCTTCTCCATTCTGTATTCTGAAGGAGAGAGCTGCTTTCTATGGAAGCATCTACATGCTCTCTGAAGTCACCCAGTGTGGAATCCCAGCAGGGCGGGGGGAGGAGGGAGACATGAGGTCAGAGTATTGGGTGCCCTCGCGGCATCCTTCCTGTGGACTTGCCCTGTGCTGGCTGTGTCCCTCAGTGGAAAGTCACTGCCTCATGACTCCTTACTCTGCACACTCCCTCTCCTTCCAGGGCTGGCGCCATTCCCTCTGCTTGGGTTTGGAGCCTAGGAGTGCTAACCTGCCATTAGTAGTCCCGGGTTACTGTCCTTTGTGTTTGCCTTACCTGAATGCCTTCATAAACAGTCCATTTGGAGATAAACCTCTTAAGGAATTACCCCACCTTGTATATATCTTTGTTGTCTGTTGTCTTTGTGTATATCTTTGTTGGACTCTAAAGATAGCCTCCATCAAAAGTGTTACTTACCTATTAAATATCTTGTCTGTTTTATTAATCATATATGCATTTCTCTAAGCATGTCCCATGTCGTTAATCTCTACAGCATGGCACTTAACACATTTCCTGCTGCTAGTAGATGTTGTATAAACAGTTTCAGTGGGAGGGAAGGGAGAGTGGGAGGAAGGAAGAGAGAATGAAAGGATTAGAGACACCATGTGGCTTTTTCATCTTAATTTAGTTTTCCGACAGCTTCAGATTCTTCTCCCAGACACAGAGTCAATTCTATAGCCATTCTCTATGTACTTGCTTAGTGCATATCTCTCTGCTGGGTGCTGGGTGGCAATTCAAACATGGCTGATTCCTCCAGCAATTTTTATCAGCGAGTGGACCAATGTGGCTAGAGTTTAGCAAAGCAGGGGATGTCTCTTGGGGTTGGGGTTGGAAGTAGGGCATTAAAGTAATGAAGGAGGCTTAGGCTAGCTTCTGTGGATATAGGAAGACGATTGATGAACAATATTACAAGCCAAGCTGAGACTCCATGGTAAGAATTTAGAATGCATCCAATCCAATTTATCCTGTACCCTGCTATCAGATTAATCATCCTAAAGTACATTGGGGTAATGTCATTCCATGCCTTAAAATCTTCAATGACTATTACCTGTGGAATGGAGAATGAGCACCTATTTTGCCAAAGTCCTCTTACCTCCCCATACTTATTTCCCCCAGGTTCTCTGTTTCCTTTAGTTAAACTAGATGAATCTATAATCTCCTGACAGCTTCTTCCCCATTCCCATGACTTTTCTCATGAATTTCCCTCTACCCAGAAAGAAAGGTCCTTTTACCAGCTCACTTCCATTTTTTCAGTCCTACCTGCTCATGTACTCCCGTCTGAGCTTAGATCCTTGCCTCCTCTTCCCTGCAATCTATGTTTCCCAGGCTCCACTGCTTTGTTTTGGATTCAGCTACTGGGGGGTACTTGTGGAAGATGGAGGGCAAGTGAGGGGTGAAGTCAGAGGTGAAGTCATTTCTCCCACTCACTCTTTGCCTCTGGCAGCATTTCCTACAACAGTTCTGTCTTCCAGCCTAGAAGCCTTGGTTTTAGGCTCTAATAATCTCCCTCTTCCCTGCGTGTCTCCTGCTCTGGGACAGGGAGAAGGGCCTGTTACTGCTCATCTCTGGGTTTCCTCAGTTTCCCTGGTTAGGTTTTCCAATGCCTTTGATATTATTTCTCTCTAATGAACCATCTGATTTAACCATTTCTCTGATGGGATCCTGATTGTAGACTTTGATTCTATACTGCGCCATTTTCCTTATGAACTTCTTTATAAACTGGCTGAAAGGGATTTTTATTTTATTTATTTTTTTATTTTTTTAAGATTTTATTTATTTATTTATTTATTAGGAAAGAGAGAGAGTGAGAGAGAGCATGAGAAGGGAGGTCAAAGTGAGAAGCGGACTCCCCACGGAGCTGGGAGCCCGATGTGGGACTCGATCCCAGTGCTCCGGGATCATGACCTGAGCCGAAGCCAGTTGCTTAACCGACTGAGCCACCCAGGCGCCCGGGATTTTTTTTTTTTTTAACCCCACCACCCCGAGTTTAAAACATATCTGTTATTCCAGTTATCATTTTTTCTTATAATATAACACTATCGAAAGGTCTACTAATTTTGAAACAAAGAAGAAATCATCTTAGAAATTGAAGACGTAATGGACAGTTATGAATACTTGCTTTAGTTCCCTTTATGGACCCAAACCATGTGTTCAATGTGGTGCTCTTGTCTTCTTTCCTGCTACTGGTTGTAAGCTCTTTAGGGCGTTCTCATCTTTGGGCTTCTTTCTTACAGTATCTGGCAGAGAACCTTGTAAATAGGATTTATTCATCAAAATGGACATAGATATTAATTGCTTGCTATATATATTTTCATTTTCGTTTCATTTTCTAATTATTCATTGCTAACATATAGAAAGAAAATGAATTTTTTACATTGATTTTTGTCCTAAGACATTGCTAAGTTTACTTATTTGTTCTATTTTTTTGGTAGATTCTTTAGGATTGTCTAATACGCTATCATGTCATCTGCAAATAAAGGTAGTTTTGTTTCTTCACAATATGGAATCATTTTATTCTTTATTTTAAAATATTTTGGGGGCTCATTGTAAGAGTGCTAGGACAATGTTGAATACCTCTAAAATATCCTTGCCTTATTCTTGATTTCAGGTAGAATGTGTTCAGCCTTTTGTTATTAAGTATGATGCTAGCTACAACTTTATTGTACCTGTTTTTTGTTGGGTTGAGGAAGTTTCTTTCTACTCCCAATTTGCTAAGGTTTTGTATTATAAATAGGTGTTGACTTTTGTCAAATACCTTTTTCATCTGTTGAAATTATCATATGACTTTTCTCATCTTTTTTCTATTAATACATTGAATTTTACAGACTGCTTTTCATATTAAAGTCTGTATTTTTAAGTTATGAAGTTGCATTTTTGTTATAATCGTTGTTTGCGGATTTTGTCTTTGAGAATTGACTCTAAATGTTTCAGATTTGTAGATCTGAAATGTCACAGAGGTAACAACAACCTTGAAGCTTTTCCTGACTGCTTTTTTCTGTCTCCCACTTCTGTATTCAGAATTACGTATATGGCTGGGCTAGTGCACCAAGGGCCTCTAGCATAGAGTTCTATTTCATTAAGTATGATTCAGGAATTGCTTGAAACGGAATTACGTAATGGTGCTTGATAAAATTGTAGATTCATGTGTGCAAACTCGTACTTCATTCGTACTCTGAGAGTGGGGCCCCAGTATCTGCATTTTAAACAAGTTTCATAGGTATCATTCTTACTAAATTCAGAGAACCTGCTGCTGCACAGTTAATAATATTTGTATGTGTGGATTTGTGACAGGACATGCAGCATATCTTTGTCTGCTACTTGATACAAAAGAGATACTATTAATCTGATTGTATAGATGTTAAAATTGAGGTTCAGTAAAGTTCGACTAGTAAGTGGTAGAATCATGATTTGAACTCAAAATAGAACCTGATATCAAGCAATAGAAAAGACGTCTTCCTGGGCACTCATAGTTCATGTTCCAAATTAATTTTGCCTGAACCGTCTATAAGATTTTCCCAGTCGTTTGCTTCGCTTTATTTTAGTGCAGTTTTTTACATCCTCACTTAAGTGAGAAATTTTTGTGATTCCGTTAAAAAACGAAAACTGAAACCTACTTTCTCAAAGCAGTTGTTTCCCCAGGGCACCTGGGTAGCTTAGTTGGTTAAGTGTCTGTCCTTGGCTCAGGCCATGATCCGGGGTCCTTGCTCAGGTCCTGATCCCAGGATCCTGTCTGGTTCCTGCTCAGCAGGGAGTCTGCTTCCCCACTCCCTCTGCTGCCCCGTCACCCCACTTGTGCTCTCACTCTCAAATAAATAAGTAAGTAAATAAATAAAATCTTTATCAAAATCTCTGTAGTTGACAGGCAAGTTGAGAATGATGACATTTCAAATCAGTAGGGAAAAGATGGACTATTGATTATCAATTAAGCGCCATTTTAGAATATTGGCTAGTCATTTAGAAAATATAAAGTTAAATACCTATGTCACGCCTTATACCAAAATAAGTTGTAGGTAGATTAAAATATTTAAGTGTGAAAAAAGAAACCGTAGAAGCATTGGGGAAAATATGTTGATAATAATTATAAGGTCTGGAGTGGAATTTTGAGTATCTTTATTTTTCTGCTTATATTTTCTCCTTTTTTTCTAGAGTGAAATTTGTATTAATAGAATGGGTTAAATATGTATTAAATGTGATATATGTATTAAAATGTAATTGTGCAATTAAAAACAAATGTTTTTTTTCCTATATGGAAGGCTTAGGCCAAGAAATTACAGGACAAGGGAACTGATTCTTTTTTTCTTTAGGTACGAGCAAGGTCCAGGCTTGGTTTGTTCTGACATATTGGATATTTTATGTCTTTGTTTAACCTTTAACTCACATAAATTTTTCTATCTTGTGATGAATGAAACAAGCATATTTTCTCCCTTTCCTTGTCGTGAGGCATGAGGTCTCTCAGAAAGAGTGCTCACTGATGCTGATAGGAAATTATCATCTGTAAATATAACCAGAATAGTCACATCCATTCTGATGCTGAGAAGGAGTCAATAAAATAATTTTCTTCCTAAAAAGTGCCATTTCTTAGTCAAATTTAATTATATTTTAAAATATATGCACATTTCACTAACATCAAAAATTTCGCAATTTACTTTTTGACTACTGGCTGCTGGTTATTTGCATCACTGTTTGAATATCTGAGTAAAATATAAAACACCATTGATTGCTATCCTCACTTGAAGATCTAACTTTTTGCGAAAAGCAAGTCATTCTTTAATGTCTTTTACTATAAAGAATGAGGTGTGTTTTATGCATTTTTCCACATCTGACGATTGCTTTTCTATCTCTCATTTTGTTTTTTGCTTATTAATAACAAGGTCAAATTTGTTGTCCAAACCCAGAAATCGTGGTCGAAAAATAATGAAGGAAATAAAAACTTGGAGGGCAGGCCAGGAGCCTGTTGTGCGTGGAGGGAAGGGGATGCGGAGGGAGGGGGAAAGGGAGGATAAGGCAGAGGCATGGGAGGTGCTGAAACTGTCCAGCACCTTGCAGTCATCCAGCTGGCATGTTGGCCCTTTTTGGGTCGTCACCAGCAGACCCTGCTATGCACCTTCAGTAGAAGTACTGGTAAACAGTGGCACTGGTCTTGGAGTCCGTGAACAATTAATGATTTTTCTTTTTTCCTGCTGACACCTGGCACTTTAAGAGAGTGAGGAGTCTAGTTTGGGAGAGCGGAGACTGGGATGCACCCCCACTGTCCATTTCGAGGGATTTTCCTGAACCTCAGGCGTTCCTCCACGCGCATCTGGAAGAAACACCATCAGGGATGAAATCCCCAAAGGGCAGTGCTGTGACCGCCAAGCTAGCGGGGGTAGGAGGGGCGCCCTAGGTACAGCTGCGTCCCAAGGGACAGCAGGGCTTCAATGCCAATGGTCACAAAGTCGCCGTTGTAACCTGCGCACAAGCACATCGTTCGCGCCCACCAGGAACTTCTCCAAGTTCCGGTGATGTGGCTGCGGTACACGGGAGACCAACGGAGGAATGTGAGTCGGTCCCCAGCTCAGTGGCTGTCGCTGGATCGCGGCAGAGCCTCACCTGGAAGGTGAGGAGCGGTGCGCCTGCGCGCTATTCACCGCGCCTCCCCAAGAGCAAGAAGTTGGGCTCGAACCTCCTGCGAGGTCAGACACACCTGAGAGAATTATCTCTTGGTTTTTGGCATTCTTCTGAGGCCTGAAATGGAAGCGCGAGAAGCCGAGCACGATATGCATCCGAATAATTTAGAGGACTTCCTGAAAATGTGGATCAGTCGCAACCTTTTTCACTCCAAAGTTTGAAAACCGTTCAAAAATCTCCCCCCAACCCCGCCGCCACCCCACCCCATTTTTTGAATGCTTGTAGACATTCCCAGCTGATTACATTCATTTTGGTATTTTATTTTACTACTTTTTATTGTTGTTTGTTTGATGTGTATGTGAGGTCCCCATAGTTTTGTTCTATGCCTACATTGCCTGAATATTTTAAAGCTGGGGTAAAGCCAAAATTAACAAAACAAAACAAAACAAAACTGCACCTCTGGTATATTCTTGAATTAAAAAAATACACAAAAAACTCACTAGTGGTAAGGTTTAGGCCACATCTGTATTTTATTAAAGAATAATTCCTACATAAAATCATTATGACAGCCTTAGATGTATGGTTGAGTGGAATTTTTGATTATATATGTAAATATATAAAGTCTTTCCACTAATAAGGCCTTTTTTTCTCCCCAGATATTAAACTAACCATGAAGAAAAATATTATCAATACATGGTACTCTTTTGTAAACATTCCCAATGTGATCGCTCCAGATATTGAAAAGGAAATAAGAAGGATGGAAAATGGAGCAGGCAGGTAAATCCATGCATTTTTCCATGAATTTTTAATACCAACCACCATTCTTAAATGTAATTAGGTTTAATTTCAGTTTAACTTTTGCGATCTTGAGCTTTGTAATTTATTTAATTTCATCAATTTATTTATACTTTGGAACAGCATAACTTGTCTCACAAATGAACACAGATATTATTGTGGTCATTATTCAGAACCACTTATTCCAAATATTTCCTTAATCATTGGCAAGGCCTTTTCTTATGCCACATTTCAAAGCTGCAGAGGTAGCATTGCTGTAGATGAATGTGAAAATAATACAAAGTGTGAAATGCTAAATGTTTTAAAAGTATAATTTAAAGTGATCACCCTATATTATGCCAAGCGAAATAAGTCAATCAGAGAAAGACAATTATCATATAATTTCACTCATAAGTAGAATATATGAAACAACAGATGAACATAGGGGAAGGGAGAGGAAAATAAAATAACACGAAATCATGGAGGGAGACAAACCATAAGAGACTCTTAACTATGGGAAATAAACAGGGTTGCTGGGGGGAGGTGGGTGGGAGAATGAGGTAACTGGGTGTTGGACATTAAGGAGGGCACGTGATGTAATGAGCACTGGGTATTATATAAGACTGATGAATAACTGACCTCTACATCTGAAACTAATAATACATTATATGTTAATTAATTGATTTAAAATAAAATAAAATAAATACAATAAAGTGATTACCCCATAACTGAATAGTACATGTATAAATGTGATTGAATTTATTATTTTGTGGGAAGAAATGCTATTACAGGTTTGTTCATACAAATGTATAATGTGACCTAAAGCTCAGATTCATACATTCTATTTGATAAATATTAACATTAATCAATGCATAAAATAAAAGAAATATGGAAGACCTAGAAATTGTTTCTTAATTACATGCATTTTACTGAATTGTGCATATACCTTACCTAATTCCATGTATCCTGAAAGTTCTCATTTCATTCTAATTAAAAAGGGTTATGTGTTAGTTTGAGCGGGAAAGAGAAAGGATAAAGTAATGGTCCTCCTAATGAGAAATGTTATTCCTTCATAATTGTTTAAAACATTGATCTAATTCATCTCTGCCTCCTGTTGGACCATAGCTCCTTTTCTGATGATGATGATGATGGTGACAGTGCCTCCATGTTTGAAGAATCAGAGAATGAAAACCCCCATACAAGGGATTCCTGTAGACATAACTCACACAGAGGGGGGCCATCACAGAGGTGAGCATGACGATCTATTCCTCCAGATCTTTTTAAACTATTACATAGATGAAAGAAAGGTATTCTATTCCTCCACTTTGTGGGCTTGGCAAATGCTCCTGCTACCTGGGCCACTTCACGGGATCTTTGGAGTAACTTGCTACTTACCCTTTTCCTCTCCTGGAAAACTGCTATGGCCTGATGATTATTCATGTCTACAGTGGCTTAAGTCACAAACACTTCTGCTGATCATTTTCCCTGAGACCTATCTCTGTCTCTTAAGAACCTCATCCCAGTCCTCTCTGACTTCTTTCTGATCCTTCTTTCAGGGTCCTTGAAGCAATTGTACATGGGAAGGGTTGGCTGTGATCCCCTAAAATGCTGTATCCTATATGATCCTGCTTTCAGGAAAGTAGAGCCCTAGCGTGCATAGCTAGAAAAGAAAAGCTGAAAATCCTTAGTAGGAAATGAAGCTCTCATGAAAATGTCACACATGTGACTCTGAGGGTGTGGGAGGAATGTGGTGTTGGTGTTGATCACAAGTTCCCATCCTGTAGAACACATTTACTTTTTCTTTGCTTTTTCTCCTTCCTTTTTTAGTCTCTCTTACTTCTTTTCCCACTGACCACCTTTAGTTTTCCCACCATTTTTATTTGTCTTTCCTTCTCTTCCTATCTTCCTGGACAGTCTAAGTGTTAGATCTCTTGCTGGCAAGTGCGGCATCCAAGATGGCTCCCTTGAGATCACGAAGGATGCTAATTTTTGGTGTTAGCATTGATTACTAAGTATTAATCACTTTGGTTCACAGCACTGATATTTATACTCTCAAGCTTCATGGAGCTCTCTATACTTTCAAAAATTGTCTAGGCAGTAGTTAGTAACTAAAAATAATTTGTTCTTTAAGACTGTTTCCTTACCATGGACGTTATACAGATGGTGACTATTATGATTTCACTGTACTTTTTCATTTTCCAGGGAGCAGTACCTGCCAGGTGCCCTTGCGTTTTTCAATGTTAACAACAGCAGCAATAAGGAGCAGTAAGTACATTTACAATAGGAAACCAAAGCTTTGCTTTTAAAGAACTCCAGTAAGAAGGTAGGAATGTATCTGAATCTGCTACAGAGGAGATCTTTATTAGGAAAACTCTGTCTAATACAATGGTTATGGTATTCTATTATTTTGTCATTTGGTTATTTACCTCTAAAACATGTGGCTACCCATATTAAAAGTAGCATGTATGTATCTATGTATGTATACGTGTATATGTATATATTTGAATACATACAGAAAACCATTGTCTGTAGTGTAAATGCAATTGCCCCTCCTTGTGGACAAAAATAAACAAATTATCAGTCATCCTTTCTGTTCTAAGTCAATGTATCTCTGGTGAAGTTCCTTAGGAGACAATCTTTGAGGGGGAGGTGTGTGTGCAAAGGTTTATTGGGAGTGCTCTATAAATGATTTCGAGGAGAGAGGGGAGCAGGACTGGGCAGAGGGAGAAGTTGAGCTTCAGAGGATAGAGTTGCTATGGGGAGCTCTAGAGGAGAGATGGCCCTTCAGAGTTGGGTCATAGTTAGGCAGTAGGACTGGGCCTTTGCACATGCTCAGTCATTGGGTGAGGGCAGCCCCTAGGATGGAAGCATAGCTTTGAGCCTGGTGGCTTCCTTCCACCAAGGCCAGCGAAAAGAGAGGGAGACTGTGAGCTATCAACAACCAGTTCTCTTGGCTGGTGGGGCATGAATGCCAGAGTTCTGTGCACTAATACATCCAGACAGCAGACTTGTTGGCACTGTTCTGGTCTGCTTTCCTCATCTAGAAAATTCACCCTATGCGGGAATATACCTCCTCCAGGAGACTTGTTTTTTTTGAGGGGGGGGGGGCAGGCTTAGAAGAGGAAGGTTAATGGGATAAACCTAGGTCTCTGACAGCTGCCGCTGGTCTTGAGGCTTTGACTGAAATTGCCTATGCCCTCCTTTCCTACTCATTCTAGAATCCCTGTCACCTCCGGTCAGCACTTCTGCTGGTCTAGATGATTTACTTCATGGGATGAATGATACAGACTCTTCTCCCTAAAGGATTTGGGCCCCCGGTGACCATGGCCTTCTTGAGTTATAGCGGCTGTATTTGTCCATTTACCACTGAAACTGGGCTGAAGAACACCGAAGACACTAGAGCAGATCACCTGTGTGCCAACTATACCCACCCCCCACACACACTGTATAACACCAACACTATCTAGTTGTGATAAAAGAAGTCAGTTACTTTTGCCAGTATGGTAACTCCCTTTCTTGCCTATTGATTTTTTGGCACAAGGGGCCCAAAGTGACTGGGGAGTAGTCATAGCTTAATGTTTAATGGGACACTAACTGTGTTGCCTGGAAGACACATGATCCATCTGGAAACCTGTAGATCCACAGACCATAAAGTTGTGGGGATGAGAAGGACACACTCCCTATGTGAGTCACTCCTACTTAAAGACCTTGGTTCCCAGACCCATCATACATGGTTATTTCCTTTTCCATACAAAGTAGTTGATGGTGCACTACTTGAAGCTGTGTTATTGGAAGATTGACTTTACCATTATCTTTTAGGATCACCTCTGGGTAGGCTGTAGTGTAGAAACTGCCCATTTTGACTTGCATCCCGATGTCAGGCTGAGCCATTCATAGACCATGCTCCATCAACTCCTCCTATAAGACCCCCACATATGGCCATGCTGGAGAGTTGAGGTGCTGATACAACAGTGGTAGATGACATGGGGAGGGGGTACTGTGCCACATGCTTGATCTCAGATATACCATTTCATCATGTGATGAATTGCTGTACAACCTTATAACTTGCTAGTTCTGACAGAATCCAGCTCATGGTTAAGAGTCATTTTCTGTCCTGTGGTTAGTTAATCCTCTTTCCAGGCCTTATTAACACGATGCCATTGATATAGTAGACTAATGTGATAGTCTGAGGAATGTCCAGATGGTCCAGGTCCCTCTAGGCTATGTGATGACATTGGGCAGGAGAGACAACAGAGCCCTGGAAAAGACCATAACTGTGTGCGGCTTTCCATCTCATAACTATTTCTGATCCTCTTCCCTCGTAGGGATAAAAAATCACACACTCACCATGACTGACCCAGAGCATTAGGTATATGGTCTAGATCGCACGAGAGCATTGCTTTTCGCATTTGCCAAGGCAGCTGCAATTGGGGCTACTCTGTGGTTGATTTTGCAGTAGTCTTCTGCCAGCTGCTAATATCCATGTGGTTTTTGTAGGGACCATACATTGAATTAAATGGTGGTGAGAGGGAACCACCATCCCTGCCTGCATGAGGTCTTCAGGGATTGCATTCTCTTTCCTGTCCAAGATGCAATATGGTTTTCAGCCAGCAGGTTGGGGGGCAGCTTGAGGGCTTCCACTTGCCCCCCACCCCACTATGGTCAGTCTTCCTCTGCAAGCCAAGAAGCATATACATTCCACTTTTACACTGAGGAACTGGAGAAATGACCACAGTGGGGGTCTTTAGACCCAGTGGAAACCTTGTAAGTCATATATTGTCAGTGATTTCATTCTTCAGTCAGTGATTTCATTTCTGAGAGCTGACTCAGGTTTAGAAACTATTCATGAGGTCGTGACTTTTTATTGGGTTAAGTTGCTCTCAATCTCCTGGTTATCCATTCCTGCTCTGGTTTGACTGTATATGTTAAACAGTATCCTGACAAACCAAAAGGATGTGCATCTATCTAGGAATACAGTATTCTATTAACCTCTTCCATAGCTCTCTGCGGGTTAAGTCCCCTGCCTACCCATGCTCACCTTAATGCTAATTATAGTTGTTGGACCCATCTCTCTTCTGATGAGTAAACACTGCCACTGATCTCCTATTCCCGGGTTCATCCCTATTGCTCTCAGGGAACCCAGTTCTGTACTCAGTTTGGCATCTCCTGCTATCAGCCCTAGCCCTGGCTTCCAGAGGACAGTGCCACTGAGTTTCTCATTGATGGTGGTGCCCCTCCCACCAGCACATTCCTTATCATTTTTATGTCCTCTGAGCCCTCTGAGGGACTGTAGTCCGTCGGTGGGCTGTCTTCCTTATTTGGAATGTCTACTTCAGCATACACTTCTCTGAGTCTTTCTGATACCTCTGAGTATCCGCCATGGCCCTTTGTAATTTATTCCACTTAGGATGAGCTGTCACCTTTTCTGAGCTCTCATAGCAATAAATTCTCCCTTATGCAGTTTTATCTTTTGTTCCCCTTTGTACATGACAGCCATAGGTGCCAAGCCCCACCTCCTTATCCATTCTGTTTCCTGTTTCTCCTCAATAGCAGCATTCCACTTCTGCTGGGCTATTCACATACAGACTAAATTCATTTGTGCATTCCCACCTGAAAATTTTCTTTCCATTAACATCCTCACATTTCATCTCAACTTCTCCAACTCTTATCTATACTTTGGGGCCTAGACCTATCCCTCTCCCTTTAACAACCTCTCTGACTACCCTCCTGGTAGTGACAGGCCTGTTCATTCACGCCCGAATAATAAACTTTCCCAAAATATCTGAGCCAACAATGGCAACCTATTTTGAGCTTAGATCTGCCTGACATCAGGTTTCATTCTGCAGCTGATAGGGAGAGAGCCAAACTGTAGAAAGAGGCCTCTAATCACATAATCTCCACTCTAGAAGAAATTGCATATAGAAAAAGGTGATCGCAAATCCAGTAAATGATTCTAAGAATTAGAATTCCACTGTGTGGAGCTTTTTGACTACTCATAAAAAATTGCTGCAGTCAGGATTATCCCTCTAAAGAAAATTGATGGCATTTTCTTGAAATTCTCAAAGCTCTTACTCAATAATAAATATAAGTGATATCAAGAAGCTTAAACTTTAAATAATAATTGTTTTCGACACCTGGAGACTTTGAAATTGTACCCTTGGAGGCTGTCGTTTCCTAAGTTTCCCTTGTTGAGTTTATGCCTTTATCCACCTCCATTTCCTTCAATTTTTCACATGTACTAACCCAGGAAATTTTGTTTGTTTGTTTTATCGTTGAATGCATGTCCATTTTTGTAGAACTCACCATTAGGTCAGATTTCTGGTCCCTGAGCATGGGTTTCTGAATTCAAGGCTCAATAGAGAGGAAAGTAAATAAGAATGGAAGTCAGAATGTAATTTGATGATGTGACTTAGACATTATTTCTTCTTTAGAGAACCAAAAGAAAAAAAGAAAAAGAAAAAAGAAAAGAAGAGGTAAGTTCAACTTTGGCATGAGTAATCCCAGATTTTTGGGCCCATAACGTTTTCGTATCTTATTACTAACTACATATCTCACTTTTTAGCAAACCAGATGATAAAAATGAAAATAAAAAGGGCTCAGAGAAGAAAAAGAAGAAAGAAAAGGAAAAAGAAAAGAAAAAGAAAGAGGAAAAAGACAAAGATAAGAAAGAAAAGTAAGTGGCATTGAAATTAGGAATGAATTTATAATGGATTTTGGATGCAGGGTAATTTCCTAAAAGTTTATAGTTATGAAGCCCTGAGTAAAAGACCAAATATATTGTTATAAAATGTGAATCAAATATTTTAAAAATTTCCTTAAAATGAGCACTGGTAGCTTTATTCTTAGTTTTCCTATTAAGAATTTTCAATGCTATGGTTAATTATCTTCCTCGAGCTCTGGTAAAGATAAATTTACCATTGGGAGATATTTAGGTTTCAAGAAAATTATGTTCCTAGGGTCTTAACATTAATTTTTTAAGTTGAAATAAAAATTTAATAATTTTATTAACATTTTTGAGTCATAAATACTGTTTGGTAAATAACCCCAAAGTAAGCAAATTTTCTGGCAAAAGCCATGCTTAATTTTTAGAGCAATGCAAATGCTTATCAAAACACCAGCCATTTGAAAGATCCTTTTTTTTTTTTAAAGATTTTACTTATTTATTTGACAGAGAGAGAGAGAGTAAAAACGAGTACAAGCATGGGGAGCAGCAGAAGGAGAGGGTGAAACAGGCTCTCCGCTGAGCAGGGAACCTGATGTGGGACTCAATCCAGGACCCTGGGATCACGACCTGAGCTGAAGGCAGACGCTTAATTGACTGAGCCACCCAGGTGCCCCTGAAAGGTCCTTTTTTAACAAACATTTGAGGGTTAGAATTTCACGAGGTTAAGGCTGGGTGATATTTTCAAAGTTATCTTTTTACTTTTTTCTAAAGGGAAAAATGTTTTCTAAACTTAATGAAAAAACTCTTTACCAGATAATATTCCCCTAGTTTTGCCTGCTAGAAAGCTGTTGAGGTTTTTACAAAAGGGAAAATTCTTAATAATATGCGCTTGGGATGCCTGGCTGGGTC
The DNA here is from genome assembly GCA_028533885.1 of Nasua narica. Classification (NCBI taxonomy): domain Eukaryota; kingdom Metazoa; phylum Chordata; class Mammalia; order Carnivora; family Procyonidae; genus Nasua; species Nasua narica. The sequence goes on along the minus strand of CM052800.1, from coordinate 34,812,525 downwards.
AGTCAGTAAAACATGTGACTTTTGATCTTGGGGTTGTATGTTCAAGCCCCATGTTGGGTGTAGAGATTACTTAAAAATAAATCTTTTTAAAAGGCCCTAAAAAATCTCACCACCACCAACAGCAACACCCCCTCCCCAAAACCCAATGTATGTTGATACTAGAAAATTCAAAAAATTTTCCCTTTGACCATATATTTCCTTCCTCCCTTCCTTCCTGCCTTCCCTTTCCTGCCTTCCTGCCTTCCCTCTACCCTCTATTGTCCCTTCATCCTTCAACAGATGCTTATGAACAAGGACTTTTTATTAGATTGTTCTATATTCTTCTTTCCATACAAGTGAGAAAGAGTTCCCTCTCACAGCATGGTTCCTGATTGTTTTGTTATCTGGTAGGGGGAGTGGCAACACCCCATTGTCTCACCACTCATAACCTACCAAAGAGGTCTATGGAATATCCAGAGTTTAGCATGATCTGTACCACCATTATTTCTCAGTGGTTGGAGTGATAGAAATGTCTGCAGTATCACAATACAACAAGGGCTTTTAAAAAATCTCATGCAAGGGTTAATGTAAGACTAGTAATTTCCTTATCTATCCAGTCCTCACTAAGCAATTTCTTATGTCTATCACGCTCATGTCAAGCTAGTTTTCTCCCTGTAGAGTGAGTTTCTCCAGCTTACTTCTGTTTCATTAACTGTGGGCGATGGACATAACCGTATTTGATATGTGAAATAAAAATGTCCTTGTTTCTTTGTAACCTCCCACTTTATTTCTAATCATTGCTAGGGAGAAGAAAGAAGTCAAGGTTATTGATCCCTCAGGAAACATGTATTACAACTGGCTATTTTGCGTCTCTTTACCTGTTATGTACAACTGGACTATGGTTATTGCAAGGTATCTATATATTTTTGTGGATCTTGACCTGCTTCTAGTTTCTAAGTTACCTGACTTAACAGTTTGGTCAAGGGCTCTTCAGGACATACCTCTTTTCTCTACCACAGGTTGTAAAGAGACGTTACATCATTCGCAATGTGTTTTCCTAAGATCAGGAGTAGATGCTTTGCTTCCCAATATACTTAGAAATCCAGTACTGGATTGGGAAGTGAGGGGATATTTTTAAGCTTTTGATTGCTGAACCATTTAATTAGAATTTTGGGAAAAACTTAGTTGTTTTATTTATTTATTTTTTGGACTCTGAGAAAAACATGTTGCCAAGAATGGAAAAAGATCAAAGATCTAGGTGGCTTTAGAGCAAGATGGGTTTCCCAAGTTATTTTTCTATGGTTTTCTGTCTTTTAGACAGTAAACATCTTGGTCATCCAGAACCAAGCACAATTCCTTGAAGCATTTTGGGGACAGATAGTAAGAACCTGGGTATCAATGTGTATAGCCCATTGTATTTTGACGTTAGCTTGAGGACATTTATTTTTATTTGATGTCTTCACAATGTGAACTAGTATAATGGAAAGAGTGTTGGAATTCAGAAGCAGGAGAAAACTAAATCCATCCACCCATATTCAGAAAAGCCACGATTGATTAAATGGGCCCTAAGGTCCCTCTTAGTCTTAGTGCATCATATCTCTTATCTCGATAAAAATTATGCAGAGAGGACGTTTATTTAAACTTGCCCCCCTTTCATTTTAATTACACAAGTTTTTCTTTTGCAGAGCATGTTTTGAGGAACTTCAGTCTGATTATGTAGAATTTTGGCTCATTTTTGATTATCTATCTGATGTAATCTATCTTCTTGATATGTTTGTACGAATAAGGACAGGTAAATATGTTCAGCTTTGGAGATCTTGTAATTTTGTGCTTTTATCTATACAGTATAATTTGAAATTTTGTAATTCAAGTAATCTTCAAAATAAACTCACAAAAATCTATTTTAGAGGAAAAGTCACTGTCGAAAGCAAGAGTACCATTTATCTACCCACAAGCTTAGGTCACTGCAACCGATTCACTTTATTAGGCAACCTTTGGGTGCGGATTGGTGGCTTTCACCCATTAACTTGTTCAATGGGTTAGAGCCATTGGAGAGGAATAAAGAGAAGAGAAATATTCTTCCAGGTCTGTTTGGAAAGGTTAATAGCTACCTAACAGAGAGATACTATGAAGAGGCATGGGAGTATGTCATTGTGCCCAACGGAGCTGTACTAGAATTTTTGTAACAGTACACAGATCCTTAATTCAACTTTGTGGTCATGGTGGGCATTGTTGACCAGGGAGAAGGATCTGTTAACTTGCCCTTAAGTATTCTTGTTAAGTAGGTATAAGCTTATCATTTCTACTCTGCGCTCTGTGTGCAAAGGTAACTGCTGTGCAGAGAATAGCATTTAAGGATCATTCTAGAAGACAGGGGCATGCTCTAAATATCAGTGTGCTGGAGCAATGCTCCCATTGTTGTGTCCTACTCACAGCTTTGGTAGCCGGTATAGGAAGAGGAACAAATTCTTTCCCTAGTGAAATGTATCAGAATGCTGAGATTCAAGGCCCACTGTGGCAACACAGGAGAAGGGACGATCCCAGATGACTAAGGAAGCCGGGGGGGACAAAAGGAAGAGAGAAAACGAACCTCTGAAGGACACTTGTTCTTCATAGTGAAGGACAAGGCAAGAATACACATAATAGGCAGTAAGGCAGGTACCCAAACTTCAAGGGTGGGGCTGGGATTCTGACAAGAGAGTGGCATGAGGTGTTAGGCACAGTGCCAGACTGTTGGGAAAAATTTCCAAGAACACCATTCATAGAAGGAATGGCTTTACCTGGGTAGAGATACTGGCTCTAGGGAGATTTGTATATATGCAAGATATGTATACATTACATAAAAGCTCTCACTTTTGCACTTACAAAGTTTTACTTTTTATTTCTTCAAAAGATTATTTTCCATAGCCATATATTGATCAGTACCCATATCTTATTACATTGTTAAAAGCATGTTTATTGGAAATGAACTCTTTTTTACAAAAATATTTATTTATTTTAGAGAGAGAGCAAGTGGGGGAAGGGGCAGAGGGAGAGAATCTTCAAGCAGACTCTGTGCTGAGTGCAGAACCCGATGGGGGACTCAGTGAGCGGCCCGATCTCATGACCCATGAGATCATGACCTGGGCTGAAATCAAAAGTCGGATGCTTAACCTACTGAGTCACCCAGGCACCTCTATTGGAAATGAACTCTTGTTTTCAACTTAGTGAAGTTCACTGAGGGTTATTTTAGAAAAATTCATAATGGCATAAAATGAAAAAAACATTAAATTTTTTTTCTTCTATTTTAGGTTACTTAGAACAAGGACTGCTGGTGAAGGAAGAGACTAAACTCATAGAGAAATATAAATCAACCTTGCAATTTAAACTTGATGTTATGTCAGTGATACCCACTGATCTGCTGTATTTTAAGCTGGGGTGGAACTATCCAGAAATTAGATTAAACAGACTGTTAAGGATTTCTCGAATGTTTGAGTTCTTCCAGAGAACAGAAACCAGAACCAACTACCCAAACATCTTCAGGATTTCCAACCTTGTTATGTATATTGTCATCATTATCCACTGGAATGCATGTGTGTACTTCTCTATTTCCAAAGCTGTCGGATTTGGAAATGACACATGGGTGTATCCTGATATTAATGATCCTGAATTTGGCCGTTTGGCGAGAAAATATGTATACAGCCTCTACTGGTCTACACTGACTTTGACAACAATTGGTGAAACACCACCCCCTGTGAGGGATTCTGAGTATGTCTTCGTGGTGGTTGATTTCCTAATTGGAGTGTTAATTTTTGCTACCATCGTTGGTAACATAGGTTCTATGATTTCGAACATGAATGCCGCCAGAGCAGAATTTCAAGCAAGAATCGATGCAATCAAGCAATATATGCATTTTCGAAATGTAAGCAAAGATATGGAAAAGAGAGTTATCAAATGGTTCGACTACCTGTGGTCCAACAAAAAAACAGTTGATGAGAAAGAAGTCCTGAAGTATCTCCCCGATAAGCTGAGAGCAGAGATTGCTATCAACGTTCACTTAGACACTTTAAAAAAGGTCCGTATTTTTGCGGACTGTGAAGCTGGGCTTTTGGTGGAGTTAGTCTTGAAACTGCAACCCCAAGTCTACAGTCCTGGAGATTACATTTGCAAGAAGGGGGATATCGGACGAGAGATGTACATCATCAAGGAAGGCAAACTCGCTGTGGTGGCCGATGACGGAATCACTCAGTTTGTGGTATTGAGTGATGGCAGCTACTTTGGTGAGATCAGTATCCTTAACATTAAAGGCAGCAAAGCTGGCAATCGAAGAACAGCCAATATTAAAAGTATTGGCTACTCAGATCTGTTCTGCCTCTCCAAAGATGACCTCATGGAAGCTCTGACTGAGTACCCAGATGCCAAAACTATGCTGGAAGAGAAGGGAAGGCAAATCTTGATGAAAGATGGTCTACTGGATTTAAATATTGCAAACGCTGGAAGTGATCCTAAGGATCTCGAAGAGAAGGTCACCCGAATGGAGGGGTCAGTAGACCTCTTGCAAACAAGGTTTGCTCGGATCCTGGCTGAGTATGAGTCGATGCAGCAGAAACTGAAGCAAAGACTAACCAAAGTTGAGAGATTTCTGAAACCACTCATTGACACAGAATTTTCAGCTCTTGAAGGATCTGAGGTTGAAAGCGGGCTCTTGGAGTCCACAAAGGACTGAAAAACTGGTTGTTAACGAGGACGTGCCGCACAATCCTTTCGGGGATGGGATTAAGCAACTCTAAATTGGAAGAAGAGGAAGATGCAGCTGGGAGAATTTTTCCATAAGGAGAATGTGTGCGGGTGGAGGGCAAAAGGCCCACACACTCACTCGTGAGGCACTGTGATTAAAAGGTCAGCGTCCTTAGGATTTTTCAGAATGGGTAATGTGCAAAGATACAAAATGATTAACTTGTCAGTATTTATGTCTTCTGACTTTTTCACGTATGCTTCTTTTATGTAACACTCTTTATAAAAGTGAACGAGTATCCCTCACTTTCAGGCATTTTACACTGTGGAGGAACAACTGGGAATTACCATGCACGTTGTGTGCAGGATACCATTTTAAAAAGAATTAGAAGGCAATAAAGTAAAGTAAGTCATAAAACTACAGTGAATATTGCTTATTTGACAGTCTAGTAGGGAGTTTAGGATCCTTTAGAGCTTTTCCAGGTCTTTTTAGGCTCCTTTAGGGTCATTTTAAGAACATTAATCACTGTAGTTGAGGACTTAGGAAGGGTGGTAAAGAGAAACTTCCTACAATAAAAGTGTGACAAATCAGACTTCACTGGCTTATATATAAATATGTAACATTAAAAATCATAAAATGTAGGAATCTTTTATAATGAACTTTTTTCTTTAAATATTTTATTTAAATTTAAGTTAGTTAACATATAGTGTAATATTAGTTTCAGGGGTAGAACTTAATGATTCATTGCTTGCGTATAACACTCAGTGCTCATTACAAGTACCTTCCTTAATGCCCATCACTATTTACCCCAACTCCCCACCCACCTCCCCCACAGCAACCCTCGGTTTGTACTTTTATAATAAATTTATCAAATTCTCTGATTATTAAGGCCTGATAGCAAGGACTACTATCTTCCTTATCTGACTGGCCAGCAATAAAAAAAGGTATAAAAATAATTTCATTGCTGGATTATTAACAAAGGAAATTGTTATAATATCCGGAAAGGAGATGTGTAAGTTCCGTCGACCAGCGTGGGCATCGTCAGGCAACTTCTTAGAAATTCAGAATCTTGGGCCCTACCCCACAACCGCTGGATTAGAATCTGCTTTTTAGCAAGACCCCTGGGTGATTCATATCCATATTAAATCTTGAGAAGCACCTAACTCAAGGAACAGGAAGGAATTAATGGGATTGTTCTAGAAATCTCAGAAAAGGGTACTGTATGACACGTGTGTGGTTGAGAAAGGCATTGCTAATCAATCATACAGCTTTCTTTTTTTCTATTGTTACCTATAATTTTATTTTATTTTTTAACTTTAATTTTATTTTTTCAGTGTCCCAAGATTCAATCATACAGCTTTCTACCATGTAACCCAGATATGGTTAAAAAAAAAAAACCTAAAAGAGATCCCTGGAGTTGATATAAAATTTCTATCTCTTCCTATAATAATATGACTTAACATGACATCTTGTTAATTTGACATTTCAGATATTTATACAGACCTCAATCAGTGTATGTCTGTGGTAGAATATATTCTGTTCTACCCAAAGAATATTCATTGAACTGTACATGGCATTTGCAGCCTCATGTTGGCATTTTACATTTCATCTCTTCAATAACAGCAAGCAAGTATTTCTTCACTACAGAGGAATTGACTAGTTCTGGAGTGGGTGGGTTGTAATTAACATATAACATGGTTTCTGCCTGGGACAACTGCTCTTTCAACTCTATTTTCTTCTTCTTCTCCTTCTATTTTCTTCCTTCTTCCTTCTACCTTCTTCCTTCCTTCCTCCTCTTCCTCCTTTTTCTTCTCCTTCTCCTCCTCCTTCTCCTCCTTCTTCCTTCTTCTTCATCCACTTTTTATTCTTTGTTCTGCGTGTTGCCTGTTGTAAGAACCTCTACGACACTGTAGAGAGGCTTGATCTGCTAAGATAGGAATTACACACCTGGCTCAGGGCCTGGGTCCCGAGGACAGCAAGCCCAGTCACAGCACCTAGGAGGGTGGGTACTTTGCGTCTGATTTCAGCTAGAGACATCCAAGCATTCTGATTTCATGCACTCTGACCTGGAGCTCTATGAGTCTTTCTAATGCTTATATTGCACAGGTGGCAGATTCTTGATTCAAAGACTTGGAGTCAGGAGGGCTTAGCCAACTCCTTTTCCATGATTCCTCCAGGTGGAGGCTCTGACAGGTGGCGGCAGGGTTCCAGTTTAGACACCTGGAATGCAATGCAGAGGTTCACAACTGGGTTCTTCTGTCTTCATACAGAAATCATTTAAAGAAACAGAAACTATGGGGCTTTGGGGAGACTCGTGGTAAGGATGCTGACCTGAGTACAGGTGAATGCCAAAGCAGGAACTCACCTTTTAGTAATCTGAAACCACCCATATTCCAGACTATTCCAGACTCAAATCAGCTGTCTTAACATATTAAGATTAGGACAGGCTTGATATCAGGACATGGGAGGGCTCATTGAAACTTGAAAATCTTTAGTAACTACATCTGAGAGCAGATGAGAGAGAATTCTGGGACTCATAGGTGGCAGATCAATGAGGGAGCAGAGACCCAATCAGCTCAGTGTGTCTGATAAGTGTTTACTCTGGACCCTCTTCCCCCAACTCTGCTATAATGTAATGTTCTATAGGAATAGATCACTCAGAGTTTTTTATATATCTTTAGAAAAAAAAACCCAACTTGGGGTGGCTCAGTGGGTTAAAGCCTCTGCCTTCAGCTCAGGTCATGATCTCAGGGTCCTGGGATAGAGCCCCACGTCGGGCTCTCTGCTCAGCAGGGAACCTGCTTCCCCCTCTCTCTCTGCCTGCCTCTCTGCCTACCTGTGATCTCTCTCTCTTTCTCTGTCAAATAAGTAAATAAAATCTTTAAAAAAAAAAAACAAAAAACACCCAACTTTTCCAACTTGAAAGATGATGTGATTCAACTTCTTACCATTAGGTGGCAATGTTGGTCTACAATTACAACTTCAAAGCTTGAAATTTTCTTCCCAGAAATTATAAGTAGTAAAATCAGAGCTCTCTGGCAATAATGGGCATTTTTTTTTCTAACATGAAAATTTCCAGAAGATTTTAGCATATCACAGTATACGCAGTCTAAAATTAAAACATGATCAAATAAAATTTAATATGCAAATTTAGTGGATAAAGCAACAAGGCAAATTGAGCCATTGTAGTATTTCTTAATTTCAGAGAGTTCAACAAAGCAATAATGACAGTTACATTACAAGAAGCTTTTTGCCACTCTGTAAGATAGGTATTAGAGGTAAGCAAAAGGGAAAAAAAAGGAGCAAGCAGCATTTATATTGAAATTCAGGTTATATTTTTATTAAAAAAAAAAAAAAGAAGTCCATTGCTTTAAAAGGTTTGGCAACTACTGATGTGTTTTAACCATGTCGGAGGTATGTCTGGCTAAAACACTGTCAATTTAGGTAATATTCTTCCTATGACTACAGAAATGGTATTTTTCGATGTCTTCATTTATAGAGTGTTCGAAATATAAAATACTGAAGACCAGGGTTACAGACTCGAAAGAAAAGCTTACTATTGACTGGACTAGTTTATTTCTAGGTGAAGGGAGAAAGTGGGAAAGGCATGGAAAGGAAACCGGAGAATATAGAAAACGCAAAAAGACTCCAGAGGCCATCGAATTCACGCCTCCTCATTTTGCAAATACAGAAATGATGACCAGGCGACATTAAAATTGGTGAGGATATAGGGACTTGGAGTAACAGTGAGAATTTTTACCACATGTTGACGAGCCATATGCTAATATCTGCTAGAGCCAAGGTCGGGCTGATCTAAAACCCAGCAATTTCATTCCTAGGCATAGTCACTACAGAAAATTGGCCATACATAGAACATGAGTTATGTTGAAGGATGTTTACAATAGTAAAAAACTGGAGACAACTTAAATGTCCATCAAGAGGAAGCTAGTTACATAAATTGGAACCAATCATATAATGGAATACTAAAAACTCTTTGAATAGTAACAGATAACACTCAGTGATTAGTTTGCATTGGGCATTGTACAAGGACTTTCTAGATGCATTTGATCCTCATGATAACTTACAAGATAGGTTCCACTGTGTTTTCTATTGGAAAGGGAGGCACAAACAGTTTAAGTAATTTGCCCAAGGCTCACGGGAAGGAAGTGGTAAACTGCTTTTTGAACCCAGATATTGAGGCTTCAGGGTGCCTGCTCTTAATCCTGGCATTCGTGCTGACTTTTGTATGCACACATCATAGCTTCAATACAGAATTCACAAAAATGCCACAGAATCCTGAGTAGTGTTTATGGATCTGTACCTCTGATGTAACATTTTAATAACAGGCATGGGAATGATAGCAGGAATCGGAACAGGGCTTAGACTTGTGCACCCGGAGAGACGGCATGCGAGGAGAGAGACACATTCAGAGGACTTCAACTGTCGCTGTTGTTTCATACTTTTCAAAACAGTCTGAAGGAACTAAGTCCAAATGTTAAAATCTGACAAACCGAGGTGCAAATGTATGTGGTCTCTAGAATTTTGGTATGTATGCCCTATTTCAAATGAAGAAGAAAAGAGGAGTAGAGGAGGTAAGAATAAATCCACATAGCTGGTTTAGAGACAAAGCCTGGACTTTTGACCCTTGGTTCAGTGTTTACTTCACTAAAAGGTTGTACTTGATCGCTTCCTACACAGACCAAGTTGAGTACTTTACGGGGTTCCACTGGGTGAAAACACGTCTGTTCTCTGTATGTTTTCACTTTAAACTAGTCAGACTGCATATTGAGTAAATTCAAGACAGTACTTTCTAGAATTACACTTCAGGTCTGGCTTTTGGTTTCCTGATGAGTTAGAGGTGAAAGAATGCGTTTTTCACCAATGCATTCCTTTGGGGTTCTGAAGATAGCAATTTACCACAAAATTATTCACTAGCCTGACATTGTTGGCCCTTAAAAAAAGGTTGATATTGGGTTTCTTGTCAGATCGCCAATTTCTCCTCTTTTTAAGTTAGGTTCACTTTTGTTCTATCTGGGTTGAGCCTAGCCAGTTGGGCTTAGTCCAAGAAGCTACTTGACTTAGTTCTTCAGATATCTGTGAGGCTGTTTCCTGCGTTTGTTGCAAAGTTTAGCGATGCCCCAGGGCACAGTCTTCTGATGACGCCCAAATCCATCGCGTTCCGTGATATCCTTCAGCGACCTCATTGCTTATTCTTGGCAGAAAGAATGACCAATGAGACACCCAGGGCACAAACACCCAGGGATAAACATTTGCCTACCATTAGTAGGAGGCTCTAGAACAGGAATGCAATTTTTTTCCACTCATTTTTAAATGTAATAAGTCACTCTCCCTCGTTCCTTTGTTTGCAAAAACTACTAATAATTAATAGATCTACGTTATAGGTATTTCCACTGCTCCATTCAGATATAATTTCAAAATGCCCCCAAAATACAAAATATATAAAATTACCAAGAAAGCCTGCCACAATAAAAAGTGACGTGAAATAGACTACAATTCTATTTCTTTTAGTTTGATGTCTAAAATAATTGGGCATTTGAAACTCGTTGATTAAAGAGAGACAAGATCCTCTGATGACAGAAAAGTGAGAGTTGTTTTTTACTGAGCTGAAATAATGTCTATTTCCTCTCATGTCAGAAATTTTTGATTAAAATTTTGGTACTACATCTTGGAATATAGACCTCTTGGTTTACCACTGACCTAGTTTCATTTCTATGTTTTAACCTGAAGAGGGAGCCTGATCTGTTCCAAAAGGGGAAAACCTTTGCTTCTATGCCCTCTGAGAGGATGGTCAAAAATAAGTCACAAAATAAATCTAAAAATACAGAATATAGCTTAACCATATTTCAAACACTTACCTGCAATCAAATATAGCATGCCAAAGGCACTGATTATGTGGATTGAGTGTTTGTTTCTGAGCCCTGTTAAGATTGCTGTCTTCAGATTACATGATCTTCGAGAACAAGAAGCCATAACTAAATTATCTATTTGAGCTGTATGTAGATTTGTGGACAAAAGGAAATCAGTAAATATCACTTATTTGAACTTTCAAAGATCTATCATAACCATGATGTTTATTAATTAAATTATATATTTAGAACATTTAGAACAAGATCATACAATGATGGTAAGGATAAAGAATTCTCTACATACTGATCCTGATGGGACCAGTTATACCTAACATGTTTAAATACGATCCTAAAACCAATGGATGAGCTTCAGTAGAGATAAATTCCACTGGAGTGCACTGGAGTAAAATAATTCAAATGATAATTTTTAAATAATTGGCTTTAAGCAATCAAGTACAGTAAAGCCCTACATAAGGAGTTCTGTAGTTTATAATGTTTCAGGGAGAAATTACAAAAAAAAAATCACAAAAAGGCTGGATTTCTTTAGGAAATTTTAAGAAGCATCATTTTCTTGCGTTTGTAGAAAATCACGAGGCATCTGAAGTTAGAAGATTGTATGCACTTCTTCTGAGTGATCCCTGAATATATTTCATTAGAGGTGGATGAGGTCTCAAGAATGAGTAAGAGGGTGACATGTGAATGGTTGGAGGGGCAGGAGGGAGTGTGGGACTCCAGCACAGAAAGACAAAGGGTGAAAGAAATATGTTTTAAAAAACAGCAACAACCAGTGGACACGTAGATAATTATTAAGAGCATGGAGAGACTCAACATTGATGAATTCATCTACAAAGTGCCTTCAGAAGCTGATGATTCCTAGACCTGTCACTGATGACTAAGAGAAAAGGAACATCTAGTCTCACTGTGGACAGAGACTTTAAAGCTCATCAAGTCCTGAAGCCAAGTTGTAAGATAAACAGAGTGATCCAGTAGCCTCTGATTTTGCTTCACGGATAAGACTTTCCTGAGTGTTTGCTGCACTTGCCAGATACACAGCCAGATAACGTTGTACCAAAGCTCCAGGACTGCTAGTCTCACAGGGGAGCCGATGATTCTTAGAAGTGAATTATTAGGGGCGCCTGGGTGGCTCAGTCATTAAGCGGCCCATGATCCCGGGGTTCTGGGATTGAGGCCCCCCCCACCCCCGGGGTTCCTGCTCAGAGTGCAGGCTGCTTCTCCCTCTCCCACTTCCCCTGTGTTCCCTCTCTCACGCGAGTTCTCTCTCTCTATCCAAACAAACAAAGGATCATAGAGGAAGGGAGGGGAAAATAAAATGATGCAATCAGAGACAGAGACAAATTATAAGAGACTCTTGATTAAGAGTTGTCTCTTATAGGAAACAAACTGAGGGTTCCTGGGGGGCATGAGGGGATAGGGAACCGGGTCATGGACATTAAGAAGGGCATGTGATGTTATAAGCACTGGGTATTTTATATAAGACTGATGAATCACTGAACTCTACCTCGGAAACTAATAATACACTATGTATTAATTGATGGAATTTAAATTAAATAAATAAACGCAATCATACAATGAAAAAACAAAATTTTAAAAAAAGAAACACCCGGGATACCCGGGTGGCTCAGGCCCTAAGCATCTGCTTTCAGCTCAGGTCATGATCCCAGGGTCCTGGGATCGAGCCCCGCATCAGGCTCCCTGCTCAGTAGGCAGCCTGCTTCTCCCTCTCCCACTCCCCCTGCTTGCCTGCTTGTGTTCCCGCTCTCTCTCGCTGCGTGTCTCTGTCAAAAAAAAAAAAAAAAAGTGAATCATTAAGCAGAATTTTGAGGAAAAGAAAAAAAATATTTCTGAGCACAGAAAGGCCAGGTGCAATACTGAGGATAACTGTTTCTAAGGCAATCTGTGTTCAACCTTCCTTGACGATGACCCACAGTAAATGGCCCATATAAAATGCGTTTTGATTGCGATCCAGAAAACACGCAGCTGTAACAAACCTTTCAGAATAGAGTACTTCCCCTTCAAACATGCAGCATCCTCGAGGACTTCTTCCATCTATCCTATTTTAGCTCTTTTGAAAAAATGCTTGTTGCAAAGTACTAAATTGATTTCATGATTAATTAATGGCGCATTACTGGCAATTTGGGGGGGAGGGGTGGAACACTCTTCTAGAGAAGGATAAGTAGGATTGCCTGGAAGAGGAATTCACTTTAAACTAGGCAGAGGCGAGGAAAATCATGTAATGGGAAAGGAGAGGGAAAAGTACACAACAGTGCAGGTTCTGGAAGCCTCTTCATAATAAAACATTAAGACAAGAACTCCTCGCAGTGCCGTCACGCGGAATGAAGCACAGCTTATTTAGAGTGATTGCTTGTTACTTCTTGAGACCCTGATGTCCGGATGAATTACGTTGTTGCTCATCATTTTAATTTTTTTAAAGTGATATCTAAATGTCAACCTCATTCGCAGGAACGGCTCTTCTAGTTTTTAGAAGATTTTCTTCTTTCAACAAATTCAGAGAGATAGTAAGTCTTTTCATAGATCACAGATAAATGGCAAGAATGTTTTGCAGCGTGCATCAAATCTACTTAGAACCAGGATTTATCAGATTTTATTTTTCTCTTCAAGAGAACACAGTGGTTGTAGAAATGAATTCTCCCACTAACTTTAGAAGCACTGGACACTGTTGGGCACCCTGTCACTCCACATTAAGAACTAACTAACACGTTTCTAGTATCGTAGTTTTGATGCAAACCTTAGAAAAATAAATGCACCAGAATAATCCAACAAATAAGCCTGGATAGGATCCTCAGACGTCAGGTTAACTACTGCTGAGCTCATATGAGTAATATCTAACAGAATAATATCTAAGCACTTTCAAAGGCCTCAAAGGAATGAAAAATTTGTCACCTCTTTTATGCCGGTGATTTGATTCTCTGACAACCGTCTCATTAACTTTGGAATGTTTTTCAAATTCTTTTAGTGACTTTTGATTACAGGTGTATATAAAATTTATCGAAATTGAATTAATCAACTTTTCCCCCACAAAACTGGACTATTTGTGCATTGTAGGAGTTTGGAAGTAGGTTCAGTTGCATGCAGGAGGTAATAATGGCTTAGTGGAGTTCAGGAACTGTGGTTTAAACACAGTAGATCCACACTGACTTCTCATGCTGAAGTCCAGGTAAATGTGGAACAGGGCTGCCGTGACATTTTCCAAAGAAGTCCTCAGGGATATCAACTCCTCTCTGGATGTTTCCCTAGGTCTCCTCTCTCAAGATCACCTCACGGTCTGAGATGGCTAATTCCCTTCAGCCGTCCCATTTACACGTTTGGCATCAGGAAAGAGGAAGACAAGAAGAAGGGCATTGGGCTTCCCTTGAGGATACTTTCCACTTCCACTTACAGCTCACTGCCAAAAGCTTAGTTGTGTGGTTACACCTAAGAGTGAGAGAGGCTGAAACAACACAGTTTTTACTATGGGATACATAATATCATATATGTGATATGTCTTATATAAAATATATGTAAAATAATAATGAGATATATATTGTATATAACACAAAATCATATGAATATAAATATATATAAGTCTCTAATATACATTGTATATGATATAACATTAAAGTCTGGCAGAAATACCTATCTTCTTCCTTCAGCAATAGAACCCCTGAATTTATATATATCCCATGTATGGGATGCCTGCCCAGATAAATCCATTGTTTCTTGAGACCATTATAAACCAACGAACTATCCTGTGCTCAGCATTATCTTTTTTATTTTTAAGGTGAAATCTGAATGTCAACTCTACTTTCAGGGGTTTCTTTTCTCGTTTTAGGGAATCTCCTTTCAACGCCTTCAGAGAAATAGCGAGTCTTTTCCTGGATCATAGACTAATGGCAAGAGCATTTTACAAGGTGTTTTGAGTTTGCCCAGAACCAGGATTTCTGCTAGACATTAACTCTGGGCTGAGAGAAGGAAAAAGATCTCTTGGTTCCTGAGTGCTTCCCAAGGCTATTGCAGTCCCTCAGAGGACACTGCCAAATGAAACACTGGGAGGGCTGGGTCCCAGACCCGGGGTGCCTAGCCTCCCAGAGCGTCTCCTGCCCCAAACAGTGCACTGTGCACTGGCGCCGCGATAAACCCGAGGGCTTGCCACTCACTCCGGCATCAGGCATGGGAGCAAGCCTGGAGAATGTCCGAGATAAGTCCGTTACAATGGACAAACACTCCGAATTCCTGTCCGAGAAATGACATCGTCCACCTGTGCACAGGTCCCTAGACCCTCTCTTGTACCCAAGGACTTTGCTGTCATAATGATCTCCCCCTTCCTTGGCCCCCCATCATGCTTTATCATCCCCCCACCCTCTATGGATTGTCCCCTTCAATGTGCAATGCCTCAGATCTTAAAAGAACATCTAGCTGATGCTTGACTCTGTACCTGCTTCTGGCCGACACCTCATCCTGCTCTCCTTCCACTCATCCTGCTCTGCTCTAGGATCTTCCTTGAACCTGACATGGTTCCTCTTTCTTCACAGATCCTCTTTCTCTGTTCTTCCTTGACCCTGACATAGGTAAGTTTTGCTGTTCTCACGCCACTGAAACCTCTTTCAAGGTCACTGATGGACCCTGCTTTGCCAAATTCAATCATCAGTCCTGAGTCTAAGACTTAGTAGACCTCTCAGTAGTGTTTGGTAGAGATGATCACTTTTCCTGAAACATTTCACTTGCCTTCCAAGACACTTGACTTTCAGTCACTTCTCCGGACTTCCATCTCCCTTGGTTCCCCTCCTCATTGAATCTTTAAAGGCCAAAATGTCCCATGGCCGCAATATTCACTCCCTAATTGAGCTCATATCCCATGGCACTTTATAAGCATCTATATGCTGATGACTCCTAAATTTATAACTTCAGCCTCTCCTTTGAACTCCAGACTTGCATATCTAACTAGGCAGTTGGTATCTATCTTCTTTGGTTAAAGTACTTTAATAAGAAATACATATTTTTGGCCTTTTTTCTGGTTCCTGGCCCAAACTCCTAAAACCATCGTAGTTTCCCATGTGACAAGAGTTATAGAAACCTATGGGGAGCCTGTGTGGCTCAGTGGGTTAAAGCCTCTGCCTTCAGCTCAGGTCATGATCTCAGGGTCCTGGGATCAAGCCCCACATCTCAGGGTCTCTGCTCAGCGGGGAGCCTGCTTCCCCTTCTCTCTCTGCCCGCCTCTCTGCTTACTTGTAATCTCTCTCTCTGTGTGTCAAATAAATAAATAAAATCTTTTAAAAAAAGATATAGAAACCTCTTTCATTATATTTGGTTTTTGTCACTGGTTTCTGAGACAGCTCCAGAGAGAAAAAAATTTAAAAAGTATTTTTTTTGTATTCATAATAAGCCCCTCTCAACCACATCTGAGTTTATGTTGTTGAGGTAACTTTTGGAAAGCCCCTAACTTTTGGGAAGAGGAGAAGGACTGGAGGTTAAGTTCATCCCTAACACTCAATGATCTCATCAATGAGGCCTGTGTAATGAAGCCTTAGTGAAAAACCTTAATCCGAGGGGTTTGGAAAGCTTCTGGCTTGGTAACCACAATGAGGGGCCGGGAGGGTGATGCTCCCCAGAGAAGGCATGGAAGCTCCGTGTTGTTCCCAACTTCCTTGCCCTGTGCATCTCTTCCATGTGGCTATTCCCGAGTTGTATCATTTGTAATAAATCAGTAATAAAAAGTAAACTGTGGCTTCTGTAAGCCATTGTAGCAAATGACAGAACACGAGGAGAGGGACACAGGGACCTCCCACTTATAACTAGTTGGCCACATACAGATGACAACATAAGACTTGAACTGGCATTTGAAGTATGTGTGTGAGGGGGGTGGGCAGTCTCCAGACTGAGCCCCTAACCTACGGGGCCTGAGCGCTCCAGGCACTTAAGTGTCAGAACTGAGTTGAATGGAGGACACCCAGTTGGTATATTCCACAAACTGAATTATTGTTTGGAAGAACCTACACATCTGGGTCCAGAGTGGTGTTGTGCACAGAGAGAAGCTGCAGATTTTATTTTTAGTGAGATTTGATGTGTCTTAAGCAGAACTCATGACTTTTTTTCTCAGACTCGTTTCTTCCCCAGTATTCCCTATGTCCGAAAATGGCACTGCTGTTGACCCAGTTCCTCAGGTGGAAAACTTTGGGTCACCTTTTCTTGACTCTTCACCTCAAACCTGTTCTCTACTCAGTCAGTGAATGTCGTCAGCCCAAATTTCAAGATACATCTGGAATGTGATGGTAACGCCTCACATCCACTGCTCATCCAAACCACCATCTTTCACCTGAATTCCTACAGTTTACCACTAACCAGCGTCTAATTCCACTCTTGCTCTCCTTACCCCGGTAGTACATTTCCATCAAGTTGCCATGGTGTTTCAAAAACAAAATCAGTTTTTAAAAAAGACCCTTCCTTTTATGATAACATTTTCCCTTTATGGAACCTCGTAGTGGTTACATATAGCCAACACTGAGATTTTTCTACTTCTGTTTTCAAGGTGCTCTCCAACCCTATTTATGACCCTTGCCTTGAGATTCAACAGAATCTTATCTTTTTTGGTTGAAATACTTGCTGCGCTTATTTTCACTCTAAATCTTATGCTGTGTTCCTACCACTGGGATTGCATCTTTCCATCCTGTTCAATTCTTATTCTGAACTTAATCATTCATTCAGTTCTTAGGGTCTTCATGAACTTCTTCATCCCTATTCTGGTGCTTTACTTACTGTGACTCCCTCCCATCTCTGAGTACATATGTCCAGTACCTGACAGTATTAGAGATCCACTAGACTCCATCATTGATTGATGGATGGATTATTAAGCTGAATATTTGAAAACAGTTTATATTAAATGTGAATAAATTCTTGGTTGATTTTGTCTCTGTTATGAAGATTTTCTTAGAAAAAGTAAAATAATAAAGGTAAAAAAAGTTTCATTTTCATGAAATTCACATTATATATACTATTTTTATTATTCAATTTTGATTATTACTAACTAAAGGGAAAAAAAAGGAATCAGTTCCGTAAAGTTAGATACATATTAAGCTGACTAGAAAAACAATCTCTTTATTAATTTCTCTAGTTCTCTGTCCTACATATGGCATAAATCTTTTTTACTTATTTTGGCTGGTATATCTTGCACTTTATGTCATATCCTTTATTTCCTTTTTTTTGTTTATTTATGTTTTTATTTAAATTCAAGTTAGTTAACATACAGTGTATTATTAATTTCAGGGTAGAATTTAGTGATTCATCATTTGCATAAAACAGTCAGTGGTTGTAACATCAAGTGCCCTCTTTAATGCCCATCACCCAATTACCCCAACCCTTCATCCACCTCCCCTCCAGCAGCCCTCAGTTTGTTTTCTATAATTAAGAGTCTCTTATGGTTTACTCCCTCTCTGTTTTGATCTTATTTTATTTTTCCTTCCCTTTCCTTATGTTCATCAGTTTTTTTTATGTTCATGAGTTTTGTTTCTTAAATTCCACATATGAGTAAAATCATATGGCATTTGTCTTTCTCTGATTGAGTTATTTCGCTTAGCATTAAACCCTCTAGTTCCATCTATGTCATTGTAAATGACAAGATTTCATTCTTTTCATAGCTGAGTAATAATCCATTGTATACATACATACCACATCTTCTTTATCCATTTATTTGTTGTTGGACATCTGGGCTTTTTCCATAGTGTGGCTATTGTAGACATTGCTGCTATAAACATTGGGGTGCAGCTTCCCCTTCGAATCACTATTTCTGTGTCTTTTAGATAAATACCCAGTAGAGCAGTTGCTGGGCTGCAGGGTAGTTCTATTTTTAACTTTTTGAGGAAACTTCATCCTGTTTTCCAGACGATTTTTGTTGTTGCTGTTGCTGGTGTTGCTATCAGTTTGATTGGGTCGTATCCAGGATGTCAAGGAAAGCTGATCTAAAATGTGTACAGTGCCTCTATCAGTTAGTGGCCAATCAGGAATAGAAACTACACAGTGGGTTAAGTTTAATATAAAGAATGAATAACATTTGATAAAAGAACGTCTATAAGGAAACCATATGTGGTATTGTTGGGCTGAGAGAGAGTATCCAAAGAAAGAGAAGCCTGGAAGGCCTCCTCTCCCCCCAAGGCTTGTTAAGATCTTATTGGGGAAGGTACAGTTCAACTCATCGGATAGCAGAGAAGCTTGCTGGTTTGCTCTGGACAGGCTGTTGTGCAGTCCCTCTGGAGTGCAACTGATCAGAAGCCAGTGGGTGGGCCTGCAGAGAGAATGGAGGCTGGGGCACAGGGAAGCTGTGCCATGCTCTGCAGAGAATGGTGGCAGGTGTAGGGCATGGGAGCTGTCATCTGCAAAGTAAGTGGTGGCTCAGGGCGCTGGAATGAGCAGGGACCAGTTTCCATGCTGAGAGGTCTGACCAGAAGGTTAACTGCAGGCGAGGCAAAGGCTGCAAGGTTGCTGACTCCAAGGTGCAGTAAGGAGCAGAAAACATCCAGCAAAACATCATTCTCTCCTGCAATGTCTCTCCAGCGCCCTCTGCAGGGAAAACTTAAGGTGCTCTCAGATGAGATGCTTAAAAGAGCTGTCCTTTATTACAGAGCACATATTGAAGGGTGAATTGGTGCTGAGGGGCAATAAGTTGATAACTGGCACAGTGTTTACATACATATATATATTTCTCAAGGATAAATGTATATGGGGGATTTTGTGTGAATACTCTGGCAAAAAAGAATCCACATCAGGATAATATATCAGTAATGGACAAAAAAATATAATTAAATCACATTCTTCAAGTGGCTGGACAATAGTATTCAGATATCTTTTTTTCTATATTTATTTTAGAACTCTTTTCAGAATTGAGGTGTATCATACATATAGTAAATTGCACAAATCAAAAATGTGTACTTTTTTTTTTACATGTGTACACACAAGTGAAACTACTACCTAGATCAAGATACAATTTTTCCACAACTTAGGTGGATACCTCACTCCTCTTCCCAGTTAAAATCCTCCTACCATCATCAGAGGCAAGTACTAATCTGGCTTCTATTTCTTGTTCAGGAACTTTATGAAATTGGAACCACAAGTAAGGACTTTGTTGTGTCTGGCTTCTTTTGCTTAACATATGTCTTTGAGATCCATCCATCTTGCTATAAACACACACACACATCTACACATATAATGAACATACATATATATTCATTATATGAATATACATTTATTTTTCTATTCTCCTGGACATTAAGGTTGTTTCTAATTTTAGACTATTATGAATAAAGCTACTTTAAATGTGAGTTTTTGTGGACTATGTGCTCATCTCTTTTAGGTGTATATATAGAAGTGGAATTGCTTGGTCATGGTGCTATAGTAGTAGCTCATGTTTAGATACTGTCAAACATTTTTTTGGAATTCTTTAAACCAATTTCCACTTCCACCAGTAAGAGAGTGCTAGTTGCCCCACATAGTTGCCAACGCTTGGTATTGTCAGCCTTTTTTAGTGATTCCTCTGGATACTATTTTTAAGAATTAAAACTAATTGGACCTGTACGATCTTAATATTTAATTATATTTCTCATGTTCCCTTTTAATACACACACAAAAACCCCTTGTTTCTTCCAAACATTATCTAAAATTTCAAAGTAAAAATAACAGCAATGGTCACTTTTGAAAATGTTCTCAATTTACCTATGCTTCTCCACCTTATAGTTTTTTACTGCAAAACTTTGCTGTCATACTATAAAGTTTCCTAATTCAGAGAACACATAAGATTCTTTCTGATTCCAAAGTAATTATCACGATTATAAATTTTCATTGTATAATATGACAGGAAAAAATTCTGATTATGAGTTTCATGACTGATTAGGTCCTCTAAAAGTAACTGGAATTTTTAGATAAACATTAAGTACATTTATACAGCAATCATATGGCATGGTGCTTAAGAATATAGGCCAGGAATCATAGTAGGCAGCTGTAATTCTTTTTTTTTTTTTTTAAGATTTTATTTATTTATTTGAAGAGAGAGATCACAAGCAGGCAGAGAGAGGAGGAGAAGCAGGCTCTCCCCTGAGCAGAGAGCCAGAGGCAGGGCTCGATCCTGGGAACCCTGAGATCACGACCTGAGCCAGAAGCAAAGGCCTCAACCCACTGAGCCACCCAGGTGCCCTAGGAGTTTTACTTCTGATTCTACTAGGATTTTGAATAAGCAAATCATGTCTTTGTTTCCTAATTTTAAAAATAGTATCGATGATAACTATAGCTATATAAGCAAGGGAGGTTACTTAACCTATGCTGTAAAAAGGGAATAAACAGTGTTATCGTGAATAACTAAAGAATAACTTTGACTAGTGCCTGGCACTTAACAAATGCTATTTAAAAATTAGGTATTTATCATTAATGTAGAGAAATTAAGTTGAAGAGTTGTATAAAGATTGTGCAGTCCCAAACTGCAATCAATATATTTCTCAATCCCAGACAGACCCCCAATTTTTTGAAATTTATTTATTTATCCGTATCTTACTGGAAAAGTCAGCAAAGTCAGCTTTAGGTCATGGCTCTCAACTACTTTCCTTAATATAATCTACTTTAGGAAGCTGCACGTAAGTAAAAATCGGCCTGCCTCAGGAAAACCTTACTGTAAACTATAAAAACTATGAGAGAGACGTATCCTCTACATCGCTTTAGCAAGTCCGAAGAGCGCTTTCCAGCCACGTTTCCGCAATACTCCCCAGCTTTCCCTCCCTCTTCCCCGACCCCGAAGTGTTCTCATTGTTTATTTCCGTCAGTGAGAAGCCTCCTGCCGCTTGAGAGCTCAGGTCAATGCTAAAGCTGGAGGATAGTCAATTACGGCCACTCTGACAAAATCCTAACACCCAAATGGGTTTAAGAAACTCGTAGGGGAGCCCCTGTACCCTCTGAGGTTGAGAACACAATTTACAGTCCACCCACGTCCCCAACCTTTAGCTCTCTCGGGGCGACGAATCCGCCCGAGCCCCACAGCGCCCGAGCCCCACAGCACGATGGGAATTGTAGTTTCCGAAGGTTCGGTCCAAGTCAGCGCACGCGTTCTGAGCTCCTCTCGTCGTCTCCCCTCCCCCCGCCCCCTTTCCCGGATAAGGAAGTGGCCGGTGATGCCACGCGTTCTGCGGGCTGTGTGTCCGGGCTTCTGGGAGTTGTAGTCGCCGGGGGCGGGCGCCGTCGGTAAGGAGACGTAGCTTTCCTTAGGGTCCCCTACTGCAGTTGGTTCCCGGCAGAAGCGGAGGGGTCAGTCTGTACTTCCATCAGCGCCGCGCTCCCTCTGAGGCTGAGGAGGCGTTTTCCTTTCCCCGGGCGCTCCCACTCTGGCGCTGGGTGCTCCTTGCCCTGTGGTCCATTTGTCTGCTTAGTCCTCTGCCTCTCCAGTCCATCTCCAAAATCTGGGCTTAGCGGGGACTCGCCCTCCTAGTGACAAGGCCGCGACCTTCTCTCAAACCCGGTCTTTGCCCTGCAGGGACCTTCCTTTTTGCGGCCCCTCATACTGGTTTCCGCCGCTTCCCCTATTCTCCGCCTGGGCGCCCGCTGCGCTGACGCTCCTTCCACTCATTTTTTTTTCCCCCTTTTCCTCTGCAGGGATGGAAGCTTCCTGGCGCCAGGTGGCCGGTGGCCGAGGCCGAGCCCGAGGACGGGCCACCGCGGCCCCTTCTTCAGGAAATGGAATCCATCTTCGCGGCGCCGGGGGAGGACGAGAGAAGGGTTCAGTGGGCGCTGCTGGACCTGGCTCCAGCCCCAGCTCCGGATTAGCCGCGACCCCTGCGGCTGCAGGTAGCTCAGCCCGACGTAGCCCCGCGGGATCCGAAGCACTGCAGACTTCCGTAGCGTGTGGTGAGAGAGGCTCCGGTCCTCGGTTTCACCTGGATACCTACTAAGGCATTTACTACTAGTCAGAACTGCCTCCCCGCCCTTACTCTCATTGACTTCTTCCCTTCTCCTTGGAGAGTTTATTATTGCCCCCACTTCTCAAACCTTCAAGGAGGCTACTCATTTCGGTATTCTAGGCAGATTCCCAGCGTACTTCTTTCATCTTAATTTTAATTACCATCTATCGGCATTACTTCTTTGTCCAGTGTTCTTCTCTTTATTCTTTTTTGCCTGCTGAATCCCTAGACCAAAAGTTGCCAATTGTGGCCCCGCGGTTCTGATTTAGCCTATGGTTTGGTTTGGTTAACACCGAGCCATCTGAATTGGTTGCCACCGGGCTTTTCGTTTTTCTTTTCTTTAAAAAATCTCGTTAACAACTTTTTTTTTTTTTGGTCAAATAGGATAGTATGGCTTTACTTTTGTGCATAGCAGCAGCCAGTTGCAGAGATTCGGTTTAGATTGGGTTTAGGGCACTCCATTTCACATGGTCTCTCCTACCTGGGGGTCAGTTGTCCTTTTCCATCTTTGCAAGATTGCCTTAGTTTAGTAACTTTAATTGTCTAGGCCCTGTAAGCACTTGAGCTTGAGGTATTTTTCTCAACTGTGGTTCCTATTCACAAATTTCATGTCCTTTTTCTCATGTATCTTATGTGACCTCCTCTGGCGTGTCATTATCCTTCATCCAAGGCTGTGTTTTAGGGGAGTCTGAGAACACACAGGCAGCTCCGAACTGTTCCTGCTAATGGAGGGTTGCATGAGGCCAAGGAAATAATCCCCCCAAATCATTTTATTTTTATGTTTGGAATGTATCTTTTAAGGGGACAAGCAAGTTGAGCTTCTGAGTGCTTTTTCCCTAAGCTAATTTTAAAGTTAGGTGGTATTCTCTTAGCTTGGAGTTACTGAGTTTATTTTAATTTCGGTACAGTTAACGTACAGTGTCCTATTAGTTTCAGGTGTACAGTATAGTGATTCAACACTCCCATACATCACCTGGTGCTCATCACCACAAGTGCATTCCTTAATCCTCATCACCCATGTAACCCATCCCTCCCACCCACCTCCCCTCTGGTAGCAGTTAGGAGTTTATGATATTGGTGGTGGTGAAACGTGCAAGTTGGAGACCAAAAACAGTTTTGGTAAAGTTTCTTGGGTTTTGTGGATAGTAGAAAAGCAAGTATTTTTCACCTGGATAATTGAGATTTGTTTGTAAGAAATAATATAAACGAAGCTTGCATTGTCACTTTTTCTTGAGATGATCTTATGTGGACACGTTGATAGGGTTATGGATGTTTTTATTATGTCTTCTAAGTCAGCCTTTAAGTAAATATATCCTTTTGTGCTGTTTTTCCATAATTAATGACATTTATCATCTCTTTTACTGCACATCAAGTTTTGAGTCATAATCTTAATAGTCATTATTTTTCTCCTAATACTCAAAAGATTCCTATATGGGCACTGTATGTATCTTCTTTCAGTTTTACTTGAAATACCGCACAGTCCCCAACTACACTGGCTGCAACAACAAAGGGAAAACATTTCATGAGGAAAATAAAAGATAAAACATCGTTAAGTACAAATGCACCACTGAGATTAAGAAAGCTTATCTGGGTAGTGGCTCATTAGTTTTAAGCATAAAGTGAATTTATATCACCGATTTATAATTTTAATTAGTGAATTTAAAATCCTCTCAATATAGGCACTAATAAATTCAGATCAATTCAGCATGTTTGTGGCTCCTTTCTTAAAACTGTGATTGCTGTTCATAAGTGTTTATTAATAGTTAGTACTTGAAGAAAATTCCCCTGGTCCTTGCCCTTAAGGACTTGGGAATAGGCTATGAAGTAATCTAATTCTTTTTATGTTGTTATTTAACCAAGTAAAAAAAATGAGAAGTACAGTCAATGCTAAAGAGAATAGTGGAAGAACTAATCCGAAATTTATTTAACATTTCTTTTTGGAATGAAGCTGCTGTAGAAACCACATTTTCCATATTGGCAACATTTTGTGTGAGTTCATGTTAAATATATATGTTTTGTGACCACAAGGCAAAAAGTCCTTGAGCTTTCTAAGAGCAGGTTATAAAGATAATGGGTATACAGTGCATATTTGTGAAAAATCTTTGGTGGGCCAGGCCAGGTGGGGCTGTAGCATGGAAGAGAATTTTTTGAGAAAGCACCCAATTTAATTGATTCTGATGTGCTCCCAGTTGGCATGTTTCCTACCTCCTGAAAATCACTGTGATTTATTTTTAGTCATCCCATTTAAATTTTTATTAACATCCTTATTTTGAGGTTGATTAACAGTTTTTTAATACTCTCATATCTTTTAATTTTTTTCTAAGATTTTATATATTTATTTGACAGATACAGTGAGAGAGGAACACAAGCAGGGGGAGTGGGAGAGGGACAAGAAGCAGGCCTTCAGCAGAGCAGGGACCCTGATGTGGGGCTCGATCCCAGGACCCTGGGATCACAACCTGAGCCAGAGGCAGACACCTAATTACTGAGCCACCCAGGCGCCCCATATCTTTTAATTTTTTAATTGATTTGTTTGTTACAGTTCCTAGAAAAATTTGCTGCATTTAATAGGATATTTAACAAAAGTGAAAGTTTTCATTGTAGTCTCTTTGTGTGACAAGAAACTTGAAAATACCTTTTTTATGCATAACAGTAAAATAGAATGCTCCAAGGATGATTTGATTTGATTTTTTCTAAAGATTTTATTTATTTATTTGACAGAGAGAGAGAGATCACAAGTAGATAGAGAGGCAGGCAAAGAAAGAGAGAGAAGCAGGCTCCCCGCTGGGCAGAGAGCCTGATGCGGGGCTCGATCCCAGGACCCTGAGATCATGACCTGAGCCGAAGGCAGAGGCTTTAACCCACTGCGCCACCCAGGCACCCCACGGATGATTTTAAATCTATGCTATTAGAGATCGTTTTGCAGAAATGAAACTAATATTTTTTTCTTTTAAGCAGAGCTAATGTCTCAAAGGAAATTTGAGGAAATCAAGAAGGCCAATCAAGCTGCAGCCAAAAAACTTGTTGAAGAACACTTTAGCTCTTCCTCTGAAGAAGAAGGAGATGAAGATTTTGAAGGAAAACGGGGAAAAATAGTTGCTAATACATTTACAAGTTATGCTACTCAGACAGGTGCAGTATGGTCTTTTAAATTTTGACTTTTTTTTAAAGTTTTTATTTAAATTGCAGTTTATTAGCATACAGTGTAGTATTAGTTTCAGGCGTACAGTTTAGTGATTCAGCACATACATACATCACCCAGTGCTCATCACAACAAATACCCTCCTTAATCCTCATCACCTATTTAATCCATCTCCCCACGAACCTCCCTATAGTAATCATCAGTTTGTTCCCTATAGTTAAGAGTCTGTTTCTTGGTTTACCATTCACTCTTTTCTCCCCCTTTGCTTGTTTTGTTTCTTAAATTCCACATATGAGTGAAATATCTGGTATTTGTCTTTCTCTGACTGACTTATTTCACTTTGCATAATACACCCTAGCTCCATCCACATGGTTGCAAAAGGCAAATTTCATTCTTTTTTATGGCTAATATCCCATTGTGTATGTACACTACATCTTTTTTTTCCCAAAGATTTTATTTATTTATTTGACAGAGAGAGAGATCACAAGTAGACAGAGAGGCAGGCAGAGAGAGAGAGAGAGGGGGACGCATGCTCCCGGCTGAGCAGAGGTCGGATGCGGGGCTCGATCGCAGGACCCTGAGATCATGACCTGAACCAAAGGCAGAGGCTTTAACCCACTGAGCCACCCAGGTGGCCCTATATATACTACATCTATTTTATCCATTCATCAGTTGGTGGACATTTGGGTTGTTTCCATAATTTGGCTACTGTAAATAATGCTGCTATAAATATCAGGGTGCATGTATGCCTTAGAATTAGTATTTTTGTATTATTTGGGTAAATACCTAGTAGTGCAATTGCTTTGAGAACCCTCTATACTGTTCTCCAGAGTGGCTGCACCAGTTTGCATTCCCACTAACAGTGCGAGAGGGTTCCCTTTTCTCCACATGCTCGCCAATACCTGTTGTTTCTTATTTTGTTGATTTTACCCATTCTGACAGGTGTGAGGTGGTATCTCATTATAGTTCTGGTTTGCATTTCCCTCATGGTAAGTGATGATGAACATCTTTTCATGTGTCTGTTGCCCATCTGTAGGTCTTCTTTGGAAAAATATCTATTCATGTCTTCTGCCCGTTTTTTAATTGGATTATTTGTTTTTTGTGTGTTGAGTTTTGTAAGATTGTATTGTATACAATACAAAGATTGTATATTTTGGATATTAACCCTTTATCAGATGTGCCATTTGCAAATATCTTCTTACATTCCAAAGATTGCCTTTTCTTTTGTTGCTGTGGAGAAGCTTTTTATTTTGATGAAGTCTCAGTGGTTTGTTTGCTTTTGTTTCCCTTGCCTCAGGTGACATATCTAGTAAAAATTTGCTATGGCCGATGTCAAAGTTATTGTCTTTGTTTTCCTCTTAAGATTTTAATGGTTTCCTGTCTCACATTTAGATCTTTCATCCATTTTGAATTTATTTTTGTGTATGGTATGATAAAGTGGTTCAGTTTCATTCTTTTGCATGTTGCTGTCCAGTTTTCCCAATACCCATTTGTTGAAGAGATTATCTTTTTTCCATTGGGTATTCTTTTCTGCTCTGTCAAAGATTAATTGACCATTCAGTTGGGGGTTCATTTCTGGGTTTTGTATCCTCTTACATTGATCTATCTGTCTATTTTTGTGCTAGTACCATAGTATTTTGATTACCAGAGCTTTGTAATTTAACTCAAAGTCTGGAATCGTGATGCCTCCAGCTTTGCTTTTCTTTTTCAAGGTTGCTTTGGCTATTGTGGGTCTTTTGTGATTCCATACAAATTTTAGGATTGTTTGTTCTAGCTCTGTGAAAAATGCTGGTGATATTTTGATAGGGATCGCATTAAATATACAGACTGCTTTGGGTAATATAGGCATTTTAACAGTATTTCCAATCCATGAGCATGGATTTTCCATTTTTCCAATGTTTTTCCATTTCATTATGTCATCTTTAACTTCTTTCATTAGTGTTTCAGTTTTCAGAGTACAGGTACAGGTCTTTCACCTCTGGTTAGATTTTTTCCTAGGTATCTGACTAGTTTTGGTCTAATTGTAAATGGGATTGATTCCTTGATTTCTCTTTCTGCTGCTTCCTTATTGATATATAGAAATTCAATTGGTTTTATATCCTGTGACTTTACTAAATTCATGTATCACTTCTAGAAAATTTTTGGTGGAGTCTTCTGGGTTTTCTCTGTAGAGTATCATGCCATCTGCAAATAGTGAGACTTCTTCCTTGCCGGTTTCAATGCCTTTTATTTCTATTTGTTGTCTTGTTACTGTGGCTAGGCCTTCTAATATTATGTTAAATAATAGTTGTAAAGGTGGACATCCTCATCGTGTTCCTGACCATAGAGGAAAATTTCTCCATTTTCCCTTTTGAGGATGATATTAGCTGTGGGCTTTTCATATATGGCCCTTATCATGTTGAGATATGGTTCTTATCCTTTCTTTATTAATCTAGTGTATCACATTGATTGATTTGTGAATATTGAACCATGCTTACTGCCCAGGAATAAATCCCATTTGGTTATGGTGACTGATTCTTTTAATGTACTGTTGGATTCAATTTGCTCGTGTTTTATTAAGAATTTTTGCATCCGTGTTCATCAGGGGTTTCACCTGTAGTTCTCTTTTTTAGTGGTATCTTTATTTGGTTTTGGTATCAGGGTAATGCCGGCCTCATAGAATGAATTTGCAAGTGTTTCTTCCTTTTCTATTTTCTGAAATAGTTTGAGAAGGATAGGTACTAACTTTTCTCAAATGTTTGCTAAAATTTACCTGTGAAGCCATCTGGCCCTGGACTTTTGTTGGGAGATTTTTTATTACTGATTTAATTTCTTTCCTGGTTATCTGTCCAAGTTTTCTATTTCTTCCCATTTCAGTTTTGGTAGTTTATATGTTTCTAGGAATTTATCCATTTCCTCCAGATTGTGCAGTTTTTGGCACGTAATTTTTCATAATAGTTTTATAATTTTTTGTATTTCTGTTGTTTGTTATTTCTCCTCTCTCATTTGTGATTTTATTTATTTATTATGAATCCATTTATTTACTGTCATTAACTCCTTTCTTCTTTTTGATAAGTAGCTAGAGGTTTATCAATTTTATTAATTTTTAAATTTTATTAATTAATAAAATTTAATTTTATTAATTTAATTTTATTAATTTAATTTTATTAATTTTTAAAAATTTTATTAATTTTTTAAAAGAATCAGCTCCTTGTATTGTTGATAGATTTTTAAAAATTTTCTGTATCATTTATTTCTGCTCTAATCTCTTTTATTTCCTTCCTTCTGCTGGCTTTAGGCTTAATTTGCCGTTTTTCTAGCTCCATTAGGTGTAAGGTTCGGTAGTTTATTTGAGATTTTTCTTGCTTCTTGAGGTAGGCCTATGTTGCTATATACTTCCCTCTTAGGACCGCTTTTGCTGCATCCTAAAGGTTTTGGACTGTTGTAGTTTTTTTGTTTTTTAAGATTTTATTTATTTATTTGACAGAGAGAGAGATCACAAATAGGCAGAGAGGCAGGCAGAGAGAGAGGAGGAAGCAGGCTCCCTGCTGAGCAGAGCCCAGTGCGGGGCTTGATCCCAGCACCCTGAGATATGACCTGAGCCAAAGGCGGAGGCTTAACCCACTGAGCCACCCAGGCACCCCTGGATTGTTTTGTTTTTATTTTCATTTGTTTCCATGTGTTTTTGTTTTTTTTTTTTTTAATTTTTTATTGATTTCCTGGTTGACTCATTCATTCTTTAGTAGGACGTTCTTTAACCTCTATGTATTTGTGGTCTTTCCAGATTTTTTCTTGTGGTTAACTTCAGGTTTCTTATTGTGGTCAGAAAATATTCATGGTATGATCTCAATCTTTCTGTACTTGTCGAGGCTTGATTTGAGTCCTGGTATGTGATCTAGAGAATGTCCCATGTGCACTTGAAAGGAATGTGTATCCTGTTTTAGGATGGGATGTTCTGAATATATCTGTTAAATGCATTTGTTCCAGTGTGTCATTCAAAGCCACTGTGTCCTTGTTGATATTCTGTTAGATGATCTGTCCACTGATGTAAGTGGGGTGTTAATGTTCCCTACTATTACTGTATTATTATCAATTAGTTCCTTTATGTTTGTTATTGTTTTATATATTTGGGTGCTGCCATGTTGGATGCATAAATATTTACAATTGTTAGATATTCTTGTTGGATTGTCCCCTTTATTATGTTATAGTGCCTTTCTTCATGTTTTGTTAGTTTTTGGTTTAAAGTTTAGTTTTTCAGGCAAAAGTATTGCTACTCTGGGGGCGCCTGGGTGGCTCAGTGGGTTAAAGCCTCTGCCTTCAGCTCAGGTCATGATCTCAGGGTCCTGGGATCAAGCCCTGCATCGGGCTCTCTGCTCAGCAGGGAGCCTGCTTCTCCTTCTCTCTCTGTTTGCCTCTCTGCCTACTTGTGATCTCTCTCTCTCTATCAAATAAATAAATAAAATCTTAAAAAAGAAAATGTTGCTACTCTGGCTTCCTTTTGATGTCTGTTTGCATAATAAATAGTTCTCCATTACCTCACTTGCAATCAGTAGGTGTCTTGAGGTCTAAAATGAGTCTCTTGTAGGTAGAGTGTAGATAGGTCTTGTTTTTCTACCCATTCTGACATGCTGTATCTTTTGATTGGTGAGTTTAGTCTTTTTACATTCAGAGTAATTATGGGTATATATGTATTTAGTGCCATTTTGTTACTTGTTTTGTCATCGTTTCTGGAAATTTTCTCTGATCCTTTCTTTATGACTTTTGGTTTTTCCTTTTCACTCAAAGAGTCCCCTTTAATATTTCTTGCAGGGTAGGTTTTGTGGTTGCAAACCCCTTTAGTTTGTCTGGGAAACTATTTCTCTTTCTATTCAGACTGATAGCCTTTCTGGATAGAGCGAGTATTCTTGGCTACAGATTTTTCTTATTCGGCACTTTGAATATATCATGCCACTCCCTTCTGGCTTGCCAAGTTTTGGTTGAGAGCTCTGCAGCTAGCCTTATGGGTTTTCCCTTGTAAGTTAGGGACTTCCTTTGTCTTGCTTCTTTTTTCTTTATCTCTGTATTTTTTCTTTATCTTTATGTTTTGCATATCTAATTACAATATGTATTGGCATTGACCTGCTTTTTTTGATTTTGATAGGAGTTCTCTCTGTCTCCTGGATCTGAATGTCTGTTTCCTTACCCAGATTAGGGAAGTTTTCAGCTACGATTTCCACAGGAGAGTTTCTGCCCCCTTTTCTCTCTCTTCTTCTTCTGGGACTCCTATAAGACGAATGTGATTACATTTGATGGAGTCACTGAATTCCCTAGGTCTAGTCTCATATTTTAAAAATCTTGTTGTTCAGCTTCACTGTTTTCCATTATTTTATCTTCTATGCCACTTACTTGTTTCTCTGCTTCTTTGAGCCTTGTGTTCATTGCATCAAGCCTGTTTCCAATCCCAGTTATTGTATTTTTCATTTCTGATCGACTCTTTTTTAACTCTTTTATTTCCGCTGTCATGGTCTCCCTGATGTCTTCTGTTCTTTTCTCAAGCCCAGTGGTATCCTTATGATTGTTGCTTTAAATTCTCCATCAAGCATAGTACTTAAATTTATTTCATTTAGGTCCCTGGCTGTGACTTTATCTTGCTCTTTTGTTTGGGATTAATTCCTCTGTCTTGGCATTTTGTCTAAGTCTCTGCCTTCTTCTCTGTGTTAGAAAAGTCCGTTATGTTTCCTTATTATTATTTGTATTTCCTTATATTCCTTATATTTCCTCTCTTATTATTCCTAAGAGAATAACGGCTTTATGAAGAGGTCAGATAGTGAGTATCCAGGGCCTGGTGCTTCAGAGAGTGTCTCTGGTGCCACTGCATGTGCCCTACTCTTGTGTTTTGGCTGCTCTCTCTTTCTGGCCAATCCTTTGCAGAGGCTCTCCTTGCATGCAGTGGGTGGTGTTTGATCCTTGGCCTGAGTATGGCAAATTTTAACTGGGCGTATTCTGGTCCGCTGTTTTAAATGAGATCTGTTACTAGTTCCACTAGAACTGAAGCCCTGGAATACTCTCTGGTCGGGAGATGTGGTGTGGGCAGGAGTTCCTGCTGGTCCTCTGGAGAAGGGGCCTGCTTTGCTGGGACTGAGGCAAGCTTGACTGAGAAGGGAGTTCCACCAGAGTGCAGGCATTGTGGGACGTCGTGTAATCAGGTTAGGGAGCGAGTGTTGGCCTTGTGCTGCTTACCATAGGTGACTCTGTGTTTATACTGAGGGTCGTGGTAGGGAAATGGTACCAGCTAGCTCCTTTAACCCCACAGAGGCATCTCCAGTGAACATTGCTTCTCAGGGAGCACTCTAAGAGGAGCGAATAATCTCCCCCTCTCTGCCCTAGGCACTCTTCAGACCACTGGTTTCCATGCTATCTGCCCAAGGGTTGTTTGCCTGCCTTCTCTTCAGGAGCAGTACAGTGCCTTCAGGGCTCTATCCCAGCCAGGCCAGTCTTTATGCCCCACTGGTTGCAAGAACTCATGAAAATCAGCCCTTCTTGTTTTTCCAGCCAATGGCTTTGGGGAAATGTTCTTATGCATTCCCCTGTTGCTCTTCTCTCTCACCTTTCTCCATGACCATGGCTCCCTTGCTAACGTGGCACTTGTGATCCGCTTTTCCCCTAAATCATTTGCATGAGCAATCAATCTTGTAACACTGAAAAATTAAAATAAACATATTTGGGGAGGAAAAACAAAGATGAGGAAACTGAGATAGAAATAGGTAATTCACTTAAAGACATTTTTTTGCTTTATCTCCTGTAACTGCCTCAACTGGTACTTCAGGCTTCCATTCTTGGCCTCTATGGGCTCAACTTTCTTCAGTTGCCAGAGTGATGTTTTTAGAATGTGACTAAAGATGCTAGGCTAGCTACTATGAACCTTGGGCAGTATACTTAATCCTGCAGCCAAGCTTGAATGTAGTTTTCAAAGAAATTTTAAATAAATTTTATAAATATAAGGTTGCACTTTATTTTGTTAAAGCCTATCCCATGATGTTTCCAAATTTTGTGTGCTAGCTGTTAAATTAGGTGAAATTTAAGATTATAAATTTTATACAGTTGACCTTTGAACAACATGGGTTTGAGCTGTGCAAGTCCACTTATATCTGTATTTTTTTTCAATAAATGTAGGTACAGTACTGTCAATGCATTTTTTAATGATTTTTTTTACTGACATTTCTTTTTTCATTTGTTTCAAATTTTTATTTAAATTCTAGTTAGTTAGCACATATTGCAATATTGGTTTCAGGAGTAGAATTTAGTGATTCATCACTTACATATAACACCCAGGGCTCATCACAACAAACGCCCACCGTAATACCCATCACTCATCTAACCCATCTCCCGCCCACTTCCCTCCATCAGCTCTCAGTTTGTTCTCAGTAGTTAAGAGTCTTATGGTTTGCTTCTCTTTTTTTTTTCCCTTCCCATATGTTCATCTGTTTTGTTTCTTAAATTCCACGTATGAGTGAAGTCATATGGTATTTGTCTCTCTCTGACTTCACTTAGCATAATACACTCTGGCTCCATCCACATTGTTGAAAATGGTAAGACTTCATTTTTTTTAATGGCTGAGTAAATGTATATATCTATTATATATATATATATACATATATATATATTCCACTGTATACATATATTAGATTTTCTTTATATACACTACATCTTCTTTATCCATTCATCAGTCATTGGACATTGGGCCCCTTCCCTAGTTTGGCTATTGTTGATAATGCTGCTATAAACATTGGGATACATGTGTCCCTTTGAATCTGTATTTTTGTATTCTTTGGGTAAATACCTCGTAGTGCAATTGCTGGGTCACAGGGTAGTTCTATTTTTAACTTTTTGAGGAAACTTGATACTGTTCTCCAGAGTGGCTGCATCAGTTTGCATTCCCACCAACAGTGTAAGAAGGTTCCCGTTTTCCACATTCTCGCCAACATCTGTTGTTTCCTGGGTTGCCAATTTTAGCCATTCTAACTGGTGTGAGGTCTCATCTCGTTATGGTTTTGACTTGTATTTCCCTGATGATGAGTGATGTTGAGTATCTTTTCATGTGTCTGTCAGCCATCTGGGTATCTTCTTTGGAAAAATGTCTATTCATATCTCTGGTCCATTTCTTAACTAGGTTATTTGTTTTTTGGGTGTTGATAACATTTTTTATTCTCTAGCTTTACCTTATTGTGAGAATATAGCGTGTAATACATATAGCATACAAAATATGTGTTGTTTACATCTTGTTAGGCTTCTGGTCAACAGTAGGCTACTAACTAGTAGTGAAGTTTTAGGGAGTCAGAAGTTACATGCAGATTTATGACTAGCTATACATTTGTTAAAGCCAACTATGTTGAAAAGCAAAGTAAGTACACAATAGGATTCTTATGTCTGCTTTTAAGGATACTCTTTAAACTTCAGGGTTTATTTAAAATAAAACAATTATCTTTAATAATTTTATAATACTTTATAGTTTGGGGAGTGATTTTATATATATTTTGTTTAATGTCCTGAATTATGTTTATATTATGGTAGAGCAAGTTTTTGTAAGTGCTTGTTTACTTAGATGATTTTAGGAAGCAGAGAATTAGCCAAATGTCCTATCTATTTAACTTTTCTCTTTGGTGACTCAAAATTTGATTTTAACCATTTTATTGCCCAGTAGCTTATGCTGTTAGTCTACTTTTGTTGGAGAGTCAGTTCCTCTATTGAGGAATCTTTATTATATTAAAGACACATAGGTTTATTTCTCTTTCACTAAAGTGACTCAGATTATTGCCTTTTTGGTGTCAGATGCTTTTGGGTAGTTTTTCAGGCTTTCATTTTGCTGTCACCTGTTATTTCTTGGATCTTCTTGTAGTAACTTTTTGCCACAGCATAGTGTTGTTGTTAAGAGGGCTCACTTTGCAGTCCTACTGAAGTTACTTAATTGTTCTTGCCTCAGTTTTCTCATTTTCTCTAAAATGAAGATAAAAATAGCTCATTTCATTCCACTGAAATACAAAACATACAGTGCCTACCAAATAAATGCTCAGTAATTGCTTACAGAAAATTACAGTTTAGTGATATTTTCTAAGAAGTTCATGCTACCTTTTTAAGTGGAAATAATGAGCACAATTTAATGAAACAAGGTGATTATAGTGTAACGACCTCGGGATCATTTCATCCAATGAGTTTTCAGTAAGAATATGCTGTGTATCCTGTGTTCTCCTCTAGGATTTTGATAGATTCCTGTCTCACGTTGAGGTCTTTCATCCATTTTGAGTCTGTTTTTGTGTGTGGTGTAAGGAAATGGTCTAGTTTCATTTTTCTGCGTGTGGCTGTCCAGTTTTCCCAATACTATTTGTTAAAGAGACTGTCTTTTTTTCCATTGGACATTCTTTCCTGTTTTGTTGAAGATTAGTTGACCATAGAGTTGAGTGCTCTTTATTCTGTTCCACTGATCTGTGTGTCTCTTTTTTGTGTTTTTTGTGCCAGTACCATACTGTCTTAATGATTACAGCTTTGTAGTAGAGCTTGAAGTCTGGAATTTTGATGCCATCAACTTTGGTTTTCTTTTTCAACATTCCTCTGGCTATTCGTGGTCGTGTCTGATTCCATATAAATTTTAGGATTATTTCTTCCATTTCTTTGAAAAAAGTTGATGGTATTTTGATAGGGATTGCATTAAATGTGTGGATTGCTCTAGGTAGCATAGACATTTTCACAATATTTGTTATTTCCATTCATGAGCATGGAATATTTTTCCATTTCTTTGTGTCTTTCTCAACTTCTTTCATGAGTACTTTATAGTGTTCTGAGTATAGTTTCTTTGCCTCTTTGGTTAGGTTTATTCCTAGGTATCTTATGGTTTTGGGTGCAATTGTAAATGGGATCAACTCCTTAATTTCTCTTTCTTCTGTCTTGCTGTTGGTATATAGAAATGCAACTGTTTTCTGTGCATTGATTTTATATCCTGGCACTTTACTGAATTCCTGTATGAGTTCTAGCAGTTTTGGAATGGTCTTTGGGTTTTCCACATAAAGTATCATATCATCTGCAAAGAGTGAGAGTTTGACTTCTTCTTTGCCAATTTAGATGACTTTTATTTCTTTTTGTTGTCTGATTGCTGAGGCTAGGACTTCTAGTACCATGTTGAATAGCAGTTCTTCCTAGAAACATCACCAAAGGCAAGGGAAGCAAGGGCAAAAATGAACTATTGGGACCTCATCAAGATAAAAAGCTTTTGCACAGCAAAGGAAACAGTCAACAAAACCAAAAGATAATTGACAGAATAAGAGAAGATATTTGCAAATGACATATCAGATTAAGGGCTATTATCCAAAATCTGTAAAGAACTTATCAAACTCATCACCCAAACAACAAATAATCCATTCAAGAATTGGGCAGAAAACCTGAACAGACAGTACTGCAAAGAAGATATCTAAATGGCCAACAGACACCTGAAAAAATGCTCAGCATCACTCGGCATCAGGGAAATACAAATCAAAACCACAGTGAGATACCACCTCACACCAGTCAGAATGGCTAAAATTAACAAGTCAGGAAATGACACTGGGAAGGGTAAGTGCTATGGTGAGTGCTGTGAGTTTTGTAAGATTGATGATTCACAGACCTGTACCCCTGAAACAAATAATACATTATATGTTAATAAAAAAAAGAACATGCTATGTATCAACACACACATTTATATTTAGCATAAAGGGCTCTGCTGAGCTTAGACTTTGCAGTGTCTTTCACTTTGCTTGTAGGTATGCTTTTCCTTGTTACTTGACATCCTGCCGCTCTTGTCCCCGTCTCTGCCCCCACCAGAGTTGTCAGAGAGGGGCCGATGTACTGTTTTTGAATGAAGGACCTAAGATTTAGTGCATGGACTTTGTGAGCTCTTAGCAGCTCATTGGTTGCTTTTTTTTTTTTAAAACCTCTCATTTTTCAACTATATATTGAGCAATTGATAATGGCTGCAATTCTTACTGTGGTGCCGTTAGTCTGTGTTATTTTCAGATGTTGCTTAACATGAGTTTTTCAATTTTTAAATTTCAAGATGGAGATATGCGTGAATTAGAGCGAACAAGACAGTATGTGCATGAAGCGTTCCAAGCAGGGGCTATGACGTGCTTAATTTGTATTGCTTCAGTGAAGAGAAACCAAGCAGTGAGTTTTTCCCTTTATCTATATTAATGCATCTCCCCCAAATACATTATTTTACATTTATCATATTTTACCATTTATTATTCTTTTTGTTCAAAAATGCTTCATTTGAGAATTTTATTTATGAATTGACCTTCATTTTATAAATCTGTAATTTTTTCAAATTACCTCTAAATGAGCAGCCAATATTTTTAGCACTGTTAATGTAAGTGAAACAAATATCTTCAGTTTTAATGCACATGTCAATTTGATAAAGTATAGCATCTGCACTTTAGAGATTCCTACAAATACTGAAATGTTAATATGTACTATATTTCACTACTTTCAGCAGGTAGGAAGGAAGTAGAACCTAGCCATGATACTTACCAGTTTATTAGTGAGCTTCTCTTGTGTTTCTTGTGTTGAAGGTACTCTGGAAAATGGCTAGGGTCACTGGGGAGAGATGGATTCAGATATAACTCATGTACTTGGAGGTGTAATGATCTAATGGTGAAGTTATCCATATGTAAATTTAAAAGGGCATTAAAGAAGCAATTAAGGAGAAGTAATGACTGAATATGGTACTCAGAATAATCTGCTATTAAACCAGTATTGCCTAATCAGGGCAGACGAATTGAGTTAGTTATGTTGTATAGAGTGCATCAGAAATTTAACATAGATTGGATAGGATAGATGTGGATGCACGTGCCTTTGGTGTCTAGGGTCACATCTGGTTGGCTTACTCTGATTTCTCCTGCGGTGGATGAATAGTCTCTCTGCCTGTGGTTATAGTCCCACCTTAAACACTTGCTGTGTGTATAGATTTATTTGTTTATTTTTTGACCTTAATGCTTTCTCCTTTTACTCAGCTGGTACACAGGCATCATGCACAAGCACAGGGGAGTTAATGTCCCCTGGGGCAACTTTCTTCCACACGGAATTAATAGGTGGATGAGTGTCCCAGCCTTCTCTCCGGTAGGGGTTGGAGCTGGGATAATTTGAGATGTGTTTTACATGGTTCTTTAGCGGGTCCATAACAGGACTGAACTTTGACCCTTAGCAATAATCAGCTCAACAATATACCATTTATTGGCATTTCCTCTTCCCTACCTTATTCCCTTATTGTTGCATCCCAGTTCTTTTCTTAGGCGCTGCTTTGGGGGTAACTCAAACTAGGAAGTTGCCTTCTTTTTTTTTAATGCTTCTGCCAGCTTATGCATTATGCTACATGTGTGATTTTATTGAGTAGTTGCAAAATATTATAATGACGGGAGAACTGATTTTTGTCATTGAAGTGTTGTCAGGTTTTAAAAATTAATTTACTATTAAGTTTAAAAATATATTCTTAAGTTTTTTGCTCATTTAATTTTCAGAATTTAGCATTAAATGCTAGACTAATAGATTTTATATAACAAAAGGCCTGTGTACAGATATATGTACATAATATATTTCA
Source organism: Nasua narica (assembly GCA_028533885.1). Classification (NCBI taxonomy): domain Eukaryota; kingdom Metazoa; phylum Chordata; class Mammalia; order Carnivora; family Procyonidae; genus Nasua; species Nasua narica. Next base: position 34,774,304 of record CM052800.1, on the reverse strand, counting down.
GGATTCCTCTGTAGAATTATTTATAATTGGAAATAACCTAAATGTCCAATGAGAAATTGGTTAAGTGATGATATGTGAATCTATATGATATACGGCTATAATATCATATATGAACATATTTAATAATTGTAAGTGCTTATAGAATGTTAAAAGACTATAAAGTTACATATCAATTTATACAGCATGACCTTATTTTTAGAAAGTATGAAATATATACCAAAACAATTGGAGGTCATTCAGAATGTTAGTAGTTAGCGATTTCTAGCTAAATGATTCTAGGTAAATAACAATTTTTATTTAAAATGTTCTAAACTTAAATAAATTTTTATGAAGAACAGTTCTATTAGACTGGAAGAAAAAATTTTTTTCTTTAGTCTTTGGGTAGCTCTTCAAAATAATTTAGTGTGATGCTCACTTTAAAGTATTGTAGAATTATGAAAGAAAATCATTGCATACATGTTAATTTCTGATACCTTTGTCTTAGGTTTGGAGCTGTTCAGGATGTTTCTGTATATTTCACATGCCCTGTATCCAGAAGTGGGCTAAAGATAGCCAGTTTCTGGTATCTTCTCCTTTGACGGATGATGATTTTGGAAAGAGAGATTATCCTTGGCCATGGTAACTTTCTGCTAATTTAGTTGGAATAGTAAGTTGTAAAATAAATGAAAATTGTAGATCCTGAGTTGCCTTATTGGCAGTTTCAGGATCCATGTTGGGTCTTCACTTAGTTTGGTTTGTGAAGTTACAGTACTTTGGTCATGGCTTCTATTTTTTCTAATTTGTATAACTGCTTGTTCCTTTCAAAAACCAATAAATAATTCAGACTTTACTTTTTCTTCTGCAAAACACCTCCTTAATTATCTTTTTTTAAAGAACTTCCATTTATTTACAATTCTATAGGACTAGAATCCTTCGTAATTCTGTTACTTCTCTTCTGGAGTTATTATTAGTATACATTAGTTATTATCACATAGTACAAGACTGCCATCTAATATATTTTGATCATAGACTTCCCAATTTTATCTTTGAAATCTCTCAAACTACAGGTGTATATTAGTCAGTCTTACCAGTTTTTCCACATTAAATTCATTAGTATGGCTTATTATTGATGAATATTTGATTGTGAACTTCCATTATATTTCTCGAAAGAGTTGGGGAGTGGAAAATTTATATCTCTGCTAAATAAAGATAATAAAAAATTTATCCTTACTGGCAGCTCAGAGGGTAGATTCACTATCAAGATAATGAAGCATAAACTTCAGAGAGTCTGTGTTCATATAAATAATCACTTTTGTAACTAACTTTATATTCTTAACAGAGGCCCCTAAATTGTATAAGATTCAAACCTCAGAAAACCTGGATCCATATCAGACCTCCCCTTATTACTACAAATGCTGATACATTTGTAAAATTTTTGTGGTGTAGTGGTTGTTTTAAAAGTAGGCTCCACGCTCAACTGACTGAGCCACTCAGGCGCTCCTGTGGTAGTGTAGTTTTTCAAAAACATTTTAGACATACTAGTTACTTTGAAAAATAATCCTCAGTCTTCTGTGAGGGTTTTAATTCCCATGTTAATGGGATATTGAAATTGAGGAAGCAAAACGATATGTTCAGGCTTCTCTTACTCTTAAGTGGTGAAGCCAGGATTTGAAACCTAGGATTTCTGACTTCTAAAATCAGTGCTTTTTCTATGCTTCTGAGTTGTCTCTTATAATACTATTTTTATAGTTATTATTTGTTTTGTTTGCATTGGTTATTAGCCTCTGTGAAACAGTTTAAAATTTTAGAGTCTATATTTCTTTTGCTACTATTTATTTTTTTATTTATGGGAGGATTTCAGTGTTCAATAGATAAAAAATTAAACTAGATATTCAGACTTAATTTTAGAGATCTAAACCTTATGGATACTTTTTATCACTCTTGTTCATCTCATTCTATTTTAAGTGATAATTTTGCCACAGTGCTAGGAAGTACCAGTTAAAAGGGGAAGGAACTTCTACTCTTCACTTAAATCTGAGGAACAAAAAATTGAATCAGCTGTGCAGTAGTAAACTTTGCATTCTATATTTTATGTTTTTTAAGAAAATCAGTGACTGTTCTGCATTTGTTTAATCTTCATTAAGATGCAACTAGAACTTGATACAAATATTAGTAGTTGTAAATTAGTTGTTTTGTGGAATTCAAACATTTAAAATGCTTAAATGTTTCTACTAAGCTATTGCTTGCTTTTATATAAGACATTGATATAATTACCTTTCCATATTGCATGCTATTATTTTAAATAAAACACATGCTTTTGCACATAATGCCCTTAACCTCTCTTAATCTCCTAGAACAATTTAGCCTCATTGTTGATGGGCACTATTAAGGTGTTGTGAGTTGCTTTTTAGCCATCTCTATCTAGGCTTATTTACAGTGCATATCCCTCTCCACATTAGCTTAGACGAATGTAGACATTTTTCCCTTATAATTCTTCCAGCAAAATAATTTTAGTTATTTATTCTAGATGAGACATGGTATTTTGTTTTTTATTTTTGATTACAAAAACAAATATCTTTGGTTGTTCTGAATATTTATGTGGCATTTATTTGGAAACAACATGGTCTCAGAGGCACCTGGGTGGCTCAGTCTGTTAAGCGTCTGCCTTTAGCTCAGTTCATGATCCCAGAGTCCCAGGATCGAGCCCTGCATCATACTCCCTGTCCAGCAGGGAGTCTGCTTCTCCCTCTGCCCCTCACCCCACTTGTGTTCTCTCTCACTCTCTGTCTCTCTCTCAAATAAATAAAATCTTTATAAAAAAAAGAAAAAAGGACATGGTCACAGAACAATGAAAATATAAAATGATACAAAAGAAAGTGATGATGTGAGACTTTTTCCAGTATAGTATACTAGCTATACTCATTTGTCTGGGGGAATAGTAAGGATTAGAACATCTTTTTAGAATGAAGCAATCTGTCATCTACAAGTGAATTTGATGGGGCTGAAGGTTTTATTTTAATCGTGCTAGGTGTAAAAATCTTTCTGCCGTTGCAGAGAAAATGAAACAATAGTTGAGCTTTTCTTTGATTTAAGCACCTTTGTTATGTATCTATTTTGTATTAGATGTTGAGAAATTCTTTATTTTCCCCCCTCAATTCTAAATTGTAGGCATGTTTCTTGCTGCTGTACTGCCTACCTGTAATCTGCTTTCTGTCTTCTGTTTGCTGTTGCTAGTATATTTTACTTATTTGCGGGTCACCCAACCAAACTTTTAAAACATTGAACTTTATAAAAATTGGAATGAGTACCTCAAGAATAAAGTTCATCTGCTTAGTAGAAAGCTAATGTTGCTTTCTTTTTGTAGCTTCATTCTGTTTAATACAGTAGGAACTAACCACATGTGGTTATTTAGGTTTTGAAAAATTAAAATGAATTCTGTTTCTTCCTCAGTTGTATGTATTAGCCACATTTTAAATGTTCACTGGTCATATGTGGCTAATGGCTATTGACCTGGACATGGTAGGTATGGAATGGTTCCTTCATCTCAAATTAGACAGAGCTGTTCTAGATGGTTGAAATTGATTTTTGTAAAATCTTGTTTCTCATTAGTATAAAGATAGAGCAGAGGGTACATTAATATAGAATTAATTGAGTGTACTCTACTCCTAAGTACGTTTATATTCCTGTTTCTCTTATCACTTTTATTTTTTATTTTATTTTATTTTTTTAAAAGATTTTATTTATTTATTTGACAGAGAGAGATCACAAGTAGGCAGAGAGAGAGGGGGAAGCAAGCTCCCTGCTGAGCAGAGAGCCCGATGTGGGGCTCCATCCCAGGACCCTGAGATCACGACCTGAGCCCAAGGCAGAGGCTTTAACCACAGAGCCACCCAGGCGCGCCCCTCCTGTCGTTTTTGAAAATGAAATTAATTTCAGTAATTTCATTCTTTTTTTGTAGTCCAAAATGTAGGTTCGAATACAAACGATCTGACACACCTAGTAGGTACTATTGCTATTGTGGAAAAGTAGAAGACCCACCTCTAGATCCATGGCTTGTGCCTCATTCATGTGGCCAAGTATGTGAGAGAGAATTTAAACCTCCTTGTGGCCATAAGTGTTTACTACTCTGTCATCCAGGTGAGTTAAATATTACATTTCTAACTGTTTGTGGGTGGTTATTTCTTATGTTGAGGCAGAAAAAAAAATCATCAAAGTTTAATTCAGAACTTAAGCTTACGTAAGAAGATATTAGAAGGGAATGTCTTTTAAAGTATCAGTAAAGAAAGCTTCACAAATTACTGATAGGTGTAGGAATTGAAAGTTTTAAATTTTGATTGGTGAGTTTTTTCCCCCTTTCATTGGATTCTAGGTCCCTGCCCTCCTTGTCCAAAGATGGTCACAACTACTTGTTACTGTAAAAAAGCCAAACCTATACCTCGTAGGTGCAGTGCTAAGGAATGGTCCTGTCAGCTGCCATGTGGGCGCAAGTTGCTTTGTGGACAACATAAATGTGAAAATCCTTGCCATGCAGGTAAAAATGTCATACCTGTTAGGTGTGATGACTTTTTAAGTAAAAATCAAAAAGTCTTTATTGGTTTTGTAATGTTTCTATGCTAATTTATCATTGCGATTTTAGGCAATTGTCCGCCCTGTCCAAGAGTTAGTAGACAAAAGTGTGTCTGTGGGAAACAAGTAGCTGAAAGGAGCTGTGCAAGTCCACTGTGGCACTGTGATCAAGTGAGTGTATGTGCATTTGGAGGGGCAGGTATTAAAGAATACAGAAAGCATAAACAATTTGAAATGCTAATTAGGTTTAGCTGGACAAAAGAAGAAGAGCAAATCGAATGAATTATATTCATGTTTTAGGAAACTATTTTCCAGTTTAATATAATTTTAATTATTGGAGGACATTTTTTTCTTCAAATTAATAGCTATTTTTTGTTGAATTTTGGATTCAGTACCTAAGTACTCTGCTTCTTGCTATCTCTCCCTCCTTGTCATTCCTTTCTCTTCAACCAACACCACTCCCTTCTTGAGTTAGTCCAGTTGAGGAAGTAGGATTTTGTAGATTGTCCTAGAATTGACATGGTTTTAGTATCATTTGAAAATCTTTGGTAGATGGCCATATGAGGCTATATGTACTTTTTTCCCTTTATTTTAAAGATATACTCTTTGGCATATAGGAAATGTATGTATATATGTTCATATGTATATGTTTATGTGTATGTGATACCTATATAAAATATAAAGCATAATATGAAGAACATGAAGAAGTTGCTTGTGATTGAAAAATGGATTGGGTCCTACACAGAGTCTTTTTGTTAACTTTAAAGTTTTATGTGCTTATGGCATTTTATTTTAGGTATGTGGAAAAACACTGCCATGTGGTAATCATACATGTGAGCAAGTTTGCCATGTTGGTGCTTGTGGAGAATGTCCTCGGTCCGGAAAAAGGTTCTGTCCATGTCAAAAGTCAAGTAAGAGTTTTTTTTAAACCTTTAGTGGAAAATGATTATTTCTCATGTTCTCTTAGAGTACGTTCCTAATTAAATTAGATTTCTGTGGGGGTTCATAATGTAATTTCGGTAAAAATGTCAATTTGATACTAGATTTCTTTTTTTTTACATTTACTCAAAGGACAATATAGCTTAATGGGTTAAAAACTCCGACTTTGGAGTCAGGCATATATACTGGTTCAGGTTCCACCTTCTTGAACCATAGTTTTTTCAAGTTAAATGCAATAGTAATATTTTCTTCATAAGATTAAGAGAATGAAATGAGCGAGAATTAAATGATAAAATGCGCATAAAGTATTTGGTGTAGTGCCTGGCAATAAAGAAAACCTCATAATCATATACTGTCATTATTGTGTTGGGTATTAGGTTATGGATGAATTTAATTTGGCTGCCTTGATATAAGGTACTGAACGTTGTAGTTTGGGTGTACTTCTTTAACTCTGCACCAATACTAGCACACATATTTATAAGATTATTGCCAACACTTGTCTTAGTATGTGTATGTTAAAGGTCAGTTTCATAATGTTCTTAAGTCTACATCTTTTCTAATCCTGTGAGGTTGTTAAGAGCAAATTTTCTTTTTATAATTCTGTTTATTGTAGAATTCTTCATAGAAGTTTATATTGTCTTACTCTTTTATTTAGATAAGTATTTCTGAAGTAGTTAGCTCATAAACATGTGTCTTGAGGATGGTAACTTGTTATGTGTCAAATTCTTTTTAAAAAACAAACTTTTTTATTAGGAATTATTTTCATTAAATTTAACTCTTTCCAATAATTATGTAGATGCATAAATTCATAGTCTGAAAGGGCTATTTAGGGAGCCAAAAGAACATGGCATGTTGTTAGTACTTTAAAATAATGTATCTTATTAACTGACTTTTTGTCTGCTTTTAGAGTTTTCTTTGCCATGTACAGAAGATGTTCCAACTTGTGGAGATAGTTGTGACAAAGTACTTGAATGTGGAATCCATAGATGTTCACAGCGTTGTCACCGAGGTCCTTGTGAAACATGCAGACAAGTTAGTCATCCGTAATAATTAATTTTAAAAACCACCTATCATAGTATGTCAAATGGGATTTTGCTATAATTGTTTTCTATTACTTTTATAGACATCTGTGTGATGATCTGTATGACCTTAGTGACCTAATATTTATGGTAGAGAAGCAGGAGAGTATGTCAACAATCAAATCTAAAAATTAGCCTTTGGTTTTGCTTGGTAGAAGTTTAAACATTGTCATTTTTATGATCTAGCATGGGGTTGTTTTCAGAAGATATTCAAAACAATAATAATTTAGCCTAGTGATGATGGAAAGAAATAATTGCCTAGAAGTGAGATGTTAAAGTTATATATGTCATTTTGGTTTTGACCATGCTACTAAATAATCTAATTCTTTTGTTTTACTGAAATAAGATGTGCAGATGGTATGGTGTAACTAGATGTTATTTTAATGTGTGTTATTGTTTTATTATTTAATATCCAATTTTTACTAAATTTAATAATGTAAATTCTATGAAGTCTTTATAAAGTAAGATACAAACAATGTCTTAGGAAATTTAGCTTTATTTTTGGTAAAGTCCTTTATATGATAGACATTTAAAACTTCTTTTCTTTATTCTTCACTAATTACAGAGATTGCAGTATAGGGGAAAAAAATGTCAACAATAGTTTTAATAGCATTCATTTGATTATTCCAGGAAGTGGAAAAGCATTGTCGCTGTGGAAAGCACACAAAACGAATGCCATGTCATAAGCCTTATCTGTGTGAGACTAAGTGTGTTAAGATGCGAGACTGTCAGAAGCATCAGTGTAGGAGAAAGGTATGAGTAGTAAGCCTGGGAAACTGATTTAAAAATTGTCTTGAATTTGTACTTTTTGAGCCTGTGAAAAGTGCCATCATGATTTGTTCTTCAGATATTAAAGCTTGTTCTTTGTTTTCCGTATGAAATACTGATAAATATTCTAGATTAATGTTGTTTATATTAGTGCGAAATCTTTACTAAGGTTTTTAAATGACAGGATCTCTTTTTGGTCCTGGGCATAAACCTTTTAACGTGGTTCTTGGACTGTTTCTTTTCTGTGGATTTTAAAACATCATGGTAGTGTTAAGAGCGATATAGTTCATTGGAAGGTAGAGGCTTAACTTCTAGTGTTCGAATGTTATTTATAGACACTTCTATATAAGTTGGACTGGAGTATTTTAGAGTCTGTAGATTTGTAGTTTTTTTTGAGTTCCATTTATCATTATGAATTATCCCTCTATTTCTGGTAAGGTTTTCTTGTTCTTAATTCTATTAAAATATAGTGATACTGTTTTGTTTAATGTTAATATGGATATCTTTTTCTGTTCTTTTACTTTTAACTTATATTTAAGTGGATTTCTTATAGACCACATTTAGATATTATTTTATAGTGTCTTCCACTTTAAATGTTGACAGTCTTTGTCATTTAATTTGGGTGTGGTCATTTACATTTAATGTAATCTTTAATATGGTAGGATTTAAATCTGTCATTTTGCTATCTATTTTCTGTGTGCCCATCTGTTGTTTGTTCCTTTTCCCTCTTTTGTGTTTTCTCTTTGATCAAGTATTATTTTTCAGTGATTCACTCTAACTCCTTTATTGGATTCTCACACATTTTATATCCATGTATTTTATAAACCCCAAATACATTGAATTACTTTTGCTTTAAATTTGAAAAAGTAAGAAGTCTTATATATTTATCATCAATTCACTGTTGGTGCTTTTTATCCTTTTACATAGATTTGGGTTTCTGTTTTCATTTTCTTTCTGTTGGAAGGACTTCTTTTAATATTTTTTGTAATGCTGGTCATGTCTTTCAGCTTTAATGAACTATCTTCAGCCATTGTGCCAAAGATTTCTGCAGTAGAATTCTAGTTTGACAACTTTTCCCCCATACCTGAAAGATGTTGCTCCATTATCTTTAGCTTGCATTTTTTTTCCCAACAAAGTGTATGCTGTGATTGTTATCTTTCTTCCTCTGTACTGTATGTAATGCCTCTTTTTTCTTCGGCTACTTTTAGAGATTTTTCCGTATACTGTTGGTTTTCAGCAGTTTATTTGTGGTATTCCTGTGTATAGCTTTCTTCTTGTTTCTTTAGCTTAGTTTTTGTTGAGCTTCTCTGGATCTGATCATAATTTTCATCAAATTTGTCAAATTTTCATTCTTTGTTTCTTCAAATATTTTTCCCCCAAGCGTCACCTTCTGAGACTCCAGTGATGTGTGTGTCATGTTGCTTGAAGTCCCACAGCTCACTGATGCTCCATTTATTATTTAGTCCTTTTAATTTCTAAAATTTAATTTTAGCCTATATGTAGCTTTGTCTTCAGTTCACTAATTTTCTTCTACATTATCTAATTTGATGATTATCCCTTTCTGTGTTTTTTCATCTCAGAACGTAGTACTTTCTTTTTATCTCTGAGAATTGGAGTCTTTTTTATATCTCCCATGTCTATCCTTAACAGGCTCGTGCTTTCCTCTATCTTCTTGAATATGTGGATGAGCTACGCTTCTATAATGTTCATTTTAATGTTTTTGCCTACTGATTCTGTCATCTGTCATTTTTGGATCTATTGCTATTGATGGATTTTTCTTCTCCTTTTGGATGATATTTTCCTGATTGGTAATTTTTTATTAGTTTCCAGACATTGTAAACTTTAAATTTTTGGGTGCTGGGGATTTGTTTGTATTCCTTTAAATATTTTTAAGCTTCATTCTGGGTTGAAGTCAAGTAATTTAGAAATCATTTGGTTCTTTTGAGGCTTGATTTTATTAGGCAGGATGAGGCCACCCTTTTATCAAGGGCTAATCTAGTGTCATTACTGAGGCAATAATTCTTGTAAGTACTCTACTTAATGCCTCTGTATTAGGAGGTTCTTCCACTATGTCCATAGGGAACACAAACTATTCCTAGCCTTGAATAAATTCTGGAAATGGTTGTGACTTCTCTTTCCAGTGGTTCTTTCTCAGATTTGGGTAGTTTCCTGTTGTACATGTAAAGACCATTACTCAGCTGAGGACTCAAGGGGTCCTTTCTTGAGTTCTCCAGAACTTTCTCTGTACTACTACCACTTCTTCACAAATTCTAGCTACACCGACCTCCCTGAACTATGAATTTTGTCTACTTGGTAAGACCACCAGACTCTGCTTGTGATCTTCTTCCTTGTGCTGTAGCCCGGAAACCTTTAGGTCTAAGCAAGTACTATCATAGAACTCACCTTGTTTGTTTCTCTTAGAGATTGTTGTCCCGTGCTGCCTAATTATCTAATGTCTAAAAACTGTTGTTTCATATATTTTTTTCTGATATTCTGGTTGTTTAAAACAGGAGGGTAAATCTGATCATTATTACTCTATCACAGTCAAAACTAGAAATATGTTGAAAGGCTTATTCAAGTCATGGACCACATAACTTCTTTTCTCCCATTGTTACTGGCAGAGTGATAGGCACATAGTATTACTTGGTAACTCTTAGCCTAATTGAATGAACTATTTTGACTTTTAGTTGCTTTTCAATAGTGCATATTCTGTTTTGAGCTATTTTTATACACTGAAATTTGTTCTTAAGTAGGTTACAACCCTAAGTTTCTTTAAGACAGTTGTAGTCTATTTTTTCCCCAAAGTTTGGGTATATGAGAGGTCAAGGAAGGAGTTAGGTTGGCAAGATGGGCTTTAAGCAGTTGCTGTGTGTTCATGAATGAAATCGGGGAAGGTCTGCACAATGGATTGGAAGACAGGGAGGTGAGAAAATAAAGGAAGTTAGAAGCAATTAGCCTTTCTCTGTTTCTCTCCTTTAGTTAGTCTTTGATGTCATGGTTTGAAAATAACTACCAAACTAATCTATACATTGAACCAGACATTGATTTATATACATTAAATAATTTAAAAGATACTTTATTGTTTGCCTGAATTGACTATGGAATTTGACCAAATCCATTCCTTTGGTTAATATTGGCAATCTCTGCATAAATTGTCTAACGGGACTGTTTTAAGTTACAGAATAACTAAAGGGCAAGGAAGTTTAGCTTGATTTCATTAAATTAGTTCATGGTCTATTTAAATTTATAAGTTCTTGATACAGTCTATCTCCTTAGAATAATGTTGATTCTCTTGAATACTCTTATTCTTAGGGTGAAAAGAAGACATTCATATTATGTGTGGTTTTCAAATGACCTGTCCTTTATATATTGCTTTCTCTTCAGTGTTGCCCTGGAAACTGTCCACCTTGTGATCAAAACTGTGGACGGACTTTAGGATGTAGAAACCATAAATGTCCATCTGTCTGCCACAGAGGTAAAATTTAACAATAGCTATAATTTGATGTTTGTATTTATACAGTGCTTTATAGGTGATAAAGTTTTTATATTCATTATCTTATTCTTAACAACCCCGAGAAGGTAGGGCAGTCACTAGTATCCCCATTTTATGGACAAGGAGATTGAACCTAAAGATAATTCAGTGACTTACTCTAAGAAATACCTAGTGAAGCCGTGTATTTAAGATTTGAACCCAGGCTTTCTGAACATAAAATTTTTGTTCTTTCTATGACACCGTGTTGTTTCCTTCTTCCTAACCTCCCTCACGCAGTTTTTATATTGATATGTTCTTAGGTTTTTCAGTGTTATTTTGAATTTTGGACATTTATATGGAATTAAGTCTAGTAAGGGATTGGATGTATCCTAAGCCAGTGGTTCTCAGCCTTTTTGGTTGAGAATGTAAGAATTTCTTACATTCTTTTTGTAACCAATGACCTTTTGTTAATGTTGGTTTTATCTATTGGTATTTATTGTATTTGAAGTTCAAATACAGTGTAATAATGTTTATGGTTTTATTTAAAAATAGCAATAATAAGCCCATTACATCTTAATACAGTGACATTTTTTGTGGAAAATAACTCTTTTCTGAATAAATGTGGTAAGAAAAATGGTATTGTTTTACATTTCTGCAAATGTCTTTAATTTCTAGCTTAATGGAGAATAGGCAAAATTCACATGTATGCTTCTGCATTCAATTTGTTATTATACAACTTGACCCATGGCATCTGGAAAACTACTCTATGCATGTGAGACCTTTTAGACCTCCTGAAAGGGTCTCAGGGTTGCTGAAGTTATTAGACATTGAAAACTGAGTTACCGGGGCACGTGGGTGGCTCAGTCGGTTAAGTGTCTGCCTTCAGCTGAGGTCATGATCTCAGTGTCCTGGACTAGAGCCTCCTGAGTCCACAGCTCCCTGCTGAGCTTGCTCATCTGCATTCTCCCTTCTCCCTCTGCCCTTGCTCTGCCCAGCTCTTGCTCACTAGCTCTAACACGCTCTCTCAAATAAATAAATTTTTTAAAAATATATTAAAAAAAAGGAAGGAAAACTGAGTTAACGTTACCTGTTTGGAATGGGTTGATATGAAAAGGAATACTGATTGTATAGGAAAAGTGGGAGGGGCACGGACTTTAGGGTAAGAGGTCCTGATTGAAGTCTGGACTCCACAGCTTAGTTAGCAGCTTTATGACCTAGGACAAGCTATACTATTTTTGTTACCTTCCTTTGGGATTAGGTGTATGTTAGATACCTCCCTTAATTTCTTAATCCTCTTAAAAGTTCAAAAAGTATATTGTATGACTGTTGTTTTGTATAGTAAGGAGACTGGCAAAGAGGCTATTGGCCATAGGTCATAGAACTAGTTGCAGGATCAGATGTGAGCTTAAACTTTAATGATCGTTCCATCCTATCACATTGCCTCTCGGTTAGGAAAAGTGACAGATTGAATTAACCCATAGGCTTTTTCCTGTGAGTGTTCTCTGATTTGTTGGTGTCTTTAAATTGTGAAAGAATTTTATTTTTTTAAAGTCATATTACATCATTGATTCGTTAGATTTTATTAACATTCTAAATTTAGTCATTAATTCAATTAAAGTCTTTTTGAGTGTCTACCAGTACCAGGCATTAGAAATATATAAGTGAACAGTATTGACAAAAGTGCCTGCTCTTACGGAACTTATTTTTTCACTTCCCTTCAGTTAGAATATAAGTAAGTAATCAAAGTAATATGGAATATTAGGCAGTGACAGTTATAGAAAGGAACTCTAGTGTGATTAGGAGAGGACTCTAGAAAGATGACATTTGAGAGGAATTCCAAAAGAAGTAAGGGATTACAAGCCATGTGAAAGAGGGGGTGGGGTAGTGTTTTGGGCAAGAAAGTTGTAATTACGAAGGCCATGAGACAGGAGCATTTAAAAGAATTCGCAAAGAGGATTGAATGAAATAAGTGCTCAAGCGGACAAATGCTAGGAGATGAGGACACAGATAGTGGGATAAAGGATTGCTGGAGAAAGAATACGTATAGGACCTTGCTGACCATCGTTAAAACACTGGCCTTTACTATAATTAGAAAATCTAACTAGTTGGATTACCATTAAAGAAATTGGATCCAGTAGTTCAGAATTCTCTCACCGAGGAAACACCAGGCCTAGCTGATTTTTACACATGATTTTTAACATTTAAGATGTGTGTGTGTGTATGTGTGTGTGTGTGTGTGTGTGTGTGTGTGTGTGTGTATGTATGTAAGTTCAGTCTCTCCATAATCTATTTGAGAGTAAATGTAAAAAAGGATCATATCCCAACTCATTATCTGACCAGGAATGTAAGAGAAAATTGTAGGCTAGTTTAACTCATAAGCATGTTTGTAAAATGTTAAGGTTTCTGTTACTCAAATCCAGCTATCTAATATGATAGTATTAGCTATCTAAAACCTTAATCTTTCTTAATCAAGTTGGGTTTATTCCAATAATATATGATTGGTTTAACTTGAGTAAATCTAATGATGTGGTTCACCACATTAATAGTCTAAAGGAAAAGTGAAACTATTTCAGTAAATGTCTAAAAACAGTTAATGAAATTCAACATTCATATTTGATGTAAACTTAATTAGAATTTTCAGGGAGCCTCCTTAAGCTGATACAGAATACCTACAAAAATGGTAGAGCGAGCGTCATACTTAGTGGAGGAGTGTCAAAAACACATCGCATTCTTGTATTGTTTTGAAGCAAATCCCACAGATCCTTCAGTGTTCATTTCTAAAAGGTGGATTTTTTTTTTTTTAAAGGTGGATTCTTAATCTAAAAATAGTTAAAGTATTTCTTACTATCAGCAAATATCTTCTGTGTAAATATCTTGTGTCATAAATATCTTCATTTTTTAATTTAGTTTGTATGACTAAAAACCTGGTAAGATTGACATTGAAATTGGTTGATATCTCTAAAGTCTATGAATCTATACTTTCCTTCCTCTGTCTCCTTTTCTTTCTTTCTTATCTCTTATTTAAGAAACAAGATTGCTTTATTTAGTCACAGAGTCTGCATTTTACAGATTCGTCTCTGTGGTATTATTTGACATTTTCTTCTGTATTTCCTATAAATTATTAGTGGGATATTTGATCAGATCCAGGTTCAATTTTTTTTTTTTTTTAAGAAGGAGCTTATTAGCCCCTAACAAAATTTACCTTAATGGAAGGTATGTGGAAGATATGTTGTGCAGCTTTCACCATCTGATCCACAGTTACATAAGATATATAGAACCATTATTTCATACGGTTTTCCATCATTTGAGACACCTTCATGATCAAGGTTATACTGTAAGTCATAGGAAAAGGATGCAAACTGCATGTTTGCACTATGAACATATGAAGGTACGACTTACAGTTCTTGAAGTTCAAGGTCATCTGTGTTTATGGTTCTGGAATTACTAGAGGAGTGCCCATTTTGGCTGTTGACCCACTGGTCACTGGAATTGCATTCTGTATGCTGGTTTTTCATTTTAAAACTATCATTGAAGCTACTTTATCCATCAGGTTGTACAGGAATCTGTAACAAATTCTGTTGATTGGTAGGAAAACTTTAAAGAAACTATCCCTTATTTTTCTCAAGATTTAATTTTCAAAAAAGGAAAAGTGGTACTGTAGTTTAGAGTGCAGAAAGGTGTTATGTTTAATAAGTTCCTGTTTGAATTGCTGAAGGTGAATGAAAATTATTGTTAAGTGTGGAAAATGATATAATATGCTTCAGACTTAAAGGTCACTACTAACTTAGAAAATATGACACCTGGTCATTCTTTTGGAAAGATAAAATTGGATCGTGAGGATAACTTGGCTTGCATTACCATCAAGAAAAGACTTTACTGGATTATACTTTACTTATCAAAACACCGAAGTATAAATTTGGTAACTGGTACAATACATATATCTTTTTTCTTGTGTTGCTTTTACTCTCATTTCCTTGTTCTTTGTTCATTATTTGAATCAGAATCTTTCTGTTCCTTTTAGGAACTTTTATAAGAGATTTTAACCAGGGTACTTTTTATCATTAGTCTGTTTCTTATCAGGTTAACTGCTCTTCAGTATTTTGCTTGGTCCTCACATATAGGCAGCAGTCTTTTAAGATCCTTGTTCCTTAGTTGAAGAATTTAATTCCCTTCTTGCTATTTCATTTCTAGTAGGGAACCTTATTTAGTGGGAACACTAGAATGGAAAGAAAGACCTGACGATGATGTCAGAGCCTTGGGAGAATTTTATAGCCTTTTAAAAAAATTTCTATCATTTTGTTTTTGTGTATTCTCACCAGCCTATAACAAAAGAAGGTAAAAAACTGAAACCCAAATAACTTTCCCTTTTGAAATATGTAGAAAAGAAATGCTTGGAATTATAACCTAAAATGCGAGTTTAGAATTAGTCCTTCACAAAGCATGAGTGATAGTTAATTGACTGTTCTTGTTAATAACCTGATGAAAGAAATTACTCTTATTAGGGAATTTATCTAAAAATAATGTACTTGAATAGATGTATGAAAATGAGCCAAGAAGATTATTGATGTTAGATTTTTCCAAGACACGCATCTGTTTTGCTTGTGTAATGATTAAATGAGTAATATGTTAAATTTGTTATTTAGAATAGAATTTTTAGAAAATTTTAAAGAAAATTCTAAAACTTTTTAATTGAATTACCAGTGTAGATACAGAAAAGTGTACAAATAATAAGTGTATAGCTTGATGAATTTTTACGAACTGAACATAACCAGGTAACCAAAACTCTGATGATTAAACAGAACATTGCCAGTATTTCCAATACCCTCCTTGTATCCTTCATAACCATCAATCCTGATTTCAAACAGTATAGATTAGCTTTTCCCATTTGTTGTATGTAAATGGGCTCATATACTACATACTCTTTGTGTTTGGCTTCCTTTGCTCAGTGTTGTATGCGTGAGGTTCATTCACATTGTAGTTTCTTTGTTCTCATTGTAGAGTATCCAATTGTGTGAATACTAAACTCATTGACTTTATTGTTGATTGTCATTTGAATAGTTAAGGACATTTCTTTTTAAGTTTCAGACCTTTTTTTCAGGCAGTTGTTATCCCTGCCCGGAAACTGTAGACGTGAAGTGCAATTGTGGTAATACAAAAGTGACAGTGCCCTGTGGCCGGGAACGTACCACAAGACCACCCAAGTGCAAAGAGCAATGTAGGTTAGTATGAGGTTCTGCAGAGACTTACATCTGGTGTCTTACAAATTGAAATTCATATTGATTTTAAATATTATTAATATTTTAAATTTTTCTTTAATGTTCTAAAATACTAATACAGTGTTCTTGTTCTGTATGGAAACAGAAGATACAAAAATAGATAATTGCACTTTAGATATAATTGTTAAATGATCAAAAGTAATTTAAAAAATTGTACTTTATGATTTAGTCGACCACCAACTTGCCACCATACAAGTCAAGAAAAACATCGCTGTCACTTTGGCTCTTGTCCTCCATGTCATCAACCTTGCCAAAAAGTTTTGGAGAAATGTGGTCACTTGTGTCCTGCTCCATGTCATGATCAAGCATTAATAAAGCAAACTGGCAGGGTAAGGGAATATATTATTAAGAGGTAGTGCATTGCTGTGGGTCATATTTTCTTAATTTTGCTTAGTCATTCAACAAACAATGATTAAGTACCTACTGGGTGTTAAGCACTGTGATAGGAGCTGGGGTACAAAGTAAATAAGACTTGATCTTTTGTCTTAGGAAGCTCATGGTATAGAAAAGGCGAGAAACCAATAAACAGATATTTGCTAATATCGTGTGATAGTCATGTTATAACCCTGATACACGTGAGTTTGGCAGTCTTCATATATTGTGGTTCAAGATTATAGATATCTTCTGGTTTCCTCAAAGATTCATTGACTTAGTGAATATTTATTGAGTCCTTACTATGTACGCATTCTCCTACCTGCTAGGGAGACAACAGTGAGCAAAAAATGGAGATTACATTCTGCTGGTGGAAGTCGGATTTTACAGTTCTGTTTCTCATTCCTCTTTTGGTTAATAAGAAGTAAAGGAAGCTACATTGTCTTTGTTCTTCCATTTAAAAACTGGAGTCTGCCTTAATTTTTAACATCAAATGTGTGTGGAAGGGAACAATCTGATAGAATACAGATGGAATAAAATATTTCAGTAAGCACAATTTGTTGGTTACTTGAAAAAATTTCAACCTGCTTGAGCAGAGGATATGTGGATCTGTTTTCTTAAATTCTTATATTGGCCATATAATTTAATTCCTCTGCCTTTAAATTGTTATATATTTTACTTGTAGCACCAGCCTACAGGCCCTTGGGAACAGCCTTCTGAGCCAGCATTTATTCAAACTGCATTACCTTGTCCTCCATGTCAAGTTCCTATTCCTACGTAAGTATTTTAGAATTTTAAATTAAAAAAAAATTTTTTTGACATAGTTCATAATAGTTCACATTACCTCCTCCCCTTTTTCTTTGTTCAGTTCATTTTTTTCAGACTAGTCCATAAACCAGTCTCTCTGTCTTCAGCCTCATTCTTTTCTAAGTACATTTTACATACTGCTTGAAAACCTCTAGATATCTTTTTTTGAGTCTTTCCCCAGCTGGAGTTTAATGTCCTTCTGAGTTTCCATAGCAACTCACACTCAGAATAATTCATCCAAGAGATCATCATCTGTTAGTTTTCCTGATTGACTCCCATGCTAGTCTGTGAGCTCCTTGAGGACAGAGGAAAACCAGGTTGTAGGTAAGGCAAACTTGAAGGAAACATTGAAAATCGAAGAAAGTAGTGTTCTGGAATGTAGTGTTCTCAGGAAATGGCCTGGACTGGGTTGTAAGGAGTCAAACCCTAGGGTAATAGGAGTCGTGGAATGTTTCATACTTTGAGTAGAGGTTGTGCAATACAGGAGTAAAAGAAGCACAGAATTCTAGGAACCAATGTAGAATTAGAAAACAGCCTGTTGTCTACCATTAAGGTTCACAGTATTTGGTATGTCTTATGTACCTTTTTAGAGAGATAGTTCTTATTTCCTTTTATTTACTTATTTATTTTTATTTATGTATTTATTTTTAAAGATTTTATTTATTTGACAGAGAGATAGCAAGAGAGGGAACACAAGCAGGGAAAGCGGGAGAGGGAGAAGCAGGTTTCCTGCAGGGTAGAGAGCCCAGTGCCGGCTTGCAGGCTCAATCACAGGACTCTGGGATCATGACCTGAGCCGGAGGCAAATGCTTAGTATGAGGTTCTGCAGAGACGACTGAGCCACCTAGGCGCCCCTCTTATTTCCTTTAAAAAGCTCTCCCATTTTGTTCTTCCATATCTTTCTTCTCAGTGTAAGTAAAATGTATATTTTTATATACTGGTTGTGCAGTCAGGTTGGGAGGCAAAGTGTTGTTGGGAGCTATATCTACAAACAGTAATTTTAGTCTGTAGATTAGTGGAGGGGGAGTTCATAGGCACTGAAATTGTTTGTATAATCGTAATCAATTAGCTTTGAATTCCCTAGTCTGTCTTACAGAAGGATTATTTAAAAGATATCTTATTTCCTAAAATTCTTCAGGATGGATTAAATATTTTATTAATTTATTTCCTCAAAGTTAATTTCTTCAAAATCTTAGTTGGATTAAATATTTCATGACAGTAGAAAAACTGCCTGGAATTACTAAGTCACGTTTACTAGAAGTTTAAAGAATTAATTTTAAAAGTCTTTCCTTTGCACTTAATTTTAATGTGCTGCTGAAAATTCTTATGGGGTAATGTATATTAAAACATTGCCCTACCTATAGTGTTTTAGAATAAGAACTCGAGTCCAACGTTGTGCTTCCTTCTAACTACTTCCATGAATAAGTCCTATATTTTCTGTTTGTAAAATAAGGATATTCAAGATATTTACAAAGATGTCAGTGGGGAAGAGAGAATTTTTGTATGTCTTTATAAAAAAATATTTATTGTATCTAGTAAACAATTTTTTTCTTAGAGTCTGTTTTTTTCTGTTGTTAGTATAGCCACTTCTACCTTCTTTTGGTTAACAGTTTACATGGAGGCAGGGCGTCTTGGTGGCACAGTGGGTTAAAGCCTCTGCCTTTGGCTCAGATCATAATCTCAGGGTCCTGGGATCGAGCCCGGCATCGGGCTCTCTGACCAGCAGGGATCCTGCTTCCCCCCCACCCCCTGCCTGCCTCTTTGCCTACTTGTGATCTCTCTGTCAAATAAATAAAATCTTAAAAAAAAAAAAGTTTACATGGAGGAAGGGACAGATTCTTAGAAATGTAAAAACTTCTGAAACTGACTCAAAAAGAAGTAGAAAATCTGGATAAACTCATCCCTAGTAAAGAAATTAAACTAGTAACCAAAAACCTACCAAAAAAAAAGCTGAGGACAAGTGACTTTACTGGTGCATTCTACCAAACATTTAAGGAATTAACACCAATGTTTCACTCTGTGAAGACACTTCCTGACTTATTCAATGAAGCTTGTATTTTCTTGATACTGAGAGCAGAAAAAGACATCACAGGAAAAGAAAACTATAGATCATTATCCCTTTTGTGTATAGATAACAAAAATTCTCAACCAAATACTAACAAACTGAATCCAGCAACATGTAAAAAGGATTGTACATCATGACAAAGTGGGATATATTTTAGAAGTATGAGGTTGATTCAACATATGAAAATCAAAATATCAAAGTAATATTTTATCACAAGAATAAAAGATGATCAATAAGTACAGAAAAACATTTGACAAAATCCTACATACTTTCTAGATAAAAACAGTCAAAAAACTTGAATAAACGAACTCCCTCAAAGGGCATCAGTGCAAAACCCTTAATCTTGCTTAATGGAGAAAGACCGAAAGCTTTCCTTTTAAGAACAGGAACAAGACTAGGATATCTGACCTTGCCCTTTCTATTTATGTTTACATCGGTGCCAGCCAGAACAATTAGACTAGGAAAAGAAATTAAAAATATATTCACACTGGGAATAAAGAAGCAAAAACTACTTGTATTTTTAAATGACGTGATCTTGTATATGAAAAATCCTAAGGAATCCTTATTCAAGGTATTAGAGATAGTAGTTGAGTTTGGTAAGACTATAAGAAACATTAGTATACAAAATTCAATTCTCTACCTTAGGAATAAACCATCTGAAAATGAAATTAAGAAAACAGTTGTACTTCAGTAGCATTAAAAAAGCAACTTGTTAAAAGAAATCTGAGATTTTATACACTGAAAGCTACAAAACATTTTTGAAAGAAACTAAAGAAGACCAAAGTCTGTGGTACTGGCATACAGTTAGACATATAGATAAAAGTGAATAGAATTGAGAGTCTGGCCATAATGTAGGAATTTATTTCTAATTAGTTTTTTATAAGGTTACTAAGACAGTTACTTAATAAATGGAAATACATCCCATGTTTGTGGGTGGGAAGACTTAATATTATGAAGGGCACTATTACCCAAAATGATCTATAAATTTAACCTATATTCTGTCGAAATCACAGTTGGCTTTTTTGTGGAAATTGACCCCAAAATTCATATGGAAATGCAAAGGACCCAGAATAGCTAAAACAGTCTTGAAAGTGAAAAACAAAGTTAGAGGACTCACACGTCCTGATTTTAAACTTATAAAACTATAGCAGTCAAGAATCCTGTGGTATTGGTGTAGGGAAAGACATATTGATCAATGGAATAGAATTGAGAGTCCAGAAAGAAACCCATATGTTTATGGTCAATTGATTTTTGACAAGAGCGTCAATCAAAACAATTCAGTGGGAGGAAGAATGTTTTATGTCAACACATGGTGCTGAGAGAATGGATATTGGGACCTGTACTTCACAACATATATAAATATTAACTCAAAATGGATCTAAGATCTAGATCTAGATGGAAGAGCTATTAAACTCTTAGAAGAAAATATAGGTGTAATTCTTTGTGTTCTTGGGTTAGGCAGTGGTTCATTATATATGACACCTAAAATAAAGGCACCAAAAGAAAAAATAAAGTATGAGGACATTATCAAGCACAATTTCTTAATTGTTCTTCAAGGGCACAATAAAAAAATTGAAAAGACAACCTACAGACTGGGGGGAAATGTTTGCAATTCATATATCCTGTAAGGGTATTATCCAGAATATATAAAGAATTCTTAACCTGAGAAACAAAAAGACAAACAATCCAATTTAAAAATGGGCAAAATCTTTGAATAGGTGTTCCTCTGAAAAAGATCTTACAAACGGTCAGTAAACATGTGAAAAGATGCTCACGTAATTGTTAGGGAAATGCAAGTCAAAACCATAGTGAGGTGTCATTGTACACTCACTAGGAAGGCTATAATAAAGAAGACATTAAGTGTTGGTGAAGATAGAGAGTAGTTGGAACCATCGTACATTGCTGACGGGAATGTAAAATGCAGCTACTTTGGAAAGCAGTTGGTAGTTTCTCAAGAAACTAAACTTGGAGTTACTGATTTTACTCTTAGGTATACACCTGAGAGAATTGAAAGTATGTGTTCACAAAAAAACTTGGACACAAATGTTACAATAATAAGAGCATTATTAGTAATAGCTGGAACATGGAAACAAATATCCGTTGACTGATGAGTGGATAAACAAAATGTGTATCCATGCATATCATTCACCTATAAAAATACATGAGTTACTGATACATGCTACAACATGGACGAACCTTGAAAACAGTATTCTAAGTGAAAGAAGCCAGACATAAATGGCCACATAATGTTTGACTCCATTTATATGAAATGGGCAGAATGGACAGATCCAGAGAGACAGAAAGTAGATTGGTGGTTGTCAGGGGCTGCGGAGTGACTTCTAATAGTTATAGGGTTTCTCTGTTGGTTAAGAAAATATGCTCGATATTGGTCATGGTTACGTGACCGTTTAAATGTACTAAAAACCACTGAATTGTACTTTTTAAGAGTATAAATTTTATGGTATGTGGGTTTTATCTCAATTTTTAAAAGGACCCAAACCTACCTATAAAGCTCCTATTAATGCTGATACAAAGATTTTTCGTTGGTGTATAATAAAATTATTATAAAGTGTATGTTAAAGTTATTGTTTGTCACACGCACTATCCAGGAAGTATAATTACTTTCTTAGAGTAGAATATTCATGTCTTCTTGTCCCTTATCTACCATTTTCAAACATGACTTTTAATGATAATTTGATAATTTGGCCACGTGGTAAAAGAATTCTGAACATACATGCTATATCGTTGATGGTGCCTTTAGCTTCAGGTTATAAAGAACCTAAATAAAAAGTGACATAATAACCTTTATGCCTTGCACAGTTAGCCTGGAGGTAGAGCAGCTCCAAGGTTGGTTAAGCTGGTTAATGCAGTGATGCATCACCAAAGGCCCAGAGGCTATTTTATCCTTAGTGTGTCATCTTTGCCCTCAGGCTCTTTGGCTTTCTGATCAACTTCCCATCCAGATAGGAAGTTTCCAAAGAGAAAAACAGAAATTGTTTATGCCTTTCTATCATCATCATCTTTTTTTAAAGAGTGAGAAGCCTTTTCTAGAAGTGCCAGAGCAAAAGCCCTTCCACATTTCACTGGCCAGAATAGGAGGATCACAAGACAATTTCTAAACCAGTCCCTGGAAAGGGAAGTGGAATGTTTATTTTTTAGTGTTTTTAAATAGACTTTATCTCTTTTTAGGTGGTTTTCAGATTTACAGAAAAATCACACAGGAAGTACAGAGTTCCTATGTGATCCTGCTACACATAGTTTCCCTTGTTATTAACATTTTACATTTTAGATATTAACATTTAACATTTAACATTTACAATTTTTTTTTTACAGTTGATGAACTGATAGTGAATAATAATATAAACTAAAGTCCATAGTTTACATTAGGGTTGACTTTTTGTGTTGGATGGTTGCCGCATGGTTCTATGAGTGTTGATAATCGCATGATCTCATGTATCGCTCTTCACCATTACGATATCGCACAGAATAGTTTCACTGCCCTAAAAATGGCCTGTGCTATGCTTGTTCGTCCCTCACCTTCCTCTCCCTCAAGCCACTGGTAACCGTTGATCTTTTTAATGTCTCTGTAGTGTTGCCTTTTCCAGAATGTCAGATAGTTGTAATCATACAGTTTATAGCCTTTCCAGCATATTTTATGTAGCAATATGCATTTAAATTTCCTCTGTCTCTTTATATGTCTTGGTAGCTCATTTCTTTTTATTGCTGAATAATATTCCATTGTATGAATGTACCACAGTTTGTTTATCCATTTACCTATTAAAGGACATTTTGGTTGCTTCCAAATTTTGGCAGTTATGAAGAAAGCTGCTGTAAACATTCATGTGTAGATTTTGCTGGATCATATGGTAAGCCTAGTTTAGCTTCTTAAGGTACTGCCAAACCACCTAATGAGGTGACTGTACCGTGTTGCGTTCTCATCAGCAGTGAGAGTGCCTGGTACCCTGTATTCTTGCCAGCATATGCTACTGTCCACGTTTTGGGTTTTAGTCATTCTAATAGGTGTGCAGTGGCATCTCATTTTAATTGGCAGTTTTCTAATGACACATGGTGTTCAGCCTCTTTCCATATGTTTATTTGCCACCTGTACATCGTCTTTGGAAAGTAAGGTGTCTGTTCTCTCTTCAAGCCTTGGTCATTTTTAATTGGGTTGTTTGCTTTCTTATTGAGCTTTAAGAATTGTTTTTACATTTTGGATACAAGCCCTTTACCAGATACATGTTTTCCACATACTTTCTGCCAGTCTGTGGCTTTTCATTTAAGTGTTTTCATTTAGCACTTTCATTTAAGTGTTTTTCACAAAGCAGATGTTTTGGCTTCATGGAGATGATGCTTTTGGTATTGAACCTAAAAAAATCTTAAATCCAAGTCACCTAAAATTTCTCCTATGTTTATAGTTTCACACTTCACATTTAGGTCTTTGATCCATTTTGAGTTACCTGTTGTGGAAGGTGTAGGCCTTTTGGGATTTTTTTTCTGTGTCGATGTCTATTCTAGCACCAACCATTTGTTGGAAAGACTATCACATCTCTGTTCAGTTGCCTTTTTCCTTTGTCAGAGATCATTTGACTAATTTATGTAGGTCTGTTTCTGGGCTTTCTGTTCCATTCTGTTAGCAGTACCATACTGTCTTAATCACTGTAGCTTTTAGTATGTCTTTAAGTGGGGTAGTGTCAGTACTGTGTTGTTCTTCAGTACTGTATTGGTTTGCCTGGGTTTTTTGCTTTTCCATATAGACCTTAGAATCAGTTTGTTGGTGTCCACTATTAATAACTTGCTGGAATTTTGATGAGAATTATGTTGAATCTAGGTCAAGTTGGGAAAGAAGCAACATTTTAGCAGTATTCACACCTTCCTATCTGAACATAGGATATCTCATCATTTATTTAGATTGCTTTTGATTTGGGGCGCCTGGGTGGCTCAGTGGGTTAAAGCCTCTGCCTTTAGCTCAGGTCATGATCTCAGGGTCCTGGGATCGAGCCCCACATCGAGCCCCACATCGGGCTCTCTGCTCAGCAGGGAGCCTGCTTCCCCCTCTCTCTCTCGCCTGCCTTTCTGCCTACTTGTGATCTCTATCTGTCAAATAAATAAAAGCTTAAAAAAAAATCACTTAGTTTGCTTTTGATTTCTTTCATCAGTGTTCTGTAGTTTTGCTCAAATAGATTCCATATATATTTTGTTAGATTTGTATCTATTTCATTTTTTGTGCTAATAAAAAGGATGGTATGTTTTAAATTTCAAATTCCAATTGTTCATTGCTGATATATATAAGAGCAATTGGCTTTTGTATGTTAACTTTGTATCCTGCAGTTTTTCTATAATCATGTATTATTTCCATATGTGTTTATTTTTTATTCTTTTTTTTTTAAAGATTTTATTTATTTACTTGATAGAGAGATGTGAGAGAGGGAATATAAGCAGGGGGAGTAGGAGAGGGAGAAGCAGGCTCTCCACTGATAAGGGAGCTTGATGTGGGGCTCGATCCCAGGACCCTGGGATCACGACCTGAGCCGAAGATAGAAGCTTAACGATTGAACCATCCAGGTGCCCCTTTATTTTTTATTCTTAATAAAACTAGTAGACTTAGCATCTTTGCTTTAGATAATCTTTTTGAAGAACTCGTAACATTTTCATTTTATTTTTTCTTGCAGAGAATGTCTTGGGAAGCATGAGGTGAGTTATAGGCACAAATTTTTTTTTTTTCAAATTAAATCTATTTGAGAGAGTGTGAGAGTGAGAGCAAGCAAGAAAGCGAGAACACAAGCAGGGTGGGGGGTAGGGGGTAGAGGGAGAAGCAGGCTCCCCGCTGAGCAGGGAGTCCAATGTGGGCCTCAATCCTGGGACTCGGGGATCATGACCTGAGCCAAAGGTAGATGCTTAACCAACTGAGCCACCCAGGCACCCTTATAGGCACAAATTTTAAGTAAAGCTTATAATCTGTGGTTCTTCTATTGAGGAATGTTAGAAATGACAAAGTCAAAGTTTTGTTTTTTTAGTGCTTTAAAAAGTATAAGAGTTTATCTGCAATTTTTTTTAAAGATTTACTTTTTTTATTTTAGAGCTAGAGAGTGAGAGCTCATTCATGCCAGTGGGGGAAGGGGCAGAGTGGGAGGGAGAGAAGCAGACTCCCCACTGAGCAGGGAACCTAACCTGGGGCTTGGTCCCAAGAGCCTGAGATCATGACCAGAGCCAAGCTGGATGCTCAATCAACTGAGCCACCCAGGCGCCCTCTGCTGATTTTTAAAATATATTGTGCTTTTGGGATTTAGCCTATGTATATATGATCTCTGTAGCATCGTTATATTGAATTTCCCTTTTAGGAATACAGTGTGTTGCTTGTTGGCATTTATTTTTTTGGATTTTTTGATAGGTTACATTGATTTTGAAAATATTATTAATGAAAATGTGTTATTAGTTCTTTATGAAACTTGTTCTCAGGTGATAACAGAGTCATTTCAGAAACATGGGTCCAGAAGGTTTTGTGTGTGTTGCTAATTTTCTCCTTCTTCTTTTTTTTTTTTAAGGTGAGTCCACTACCATGCCATGCTGTAGGACCCTACTCTTGTAAGAGAGTATGCGGACGGACCTTAGATTGTCAGAATCATACATGTATGAAAGAATGCCACAAAGTAACTGAAACTGATGCCTGCATTGGCCAAAACAAGGTAATAGCCTTAGGTTGAATGTAAATTTCCTTGTATGCTTAAAATACTTTTTTGAATAATTATGCCATATTTTTCCATTTTGTTAGAACTTTTTTCTTCCTTCTTGCCTTCCTCGTCTCTCTTAATACAACCAACTTCAACAGCTAGGTGTATATTTATCTTTGTGCTAGCTCATGATAACAAACCTTTTATTGTTCTCTCAACATATTGTACTGTGTTAATACATAGGCTTTGAGTTTATGAAAAAAGTACAGAAATTATGTGTCTATTTAGATAGTAGGTAGCAATATCACTTCCACTTCTGTCCATTTATATCTCTGGCTTTAGTCTGGAGCATTTGTTCTCAGCAATTTTTTAAAACCTAACATCTGTGATAAGCAGTGTTCACAATTTTAATAAATTCCTAATCATTCATTAGAAATAAAGTAAATAGCATCAAAGATGTAGGGCATGTGTGTGCGAAATTCACTAAAAGCATTTTACCAAGCATATGAGAAGTCAACCATTGAAAGATCCCTGAAATTGCTATTTTACAAGGAAAAATAAATGTAATCAAATTTTAAATATTTAATTTTATTTTTGAACTTTAAATTTATCAACACATAGAAACATAAAAACATAGAACAACAAAATTATTTTCAATAGCAATAAAATATAAAAGACTCCTATTAAAACAGAGATACAGACTGAATTTCCTAGGCCATATGAAAGGTTCTGGCCAAGAAAATATAGGCCGAGATGTTTTTTATCTCTAAAAATAGTCAGGGAAATCTTTATTTATCATTAATCTCTCTATTTTTTCTCTACTTCTGTAATTGAGGAGGTTGTTATGTCCTATGTGATACAGTTAAAAACTAACTCTTCATCCTCTAGTGTCCCAGAATGATTGATTTGCTAGAGTCCCCTGCCAGGCTACATTTGACATGATGTGTGAATAAAAAATAAATTTCTGTTATATAAAAAATTATTTATTTTAAAAATATTTCATGTTTGTACACTTTTGTTCTTTAGGGAATCATAATACTATTAGCAAGTGTGTTTAGTGAGGAATAAATAAAAATTTTAAGATTCATTTTACTAAATAACATTACATCTATAAATGTTTAAGTTATTAATATGAATTGTATGTTATTGAAAGTTTCACTTGCATTGTTGTTTTTGGTCTTTGATTTGGTGATTGTAAAGCATAATTACCTAAGCCTCCATAGTATCATTCTTGCTTATGTGCAGACATGTAAATATATTGCTTATAACTTCTTTATCGATCTGTGCTTTGATCCTTAATACAAATGTACTCATGATAAAATGAAAAAGATAATTGGAATCATAAAAATTCATACTAATGTAATAATTAAAAACCACTTTAGTCAGAGTATGGCTGCTGTATGGCTTTCCTCCTCTGGATTTCCAGAACATTAAATGAATTGAAAAAAAACTCACTTCAGGGGCTGATATGACACTGATTGGGGAATTATCTTGGATTATCCCAGCATTGCTTCATGGACAATGGCTGTGGTAAAATATGGGTTATAAGTTATGTTCAGCTCTTCTTAATTTAAGTACACGTCCATCTTTGCCTCCCACTCAAGTAAGGCTAATGCAGTGCAAGTGAGTGAAAATTGTATTATTTGGGGGATAACTTTGCAGTTGTTATAATTTATATATTAAAAATGAAATAATTCGGGGTACCTGGGTGGTGCAGTGGGTTAAGCCTCTGCCTTCAGCTCAGGTCATGATCTCAGGGTGCTGGGATCGAGCCCCGCACCGGGCTCTCTGCTCAGCGTGGAGCCTGCTTCCCCCTCCCTCTCTGTCTGCCTCTCTGCCTGCTTGTGGTCTCTCTCTGTTAAATAAATAAATCTTTAAAAAAAAATGAAATAATTCATAAACTCTTTAAAATAAATTCCTTACCGTAATATCTCAATTGAGACCCATTGGTGAAGATCTACTTGCATGTCCCTCTTGACCCAAATGGCTCTGGAATTACTAATTCAGTTTCTACCTTGTATTCTGGCACAGGGCCTACAATATAGCAGGTATTTAAAAGTGTTTATTGAATTGACTGGAATCAAAACACTTTTGCTTCTTATCTCTGGTCCTATCTCTTTTCCTGGCCTTACTGGCAGATCTCAGCTCAATCAAGGCTGTTCCTACAGGCAGTGCCTCTGATTGCTACCATTAGCAACAAATATTCTAGTATTAGCAACAAATACTCTAATATTCTAATTCATAGGCTGGGATGAGTGGAACAGTGGTTAACTGGGGAAAGGTCTGAAGCTGATGGCAAATGAAATGTATATTTTCCAAGCAAACCTGGGCACAAGTATTTTTGAGTGACCAAAAGAAGAAATAATGAAGATAGTCTTTTCTCTTTGGGAAAAATCTGTACCAAAAATAAAAAAAAGAAAGAAAATATAGGTACATAATCACACATAGGCACATATATTTCTTATATACGTATGTATGCAATAAACCCTTGCCATGCAGTGTTGTTTGCATGATGGGCATCACCTGGAATATTGTTGGAAATGCAAACTCTCAGGTCTCACCTCAGTAGTTTAACGATTGCCAAGTGATTGGTCACACACAAAAATGTTTGAGAGTCACTGCTAAAGGCAATGTGTGTAATGTGTAATGTTTCATTGATTGAAAAAAAAGAGAATTATGTTACAATCATCAACCTCTTTAAGAGATTAGAACTTAATTATTCCAGCCATTACAAACAAGGATAATTTTGTAATGTGATAGAGGTACTAATTATTGCTACAATGACTATCTTATTACAATATGTAAATGTTGTACACTTTAAATTTGCAAAATGTCAAATATATGTTAAGATGGGGAAAAAAAGAATTTTACTTATCAAGATTTATTTTCCAATTAGTAATAGTAATCCAAATGTTTATTCTGCTTTCCTTCTCATCATCTCATTGCTTATAATTAGGATTGCTGTCTTCCCTGGATTTCCAGCTGTCCCATGAATCAGAAAAAACTCATTTTAAAAGCTGATATGACTGATTGGGGAATTACTGTGGATTATCCCAATAGTGTTCCCTGGGTTAAAATTTGTTTTCTTTTTTTAGAGGAGAACTGTGTAAGATATTTGACAGCCAGACTTGCTGTATTTCTGAATTAATATAGTTTCTTCTAGAAGATAGAACTTGATATTGGAAATGATCCAGGAAGATAACTTAGGAAGTACAGATTTAGTGATTTTTTTTTTCATAATTGGAAGGAAGGAGCCCCATGTCATCAGTATAATTCTTCTTTTGCAGATAAGGAAACTGAAGGTTATCAAGTGACTTGTTCATGATCATGTAACAGGAGAGCAGAAATAAGAAAGTGTTAGTATCCCTGTCTTAACTCCCAGCCCAGTATGTTCTTCTGTTTCTTGTTATTTAAGTGAAAGATTATTGCAGGTATACCACATAGCCAGGAAAAAACAAGTGAAACAGACTGTGTGTGTCATCTTTGGTTATATTTCCGTATTTTGAGATTCATTGCCTATCTTTCTCTTCGTCTTTCCCATTTCAGAAAGTTGTATTACTAGTTTTACCCAGTTCTGCAGATTAAAGGGAAGAACATTTTTTTTATTTCTTTCTTCATTGTCCTTGTCTTACAATACACCTTGTCAGGTTTATCTTCAAAGTACATCCCTGGATCTGACCATTTCTTATAACTTCTGCCATAACCTCCTCATCCAAGCCACCATCATCTCTGCCTAGAGATGTCTGTACTATTCTCCCAGCCAATTCTCTACTCCTACTTTTGTCTTATTGCATCAGCTAGATTCATCATTTAAAAATGTTTAAGTAAAAAAAAAAATAGTAAGTCAGGTGTGTCATCTTCCTGCTCAAAAACCATCAGTAGTTTTTGGTTATTCTCAGGATAAAATCCAAATGGCCTTATGATGGCCTATAAGGCTTTGTAATTATCTGACTTCTGACTACCTTTCCTGCCTCTTCACTCATCATTCACATACTCATTTCTCCTTCTGTTCTTGTTATTTCTTGGAAATTCCACATTCGTTCTACGTCAGAGGCTTTGCATTTGGTATTCTTTTCTCTGGGATTCTACATTCTTAAGGCTCTCTCCCTTATTTATTCTATTTAAACATGAACTTTCTCAGATAGGCTTCCTTCTTATTGCTTCTATTACTCCCTCTTAACCTGCTTTATCTTTTTTCAGAGTATTTATGAAGACATCCTATTATGTTCTTTACCTCCCCCACTTAAGTTTATTTATTAGATCAGGGGTCTTCCCTTTTTGTGCATTTCCAGCATGTGCATTGATTTCTGGCATTCGATGCTGAAAGAGTGTGGAATAAACGAATATACTTTTAAAAATAAAAAATAAAAATTACTTATAGAAGAATGTTTCCTAATTGAAACACTTTTTTTTTTTTTACACTTTTTCTTTTTAATCCTATATGTCAAAAATAGCTAAGATAAGATTTTTTATTGACATAATCGCTCTTTTGTAATCATGGCTATACTTAGGAATGATAACAAAATTTTTAAACTTTAAGACCTGGTATCCAAGTCTGTAGCTTCTTTATCTCATGTATGGCAGTGAAAATAAATAATAGCCTGCAATAATAATTTTTAAACTTCTTTAGTAGGTAGATGGTAGTTAAATTATTAAATTACTAGAGCAGAGAAGTACCTTTTTGAATTACATTGAAGTACATTTATTTGTAAATGTAATGTACTTTTGGTTGTTTGAAGTACATTAAAACATAAACTGCTGGTCATTCTCCTTTTTCCTCTCTATGCATGTTTCTCTTCGGCACGGTGAGAGCAGTATCTCTAGAACACTGCATGCTTTGGGAAATTTTATTTATGTATTAACAGAGTGTTAATTTCTTTAGTTTGATGGTGATCATGTTTGTTGGGTGGAAATGAGTTAACAATGTTTTGTTTGGGGTTCCCTGAGTGGCTCAGTTGTTAAGCATCTGCCTTCAGCTCAGGTCATGATCCCAGGGTCCTGGGATCCAGCTCCGCTTCTGGCTCCCTGCTCAGCGTGGAGCCTGCTTCTCTCTCTGCCTCTGCTGCTCCTCTTGATTGTGCTGTCTCCCTCTTCCTTTCTGAAATTAATAAATAAAATATAAAGAACCAAGCAAACAATGTTTTATTTTTTTTCCTGCTACTGACTATTCTTTAGGAAGTAATTTACATTTTTAGTAGGAATACTCATTGTATTGTACTAAGTACAATTGTACTAAGTACAATTTCAAGATGAGGGAGTTTGATTTAATGAGGTTGTAGATACAAAAATCTTTGTGAATAGTGGTTGTATTGGTATCTTTCTGATCTTCATTTTGCATATGTGTTTTTTTCCTTTTGAATGTTTTTAAAAGAGCGAAAGCATGCATGCACTATTTTATTAGCTGTATTCCTAAGAGCTGCAAAAGTACTTTCTTTTAATGGGATACGTAAATTTTATTAATTTTAATATATAGAAATGTTAGACTTCTGTACTTAGATGATTTATTTTCTAACTTCCTATCAGGCTGGCCCAGAATGCCTTCAGTGTGAAGAAGGGTGCTCTAAATCACGGCCTTTGGGTTGTCCCCATCCTTGTGTTTTGCCGTGTCACCCTGGAGAATGTCCTCCTTGTGTTCAGATGCTTAGAATAAAATGTCACTGCAAGATCACAAGTCTATATGTGGAATGTAGGTAAGTGGACTGAAGAAATATTCTTCTTTTACTATAATTATTTTTAACCAGTACTTTTTTATAATTCAGAATCCTATAAAGAGTACTTCAAGGAACATTATTCTTTGTTGCCTGTAGACGCTAGAAGCTTAGATTTTCCAGTAGAGACCTGAAGAAAGAAATGTAGACTACTTCACCTTGTACATACTGAACCCTGATTTCAAAGACAATTATGCTTTTTTTTCCATTTAGGGATTCTGCTTAAGATTTTTTTTAAAGATTTTATTTATTTATTTGACAGAGAGATCACAAGTAGGCAGAGAGGCAGGCAGAGAGAGGGGGGAAGCAGGCTCCCTGCTGAGCAAAGAGCCCAATGCGGGGCTCCATCCCAGGACCCTGAGATCATGACCTGAGCCGAAGGCAGAGGCTTTAACCCACTGAGCAACCCAGGTGCCCCTCTGTTTAAGATTTTTTAAGGAAAAAAGTTGTATTGCTGCTTTAAAAAATATAGAAACATTTCTACAACAGATTGCTCAGATAACAGTGTCAAACTAGAATTTTGTTAAATGAAAAGTTAAAGTGCACGTAGTTACTGAGACATCATTTTTAAATTATAGACTTCTATTACAAATGTTACTGTTATGGCATTTGTCATACTAGGCTATGACTTCTGTATTTCCTTTACTTAAAAAAATGTACGCTTAATAAAATGAATGAATGTTTTTGCTTGTGGATTATGTGGAGAGATTCCCATTTTTTTTTCTACTTAATCACAATCTAACACAATTTACTAACTTGTTCAGCTCCGTTCACCCAAGTTTGTAAAGTGGGCTCTTTGTAAGTGTATTTTACTGAAGTTAAATGTGGGAATATGACTTTGTTTCTGATTTTTTGAACAGAAGTACTTTTTTGAAAAATGACTCTTAATATTAACTTAAATTTGTTTTTGTCACTTAGACTCTAGGCTCATGTTTGTTAAATTGGAAAAGTCAAATTTTATTCTTTTTAAATATGAAAATTGTTCTGTTGAAATTTTAAGAATATTTCTTTAGCTTTAGAAGTTTTGGAGAAAGAGTGAAGAGGGCGGGCAATTTTGCTTTATTTTGAGTGATACTGAGGAAAGATATTTTCTTTGGTCTGGCAGAGTTGAAATTTCCCTTTCTGGCTTCTTTTTCACGTCGTCATGTAGTCTCCAAAGAGTGACTTTACCTTTTTATGTTCTTGTCCAGAGTGTTACCTTTCCAAGATTAGCTCTTTGATTCTTGTACACTTTTTAAAGTTTCTTCCCATAATGCTTCGATCTACCAAGATTTTTTTCACATCTGGGTGGACTTTCTCTTTCTGGTGTGATGTTAGCTCAGTTGCCCTCTTCTCTTCTCAGGTTTTCCAGAACTCTACTAGTTCTCTGAAATGATTTGCTGAGGGAGCTTGAGAAATAGCTCTGCTATGAATTGGTATTTATTTTTCTACTTACATGTAATTTTGAAATTTGTAGAATTTGTATCTTCTAGTTATGTGGAAGCTATGGGATTTGAGTGATTTTATTAATGAGCTGAATGATTTTGGGGGGGAATGTGTGGATATATATGGATTGAGGTGGCTTCCATTACTATAGCTGCCTGGAGTTCCTTTTTCCTTTCCTTGAATACATATTTGAAGTCTATGTTTTTAAGCAGAATACACATTCTTTTCAAGTATACATGGAACATTCTTCAGAACAGATAAATATTAGGTTACGAAAGAGGCTTCAACAAATACAAAAAGATTAAAGTCATACCTTTTCTGACCACAACACTATGAAACTGGAAGTCAACCACAAGAAAAAATCTGGAAAAACCACAAATACATTAAGGTTAAAGAACATACTACTGAATAATGAATGGGTCAACCAGGAAACCAAAGAAGAAATGAAAAAAAATAAATACATGGAAACAAATGAGAATGAAAACACAATGGTCCAAAACCTTTGGGATGCAGCAATAACGGTCCCAAGAGGGAAGAATATAGCAATACAGGCCTACCTCAGACAGCAAGAAAAATCTCAAATAAGCAACCTAACCTTACACCTAAAGGAATTACAAAAAGGGTAACAAATGAAGCCTAAAGCCAGCAGAAGAAAGGAAATAATAGAGATCAGAGCAGAAATAAATGATACAGAAAACAGTAGAGCAGATCAATGAAACGAGCTAGTTCTTTGAAAAAAATTAATAAAATTGATAAACCTCTAGCCAGACTTATGAAAAAGATAAGAGGAAGGACCCAAATAAATAAAATCACAAATGAGGAGAAATAACAACCAATATCACAGAAATACAAACAATTAGAGTTTTATGAAAAACTATGGCAACAAATTGAACAAACTAGAAGAAACGGATACATTCTTAGAAACATATAAACTACCAAATCTGAAACAGGAAGAAATAGAAAACTTGAACATGGTGGTAACCAGCAAAGAAATTGAATCAGTAATCAAAAAACTCTCAACAGGGGTGTGTGGGTGGCTTAGTGGGTCAAAGCCTCTGCCTTCGGCTCAGGTCATGATCTCAGGGTCCTGGGATCAAGCCCCGCATCGGGCTCTCTGCTCAGTGGGGAGCCTGCTTCCCTCCCTCTCTCTCTGCCTACTTGTGATCTTTCTCTGCCAAATAAATAAATAAAATCTTTAAGAAAAACAAAAAAAAACCCCCAAAACCTCTCAACAAACAGAAGTCCAGGACCAGATGGGTTCACAGGAGAATTCTACCAAATATTTAGAGAAAAGTTAGTAACTGTTCTTCTCAAACTATTCCAAAAAATAGAAAGAGGAAGGAAAACTTTCAGATTCATTCTATGAGGTTAGCATTACCCTGATATCAAAACTGGATAAAGGTATCACTAAAGAGACCTACCGGCCAATATTCCTGGTCAACATAGATGCAGAAATTCTCAATAAAATACTAGCAAACTGAATCCAACATTAAAAAAAAAAAAAATCATTCACCATGACCAAGTGGGATTAATTCTTGGGCAGCAGGCATGGTTCAATATTCA
Organism: Nasua narica; assembly: GCA_028533885.1. Taxonomy (NCBI): domain Eukaryota; kingdom Metazoa; phylum Chordata; class Mammalia; order Carnivora; family Procyonidae; genus Nasua; species Nasua narica. The sequence continues at coordinate 34,739,617 of CM052800.1, read as the reverse complement.
CAAATCAATCAATGTGATATACCACATTAATAGGAGAAAGGATTAGAACCATATGATCCCTTCAATAGATGCAGAAAAATTTGACATCCATTCATAATAAAATCCTTCAACAAAGTAGACTTACAGGGAATGTGCCTCAACATGGTAAAGGCCATATATGAAAAGCTCACAACTGATATCATCCTCATTGGTGAGAAACTGAGAACTTTTCCTCTGTGGTCAAGAACAAGACAGGGATGGCCACTCTCCTCAGTTTTGTTCAAAATAGTACTGGAACTCTTAGCCACAGTAGTCAGACAACAAAAAGAAATAAAAGGCATCCAAACTGGCAAGGAAGAAGTCAGACTTTCACTATTTGCAGATGGCGTGATACTCTATAGAGAAAACCCAAAAGGCTCTACCAAAAAACTAGAACTGTAAATGAATTCAGTAAAGTCACAGGATACAAAATCAATGTACAGAAATCTGTGTGCATTTCTATACACCAATAATGATGCAGCAGAAAGAGAAATCAAGGAATCAGTCTCATTTACAACTACACCAAAAACCATAAGATACCTAGGAAAAAACCTAACCAAAGAGGTGAAAGACCTGTCCTCTGAAAACTATAAAACACTAATGAAAGAAATTGAAAATGACACAAAGAAATGGAAAGACATCCCATGCTCATGGATTGGAAGAACAAGTATTATTAAAATGCCTGTATTACCCAAAACAGTCTACACATTTAATGCAAACACCATCAAAATACAACCAGAATTTTTCACAGTGCTAAAACAAACCTAAAATTTGTATGGAGCCACAAAAGATCCCCAATAGCCAAAGCAACCTTGAAAAAGAAAAACAAAGTTGGAGGCATCACAGTTCCAGACTTTGAGTTATATTACAAAGCTGTGGTAATCAAAACAGTTTGGTACTACCACAGAAATAGATGCATATATCAAGGAAACAGGATAGAAAACCCAGAAATGAACCCACATGGGAAGTTAATCTTCTACAAAGCAGGAAAAAATATCCAATTGGAAAAAGACAGTCTCTTCAACAAATGACACTGGGGAAACTGGACAGCAACATGCAAAAGAATGAAACTGGACCACTTTCTCACACCAAACACAAAAATAAATTCAAAATGTTTGAAAAACCTAGATGTGAGACAGGAAACCATTAAAATCTTCGAGGAAAACATAGGCAGTAACTTCTTTGATATTGGCAGTAGCCTCTTCTGACTAGATATGCCTCCTGAGGCAAGGGAAACAAAACAAACAAACAATTGGAACTTCATCAAAATAAAAAGCTCTGCATAGCAAAGGAAATAATCAACAAAACTAAAGGAAAGGGCAGCCTACGGAATGGGAGAAAATATTTGCAAATGACATATTTGAAAAAGGGTTACTTTCCAAAATACATAGAAAACTTATAAAACCCAACATCCAAAAAATGGATAATCAAATTATAAAATGGGCCAAAGACATGAACAGATATTTTTCCAAAGAAGACCTACAGATGGCCAACAGACACATGAAAAGATGCTCAACATCACTGATTATCAGGGAGAGGCATACCAAAACTATAATACCGTAACTATAATGAGATATCACCTCACACTTGTCAGAATGGCTAACGTCAACAATACAAGAAACAACAGTTGTTGATGAGGATGTAGAAAAAGGGGAACCCTCTTGCACTGTTGGTGGGAATGCAGGCTGGGGCAGCCACCATGGAAAACAGTATAAAGTATCCTCAAAACATTGAAAATAGAACTGCCCTAGATCCTGCAGTTGCACTACTAGTATTTACCCAAAGAATTCAAAAATACTAATTTGAAGACATACATGCACCCTGATGTTTCTAGCTGTTCTACAATAGGTAAATTATAGAAACAGCCCAAATGTCCATCAACTGATAAGTGGATGAAGGTGTATATGTATATACAATGGAATAGTTCTTAGCCATTAAAAAGAAATTTTGCCATTTGCAATGACATGAGTGGAGATAGAAAGTATTATGCAAAGTTAAGTCAGTCAGACAAAGACAAATACCATGATTTCACTCATATGTGAAATTTAAGATAGAAAACCAGCAAAGGAGAAAAAAAGAGTGAGTGGTAAATCAAGAAACAGACTCTTAACTATGGAGAACAAACTGATGGTTACTAAAGGGAAGTGGGTGGGGGGATGGGTGAAATAGGTGATGGGGATTAGGGAGTGCACTTCTGGTGATGAGCACCAGGTGTTGAATGGAAGTGTTGAATCATTATATTGTATGCCTGAAACTAGTATTAGTATGTTAACTAATTGGAATTTAAATAAAAGCTTTTAAAAAATCACAATGAGATACAACTACATACCTGTTAGCATGGCTAAAATTAAAAACACAAAAGAAAAAAAAGACAAAAGGACTGACAGCATTAAGTGTTGGAGAGGATATGGAAGAATCAGAACTCATACACTGCTGATACGAAGGTAAAATGATACAGCCACTTGGAAAAAGGTTTAGCAGTTTCTTAAAAAGTTAAATGGCTGCCTGCCATATGATACACCTATTCTATTCCTAGGTACTTCACCAAGGGAAATGAAGAGTATGTCCATACAAAGATTTGCACATGAACGTTCATAATATTTTTAGATGTGATAATCCAAAACTGGGAATAATCCAAAAGTCCAGCAACAGGTGAATAAACACATGGTAGTATATCCATACAGAATAAATTCAGCAAATTTGGCTTTTTTCATTTTTCAGAAGACATTTATCAAAACATATTAAAAAAGACATAACACACAAAACAGAAAATGGATAAATATTTTAATATATTGTTACCTTCATTTCCATTAGAATACATTCATGGCACTTAACCTCTAAAATTTCCTTGCTATTCCTTTTTCTTCTATGCAGCTCTTCACCTCTCAGAGGTTAGCAATGTTAAGAACAATTATTAATAACAATAATTTACTTACTGATTTTCCCTGAGTATAGGATTAAATATCCAAAACTAAATTTGTAACTACATTTTGTCAATATTTTATATTTTACTTTGCTACCTGAACATGGATACCTGGAACTTTATGATGTAATCTTAGAATCTCTAAGTAAATTCGGAGTAAAACTAAACCTCAAGTTATCACACTTCATAATAATCAAGGCACATAATTTTCTATGTACTTAAGTAGTTCAAATTTTATTATGTATCTTAATGTCCAATGTAAGTCAATTTTGTCCAAAGCCCTGATACCAATAAACTTTCATTCATTACTAAGAAAAAAAAATTCAGCAATAAAAACAAGCTATTGTTATTTGCAAAATCATGAATGAATCTCAAAATGTGGAATCTTGAGATTTAAGTAAAAGAAGCCAAACCAAAAAGACTAATGCTCTATGATTTGATTATGTAAAATTCTTGAAAGTGGAAGCTAATCTATACAACAAAAAGCATACCAGTGGTTGCCTATCAGGTGATGGGCAATATAAAGAGATTCCCAAGGGACACAGGAAATTTTTGAGGGTAATGGGAATGTCCATTATCTTGATTGTGGTGATAGTTTCATGGGTGTAAACGTATGTCAAATCTTACCAGATTTTCCACTTTGAATGTGTACATTATTGTGTTCTGTATCATACCTTAAGAAAAGCTCTCCAAAAACACTAAGTGTATGTTTTTATAGAGAATTCTCCAGACTTAGTATTCATTATGATAATTTCATTTACTTGCAATTCAGTGAATTATTTCACGTTATCTTTTATTTTTTTAGTCCTTTTCTGCTTCATGTAATTTCTTCTATAGGAATGATATATAAAAGATACAGGTGTTGGAATCCTAATTATAAAGCAACAGGAACAAAATGATATTAAGTCTCAAGTTCAGGGGTGAGCTAGGGCGCCTGGGTGACTGAGTTGGTTAAGCATCTGCCTTTGGCTCAGGTCATGATCTCAGGGTCCTGGGATCTAGCCCCAAATTCCTCATCAAGTTCCACATCAGGCTCCTTGCTCAGAGGGAAGCCTCTTCCACTCCCCCTGCTTGTGCGCTCTCTCTCTCTCTCTCCCTCTCCTTGTGTGTGTTAAATAAATAAATAAAATCTTGAAAAAAGTTCAGAGGTGAGCACCATACTTGTAAGAATGAAAATATATGACTTTTAATAGAGCCAATATAAAGACTTTGTGATATTATTAAGTGAATTTTTGCCAAGAAAATTGCATATATTACTTTAGAGTACATTTATGCTAATTTATACATATACTTAAGATAATTTTTACATTAGTTAGGCTAAATTTATGGTGTATTTTGGCAGTTATGTCTAATAAAGGGAAATAAAAGCAGGAAAAGAAAGAATAAAAAGTAGAAGAAAGGTAATGGAAACTGAATAGTGACCTCCATGTGATAGGAATTTTAAGGGTGTCACTAGTTACTGACTTATGTAAGTGTCTTTTGTGGTTATATTCAGCCATCTATGGGAGAGTAGTTTTAGTCCTTGGTGTTTGTGACTTTTCCTGAATTATCCACCAAGTCAAATAGAAAAGCACACAGACTAATCTAAAATGATCAGATCTAAAATGAATCTGTTTCTAACATTATAGCTTACAAAAACAATTTAAAAAAACTCTCCTAAAATAAACTTACTAAACTTTTCAATTCGAAGTAATTTTTTGTTGTTGCTGTTCTTTAAGAAACAAAACAAACAAGCCTAGGGAAAAAAGAGAGAGGCAAACCAAGGAACAGACGTTTAACTAGAGAAAACAAACTGCCTGCCGGTCACCAGAAGAGAGATGGGTAAAGGGATGGATGAAATAGGTGATGGGGATTAAGGAGTGCACTTGCTGTGATGGGCACCCAGTGATGTATGGAAGTGTGGGATCATGATATTGTACATCTGAAACTAATGTTACAGTTCATGTAACTAATTGGAATTTAAATAAAAACTTCAAAAAAATCTGGGTGAGCATTTTGTGTGTCTGTTGTTAAGTAATATATTGAGCCATTAGTTTTTAATCTTCTATGTAGAAGCTTTAGGAAGATGATAGTCATGAAAAATGATTGCTCTGCAGAGGAAGATAATAGCAGACTTTTCTTTTTTTTTAAGATTTTACCCATTTATTTGAGAGAGAGAGAGTACATGAGGGCAAGTGGGGGAAGGAGCAGAAGGAGAAAGAATTTCCAGCAGACTCTGGGCTGAGCGTGGAGCCCCACTTGAGACTTTATTCCCTCACTGATCATGACCTGAGCCAAAATCAAGAATCAGATGCGTAAGGGACTGAGCCACCCAGGTGCCCCTTAATAGCAGAAACTATTAAAGACCAAGCACAGGTGATATTTTGTTGTGTTTTATACTTCCTTTTTGCAGTGATTGCCCTTTTTGGCATTTAATATATTGGTAATAGATAAAGGGCTGGAAGGTTTCAGTTATCAGACCAGGTAAGTAATTTGAAGACAGTTATTACAGATGATACACTGTTAAAATATTTTTCAAGAAAAAATGAAATAAGTAAGATAATTTTATGGATATGTTTAGAATTATTTTTAGAGAGGTAATCTATAAAATGGACTTTGGTTTGAATGTCATCAAAACTTCCTCTTATTTTTAGAAAAATAACCACAGCTGATGTAAATGAAAAGAACCTCCTTAGTTGTTGCAAAAATCAGTGTCCTAAAGAGGTAAGCTTTAATAGAACCATTTTAAGTTGTATTTCTTAGGCCTTGTTTCTCTTGGATTTTTTCTTTTCTTCTTGGTCTTCTTATGTCAGATCTTTTCTGAACCTGCTAGAAATGTGGGTGCAGAGAGGAAAATGTGATTGATGTCTGTAAAAATGTAATACATACTAACTGTACATGTACATCTCTTTATGAAATTTTGGGGTATTAGAAGTAGGAGTGACCCTTTGAAGATTTTTTAAAAGCAGTTTTAAAGCTAGCTTCTGTACTTTATATGGTAAAGTATTGGCCTAATACTTACCCCCCTTAAAATAGAAATAGATGAAGAACTGTGTAGGTCTTAGGCAGTTAGACAGTAAATCCATAGTAGGTTATTTAAAAAGCATATTTGTGTGTGTGTGTGTGTGTGAACTTTAAAGTTCATTATTATCTTGAATTAATATAAAGCATTATGGTTTTATTTTTAAAGATTCTGATGCTTATATATGCATTGTATTAGTACTGAAAGTAGCAAAAATAGTTCAGAAAACTTGTTCAGAGTATAAAGGTAAAAACTCAATGGTGATTTATCTTAGTGATAATTTGAGAAAGCACCCATAATTGGTCAATTTATGTATTTATTTGTTTATAATTGATCAATTTAAAAGTCAGAGTAGTTCCCTTTTTGTTGGAGGTATGAAAGTGACAGTTATTTGACATTTATAAAAGAATCCTTTTGACTTACAGATGTATGCACTTACCTGTTTTCTCATCCTCTGTAGAGTCAGGGAAAGATGATGACAAAGCCTTAAATATAGTAGTCATTCTCTTTGGTTAAATAAAAACAGAAAATAAATGTATGATATGCCTTTTTGTTAACAATATTTCCTTTTAACTAAAACTTTAGTTGCTTTTTATGGATTTCTGTTTAAGAACTATTAGATATTGAAACTGAATATTTTAAAAGTTACATAAGATTATAAAAAGACCATTTCAAGCAATAAATGATTATTTTAATAACACTGTCTTTGTTACATAAGTGAAACTAAGGGCATTGGGATATTTCAAATTTAATTTTCTGATTTCTTCAAACCTGAATTTTTCCTTGTTAAAATAAATTTTCTTCTGCCTAAAGTAAGATTCCAGGTAATAAGTGGTTGAGAATGTTAAATTTTTAATGTGAGTCAGTAACTTGGTATGAGATTGTAGGTAAAAATAACAATTAAATTTAGGGATTGCTAATTTGCAGTTTAGCATTTCCTTGGCTATGATTCAGTTGTGATAAGATTACGACATTTGGTGGGACAAGATGGGTGATCACGGTTTTTTAAAAATTTGTTTTTCATGCTCCTGATTTTTGGATTCTAGGCCAGTCTGGAGCCCCTGGTATTGCTAGAGTCTCCTTGGGCTCTCTTGAAATTAATAGCCTTAGTTTAGGAACAATCCAAGTAGCCGCCATAGTTTGAAGCAGTTAAAGAATGGACAGGTGAATATCCTGGTGTCTAATAGAACTTATTCTAGTTTATGGTCTCTGGACATTGGTAAGGCTACAGCAGTAATTCTCAACAGTTCAAGGGTGTCTTCAAACAGATTAATGGGCCCTGCCCCAGAGTTTCTGATTTTGAGGGCCTGGAGTAGGGGCCCAAGAATTTGCATTTCTAATCTTATATGTAATAGTGATATTGTTGGTCTGGCATCACAGTTTTGAGACCCAGTAAGCCATAGAATCAAGTCATACTTAGGATCAACCAAGAACTGTGTTGCTTCGAATTTGCAGTAGATATCTTTTTTTTTTTTTTTCCCAGTAGATATCTTGTACTTGGAGTTAAGGTATGGGATTATGATAAATTCTGATGTACTGATAAATTCTTGTTTATTTTCTCTTCCCTTCCTCATACTGTAGATTTCTTGGGGTCAGGGACTGTCATATTTATCCTTGTATCCAGTCCCTTGTTCTCTGTTTGTACACATTAGGCAGCTGGTTAATGTTTATTGAATGTGAATGAAACTGAACTGTGGAATTTGTATAGACATATCCTTTTAGCTCCACTGATTCTCTGATATACACTCCCTATATCTTCTGGACTGTTTGAATTTAACAAAAAGAAAATATAAAGATACCATTTAGAACTGTACCTTTAAACTGTGCCCCACATACACAATTCTACTTATTTCTGAATTTGGTTTTATCATCCCTGTGAAGCTTTTCTGTTTTTGACTTGAGCAAATTATACAATGTGTCTTTAATTCAATTTGTTTATGTATAAAATGGGGGCAGTAATTCTCACTTCTGAGTGCAGAGTATTAATGAGTTAAGAACATGTAAACGTCTTGGTATGAAGTGCTGTATATGTGCTAGCGGTGGTGATGATGGGCTGGTTATTTATTCATAAACAGTATTGTTTAGCAAGCTTTCTTTAATTATTTTTAAAGAGCTTTTTAAATTGGGATTAAAATGGAACATTTTGAACTAGACAGTATTGGTTATGGGTAAGGCATTTGAAATGACATATGCAAGTGTAAACAGAATGATGGTAAGGACCGAGTAGAGTAGAAGAAAACCATCCCACATCGAGTGGAAAGAGTAGGCCATCTCATCTTTAAATGAATATCAGGTTGGATGTTTTAGAAAAACCTCTATTTTTTGGTGTGAAGTCTGTAATGAAGATATGTCATTATATATTCATTTTAATCAGCTTCCTTTGGAACTGCTTTTCAGCTCTTTCAGAATATAAGCTGGCTTTTGAGATAACACATACTTGCCCATCTCATTTTTTTAAACAATGAGATTACCACCTACTCAAAAGCACATAATATGTATATGGACAGTTTAACAAATAGTTAAAAAGTCAACACCGTATAACTCCATCCATGTAAAAAAATACAGTATTGCTGCATCTCAGAAGTCTACCAAAGTCCTTGTCTGGCTGTGGTTCCCCCCTTCTATCCTATATTTTACCTCCCTCTGCCTTTTATAGTAATTATTTCCTTCCGTGTATCTGGAAGCAATATTGTTTGCATAATTCTATAGTTCAAAAGTATGAACTTTTGTGACCTTAGTTTGGCCTTCATTATGTTTGTCATGTTTATTGCATGTGGCTATGGTCTTATTTCCATTGTACGAGTATACTATGGTTTATTGTATTTATGCCTTATTATCGGTAGATATTTGAGTTTTTTCCAATTCCAGACTCATATTTTATGAGTTTGTTTCCAATTCCAAAATATTGCTGTGAACATTCTTGTTTGTAATATATGTGTGTATAGACTTCTCTAGGCATATAGGGGTGCCGTTGCTTGGTCATAGGGAATGAATAATTTCAACTTAATATTATATTGATTTCCAAAATCATTGTACAACTGACTATCAGTAAGTTTCCTAATTTACCACCAGTATTTTAAAGTTCCTGTCATGGCATATCCTTGCCAACACTTGGTATTGTCAGAGTTTTAAATTTTTGCCAGTCTTGTGACATCTCATGATTTTTATTTACATTTTCCTGATTACTAGTGATTTTTAATACTTTTTCAAAGGATTGATGGCATTACTTTTGTCTGTGGACATATACTGGATACCAGCACAGTACCCTTCTGGATGAGTTTCAGTTCTCCTTGCAAGCTAGAGGAATCAGTTTCATTAACTGATCACAAAAAGAAGATACATTTGGAGGATATTGGGGACTAGTTCATAGACCCTGAAGGAAATGCTGTACAGCAAACTTCAGGAAGGACAAGATCTGTGCAGCCCCCAGGGGCTTGCCAGCGGGAGCTCAGGGGGCTCTGTACTGAGACAACTGTCAAACCACCAACTCTTTCTTTTTAGTTTTCACATTATCAGAAGAGAAAATCTGATTGGTCCCTTTAAGTCAAGGGGCTCCCTTGGTATAGGCAGTGACAGAAAACCAGAATGGGCAATATAGCCGTGGCCTTGAGAAAATTGTGATGAGCCAGGCAGCCATCCCAATTTATGTCTTCTGTGTCTTCTAACCAGCAGTGAAGGTGAAACACGTGGAGATTCATGGAAGAATTGTTAGATGGGGTAACAGGATCAAATGCAGTATTCAGAGAAAAGAGATACATTTTGAAGATGGTAGAAGATTCAGCCAGAGACAAGAGAGACTTTCAAGATGGTAGTGAAATTGTGAAGAGTGACCGTGAGGCCTTTTAGGAGGCAGAAAGATAGAACATCCAAATCAGTGGTTTTTAGCTTTTCATCAACCCCCAACACATTGAAGAGATAGAACATTACAGCCACGGTTCTGTGTAATTCAGGAAGATCTTTATTGATTGCGACAGGCTTCCCTGTTGTGACAGGCTTTCCCCTTTAGAATTATTGATTGAAAGTAGAGTGGTTAGTTACTTTTAGAGAAGATGACTGATGTAATTACCTCCCAGGTTAAAGAAAGAATAAGAGGCTACAGAGACATGTTTTGGGAAAAAGAGAGCCCAGGTGGACTGCCAATGCCAAATGTTTGTCTTCTTCGTGAAGTCAGGCTAGAGGCACTGGCAGGAATGAAGGTGGGAATGAAGTTGAGGAGACAAAGACTTTAAGGAGCCCTGTGAGGCCGGTGTTTGAGAGTGAATACAGATTGAGCATATTAAGCAGTGTCTGGGGCCTCGGTAGGTGTAGAGAGAAAAGTGAAGTGGCCCAGGAATGCTAGTGTGGAACTCACCCCAGCAGCTCAGCCCTATGATGGGGTTGATGGAAATGTAGTTTGAGTGTCCAAATTTAGTTTTGGTAAGAATGTCTCGGTTAAAAATGAAAGAACAAGAAATGTAATTGCACACTAGAGAGACTCTAAAGGCAATGGGAAAAAATTGTGAATTTTTTTTTAAAGTGAGTAGAGTTAATCGGAAGAACCAATCTGGTGAATCATAAAGATCAAAAGTTGGAGAATTCAAATGTTTATTAAGGTGTCCACTATTTATAAGCTGTCTTTGTTAATGAGTATAAGATACAAAGAAATAGAGGACCATTGCCCTCCACTTACTTATTATTTTATATAGCTAAATATCTTATTATAATAGCTAAATATATCGAGCACATTTAATCCTTGCGGCATCTGTGCAAAATTCCGTTACTCTTCCCAGTTTTATATGTGAGACACAGAAAAGTCAGGGGACTTGCCCAGGGTTTCACAGTTGGTAAACAGGGAAGCTGGGCTTCAGTTCCTGGAAGCCTGACTTTGGAATTTAACCAGTAAGCAGTGGTATCTTTTATTCCCAGTCTGGTTGGAGAGACAGATATCTATGAGGTGTCTAAACTTTTTTTTTTTTTAAAGCTTAAGACCATACAAACAATGTCACAATAGTTTAGATATAGTTTAGAAATATATTTCTGACATAATTACTATTATTTGTTCAAACATGAACAAATAATCTATCATGCTTCTATGTTGATTTGAGCCATTTCTCGAAGTTTGAATAAAATTTGAACACGAAGAAGATCAGAACGTTTCATCTGAAAGCTTGACTGGGATAAGATAGTAAATAAGTAAAGACAAGGAGCACTTAGACATCATGGCCGTCACTGAGCTGGTTTGGTACCTGTATAATATGTTTTGATACATAGTGGCAAAGAGGAATGACTTAGAGTAAAAGGCTAAGCAGTTGTATTACCATGCAGTGCCTTAAGACAAGGAAGTTTTCTTTCTTTCTCATATAACCATACAGGGAAGGTAGATGCGTTGTCACTGTGCTCCAGGTAGTCATTCAGGAACCGCAGTAAGCCAGGGAACGCTGCTTCTCTTTGACGCATGGTTTCCATTATTGGTCTAACTGTTATCATTTAAAGCACACTGGGAAGGGAAGAACATGGATGTGTGCTCTTGAAATGCTTTAAGGCACAAAAGCCCTTACCCTTACATTCCATTGGCCAGAACATAGTCACATGGCTATAACTAGCCACAGCAGTGTTGTAAGTAAGATACACTCTTACAGTAGAACTGGGGAGAATATTTAACATTTCTGTGTAATTCAAGTAATTTATATCTAAAAGAAAAAAGTTAAAAATTAGACGATTATCCAGGGTCGATTGACTCTATTGTAATAGACTCTCTCTTAAAATAGTTGTTGGAAGAAGGGGAGTTTGCAGAGTCTGACTAGAATGTAATTATGTAATTGCCTTATTTTGATTTTATTTTAGCTTCCTTGTGGTCACAGATGCAAAGAGATGTGTCATCCTGGTGAATGTCCCTTTAATTGCAACCAGAAGGTAAAACTTAGATGTCCTTGTAAAAGAATAAAAAAGGTAAATATTTTTGAGTTATTGAAAATACTTTGCATTTTGGTAGTTTTGTGGCTTTTTGCCCTTTGAATTTTAAGGTCTTATTTTTTTAAATCATTTTATTATTAGCCTACCTATTTCTGTAAATATTTTAAAAATCAGCTTTGTTTGGCAATCTAGTTTTCTGTAATTTATTCATAAAAGAACTTTATCTTGTATTGGAATCAAGTATATTGCCCCTCTTTGGACAGAATCAATATGCTCGAGATTTGAGGTCTTTGTACAAGGAACACAATGTGAGTAATAAAGTAAGTTTCATGGTTTAAGGAATGGTCTGGAATGAACCTTTGTTGCTCTTGTTTATGAAATCATTTTTACCATCAGTATCAAGTTGTGAAAACATAGCCTTAAAGAGACTTCACATGCTTAGTCTTATAAAATTAGAAAATAACAAACTTGGAGAGCATTCATTTTAAGATAAAATAGTGGTAGAGGAGGATTAAAAGGCACAACCAGCAATCGGAAAGCTCGGCGGAGGCAAACTGCGCACTGTTCATGTAAGCTTCATGTAAGTGAAGGAAGGCTCAGTGTTGTCCGGTGTTGGTGGCTGAGTGGTTTATCTTCAGTTCTCCTTTTCCTTCACTTCCCTGTTCACGCTGTTGACCTCTGAGTTTTGCTGTCTTAGTTCTCTTGTATTCATCCGTCCAACAAATATTTATTGAGAATCTTTTGCTTTTAGTGAGGATCTTTGCTTTTCATTTATTTTCACAGCTCCTACTATCACTTCCTGGGGTAGGTAACTTCTGAATTTAAATGTGGAGGCCTGACCTCTTCTGGAGTTGAATCCATGGGTTTGAAATAATTAAATTGGACCATCTTTTTTTTTTTTTTTTAAGATTTTATTTATTTATCTGAGAGAGAGAGAGAGAGCACATGCAGGGTGAAGGGCAGAGGGTTGAGCAGGGAGCCCAGTGCAAGACTTGATCTCAGAACTCTGGGACCGTGACCCGAGCCGAGGGCAGATGCTTAACCGACTGAGCCACCCAGGTGCCCCTAAATTGGACCATCTCTCTGTGAAAATCAGTGCTTAGGCAAACCACTTTTAATCTGAGATATCTCCCAAATTCTATCTCATCTCATGTTACTATCCAAGTGCAGTTCGCCACCCACTAGAACTTTGACAACAGCTCATTCTTAGACTTTGAGAATAGCTTCATAACATTTCCTTGTCTCCAAGCATACTATGTCCCTAATCTAAATTCTTCAGTGGTTCTTCATCACTTACGGGAAGAAATATGCATTTAAAAGAAACACGTATGCACATATAGACTTGGCATTCAAGGGACTCTATGATGGTAACCTTTGCCTGCTTGTCTCCACTGTCATCCTCTAGCAGTCGTCTCTATGACTCTGTTACTTAAGTGCCCTAACACATATGATATATGCCCCTTTAATCTATGACAGTGTAGACATTCTTTTCTGTAAAATGCAGTCTTTTCCCTTTACTGTTCCGTTTACTAGAACTCTGCTAGTACTCAGTGCAAGCAGTTCCTTTGGGGAGGTCTTCCTTCCCCTGACTCTCTTTGGAAGACTTAGATGCTGCTTCTCCTTGGTTTTCTTTATTCTAGGCTAATGACTAAAAGCTTTGTGATTCTAGGGATATCTGTAACTTGTTTTCTCATCCATAAAATAGAGTTTATACATAGATTTATTGAAAGGAATGAAAGAGGTAATGCTTACATAGCATTTAGTATAGTGATTGTTAGGTTTAATAAATAATAGGGGCTATTGTATTCATTTACTACTTACATTACTATATTATTTTTCTTACTGTGTCCCTTTTCCCTAGCACAGTGCTTTGCATGTAATAGGTGTTCTCTAAGTACCTTTTGAATGAGGAAAGGTGGGATCCCTCTTCCAGGCTGATAGACTTAATATCTATAAACACAGTATTTATTGTCTTTAATGTTTATATATGTTATTGTTCCTTTGTCTGGATTATCTTTGGAGGACCCTTTATCACAGCCTTACCCAAAAATGAAGAGCTAAAGTGGGGAAAAAAAACCCTAAGTAATAAAATTCCATGCTATAAAGTGTTTTCATGAAAGTATATGTACTTTGATCATAGGATTTGATGATAACATATCTTAACTCTGGTAAATTTGAACTAAAAAAAATTAGTATCTGAGAGCGTGGTAAGAAAGGAGAAATTAATACTAATAGGTACACTTAGAGCAAAAGTGATATCTGGCAGCAAAAAAAGGTAGATGAAACATCTACAAAAGCAAATTCTGGGACTTTAAAATAAGGACCACTTATTTGAGTAGTTCAAAAATTGATTATAGGATTGATGTCACATCATCAAGAAAAGAGTAGATTAGGTTTTTATTGTTTCATTAAGGAGGCGTTGAAGTGCAAACATAGGCTTTAGACCAATTTTCAAAATTTTAAAACTTTTTAAAAAATTAAATGGTTGAGAGGAATATTTATAGCTCTCCAAAAAATTCTTAGAACCGCATGAGTTGGTAACCATTAGCTACATATGGTTGTTTATTTATTTGAATATTTTTTAGCGTTATTGATGTACAGTTGACAAAAATTGTATATATTTAAGACGCATACATGATGATTGTCTATATATACATACTGTGAAATGATTATAGCAATCAAGCTAATTAACATCTACCACCTGGTTACCAGTTCATCGTGGTGAGAACACATTCTACTCTCTTAGCAAATTTAAAGTATATGATACAATATTATTAACTATAGCAAGCCTGCTATACATTAGATTCCTCAGAACTTACTCATTTTATCACTGAAAATTTGTACTCAGCGACCAGTTTCTCCACATTTCACCTTGCCCCTAGCTCCTGAAAATCTCCATTCCCTTCTTAGCTTTTCTGAGTTCTAATTTTTTAGATTCCACATAGTAAGATCATACAATATTTGTGTATCTGTATCTGTCTTATTTTACTTACTTGATTGTCTCCATGTTCATCTATGTTCTCTAAATGGCAGTATTTCCTTCTTTTTTATGGCTGAATAATATCCCATTATAGGTAGATAGGTAGGCAGATCATGTTTTCTTCATCCATTTATCCATTCATGGACACATACCTTGTTTCTATATCTTGGCTATTGTGAATAATGATGCAGTGAACATTGCACAGATATTTCTTAGATATTCTTCTTATTTCCTGGATATATATATCCAGGAGCAACACTGCTAGAACCTATACCACTTAGATCTACTTGAAATTTTTTTAAAGAAGCCCCCATACTGTTTCTCATACTGGCAATACCAATTTACATTCCCACCAACACTGTACAAGATTTCTTTTTTTTCTATATTCTTGTTAACATTTGTTATCTATCAGCTTTTCACTTGTAGTTATTGTAACAATTGTGGGTTGATTTTCTCATTGTGGTTTAGATTTGCATTTCACTGGCAATTAATGATCTTGAGCACATTTGCAGTACCTGTTGGCACACATACAGCTATTTAAACTTGAATTTTAATGAATCAACATGAAATAGTAGTAAACATTCAGTTCCTTGATTTCACTGGACACATTTTTGAGTTTTCAGTAGCCGTGTGTAGTTAGTGTTCCTCCGTTGGATGGCACAGATGTAGAACATTTGTATTGTCTCAGAAAACTGCATTGAGTGACACTATTCTGGAGCATTTATAGCACAAAACAATAAAGAAAAATAAAGAATGAAAAGGAAATTGAAGCTAAGTTGATAGTAGCTCTTAGTAAATAATTTAATTTTATGATATTCACTTCTTTCCAGTTAGGAGGCAGTAAAGGAATGATCACTGTTTGAATCAAGACATTTAATGCTTATAACCATATCATCATTAAATATTCATGAACACGACTTTTAAATAATATGCATAACCTTAAGCTATCAGATATTTTGCTTTTTTTATGGCATACAGTTAGGACTGTGGGAAAAAATATTTTAAAGTCAGATTTTTAAAAAAATGTTATTTGTAGGAATTGCAGTGCAACAAAGTACGTGAAAATCAGATTTCAATAGAATGTGACACAACCTGCAAGGAAATGAAGCGGAAAGCATCTGAGGTAATGTTATGTTAAATGTCATTTGTTTTTAAAGATTTATCTATTTTAGAGAGAGGGTGCGAGCGAGCTTGGGGTTGTTGGGGGGAGGGGCAGAGGGAGAGGGAAAATCTCAAGCAGACTCCCCACCAAGCACAGAGACTGACGCAGGACTTAATCTCACAACCGTGAGATCATGACCCAAGATGAAATCAGGAGTCGGATGCTTAACCGGCTGAGCCACCCAGGTGCCCACAAATAGCATTTTTAATGTGCTAATTAATGGCCTTTTCCTATTTATTTTGTGCATTACTTTATGTGCTTATTACAAAGAACTGAAAATCTCATCTTTTTTGTTTTTGCAAGAAAACCTAGTTTTTTTTCTTTTTTTAAGATTTATTTATTTAAGAGAGAGAGCATAAGCAGAGAGGAGAGGGAGAAGCAGACTCCCCACTGAGCTGGAAGCCTGATGTGGGACTCAGTCCCAGGACCCTGTGATCATGACCTGAGCTGAAGGCAGACGCTTAACCGACTGAGCCATCCCAGTGCCCTAAGAAAGCCTAGTTGTGTAGGCCTCTTTTGAGTCCCTGAGTGTGCTCTTTAGTGTGTGCTAGATTTTTTTCCATCCTTGTACCAGTTAGTGTATGTGTTTTAGAACAACTGTTCATCTTATTGTTACTGTAAGCCTCCTGAAAGTTAGGTTAAAATAATACAAAGTAGGATTTTGGAGTTCTTTGCTGTTTGGGTTACCTCTAGTGTCCTTATTTCCTTCCATCAATCCAATTGATGAATAAACTCTTGATTTTGCTCGACACTGAGGATTCTTTTCCAGATAGGGCATTTACAGAAAATGATCAATTTCAACTCTTGAAAAAAGTGGTATTTAATAATTTATTATAGACTTACTATGGTAACTCAAGAGAAAAAGATCCATTTTAACACTATTTCATTTTGCAGTTTTGTAACTCTGAATTGTGATCTACTATCTATTAAGTTGTTAAGCTGAAATGTTTACATAAAGGCTAACACTATCCCTCTGCTCACCTCACAGTCTGTTAGAACCTTAGTAACACTTCTCAGTGTAACATTTACATGTCTTCAGGTAATTTCCAATATAAACTTACCAAAAGGTCTTATGGGTTAGTGGGTCCTGGGTGAGAAGATGTTAAAATTCTAAATAAAATTTGATGGTTACAGTGTTAATTAATTTCTAAATGTCTGTAAACAGATAAAAGAGGCAGAAGCCAAAGCTGCTCTTGAAGAGGAAAAACGAAGACAACAGGTAACTAAACAAAATATTTATGTATTGTTAGTTTTTATGCAAACACAAGGTATATTCCACATACAAACCGGGAGCCAGTCAACTGTTCTCCGGACTGAAAATAATATAGTTCCTACAAAACAGAAATTAGCCACTCACTCACTTCAGCTCAAGTATACTGAGCCTCTGAAGAGGCACGAAATCTTGTATATTCCCAGATATTTTGTATATTCCCGAATTTAATTCCTTGCCAGTTTAAACCAATCTCTAGTGATAAGAGTTTTCACTCCTCCTTTGGTTGGTGCGTGGGGGTTGGAGTGTGGTGGCTTCCATTTTAAGGCATCTCCTGGAGCCCATGTCTTCACTCACCTAAAAGTATTTGAGTTCTGTTTTGCTGACTTGCAGATTGTCTGTAAAAATGAGTGTTTTGTATATTAACCAATGCATTTACTTTAATAATATATTGCCTTATTTCTCTTTTAGATTCTTAAATGCAGGAGTATTATCTGTTCTTTGCTATATAGTAGATAGCAACTACATTCCTGATATCCTGTTTGCTTAAATACCGTATTGATCATACACTCTGAAGAGTGGTTTAACTTTCTAATATTGACATATAATTATTTGTCAGTTTGCATTTTGAGATGCTTATACTTAGCAAGAAGGGTATATTATTATATGGAAACTGCCGCCTTTTGAATGAGAAAATTAAAATTTGTGTGACTTCAGGGGAGGACATTGGAAACAATTACGTAGCAATAAAGGTGGGCTAAAATGACCTCTGATGTTATGTGGTTCTAAAAGTTGATTTGCTTAATACTCCAAAATAAGTTATCAGAGCTAGTACACTAAAACATGGATTGACTAGAATCCTGGGAGATAACTTAGTAGGAATAGTTTAGGGTAAATCTTCTTCCCCTTTTTATAAACCATTTGGATGGAAATTTTAAATACATTCCCTATTTACTGACCTTTTAAACAGAGTGTATAGAACATAACTTAAACTATAAATGATGACTGTGGGTCATTATTAAAGCATTAGTTATTTAACTGTGTCAGTTCTCAAGTTTGGCTGCTTTTAATGAATTGATCTTGCTCTCCATTTCAGCAACAACTTGAAAATATGCTAACGTTTTGGTTCATAGAAGAATGCTACTTTTTGTTAAATTAAGTATTGGATTAGGGCATCTTCAAATGTAGTTTATGGGCAAAGTAAAGGATGTGTTAACTGAAGTTTGTGCAGTTGAGCTCTGAACGACAGGTTTAATCTGTTGAAGCTGTGGGGGTCCACTTACATGTAGCTTCTTGTCAATATCTACAGTATGTCCTATACATGTGTTTTCTCTTCCTTATCATTCTCTTAGTAACGCGTTTATTTTCCCTGACTTACTTTATTGTAAGAACATAGTACGTGAAACACACAGTGTACAAAATAACAGGTTAATCTACTATTATTGGTAAGGCTTCCAGTCAGCAGGAGCCTATTGGTAGTTAACTTTTTGGGGAGTCCAAAGTTATATGTGGATTTTCAACTGTGTGTGGGGTCAGCACCCCTGACCCCTGCGTTCCTTAAGGGTTAACTTATATTTCCTTCTGTTAAATAAACAATTACAAAATCTTGCATGGATATTACATATATATTTTAGTTGATGACTATCATGTTTTAGTTAGTTTTAGTTAGATGCATTTTAGTGTATCATGTTACCTTGTCCTGTATAAAGTTAAGTAAATTCTTAATAGTAGATTAAAATCCACATTTTATAATAGGTATCATCCAATTATCCTTAGGACCAATATTTATATAATTCTACTTTGTAAAATTGTCATTTTGATTTAAAACATGAAACATTTTCCCCCTTTTAAACCTTTTAAACAGAGTGTATAGAACATAACTTAAGCTACAGAGTAGAAGTTCTTCTAAAATTTAAAATTCTTTTACATATACTTGATAAAGATAATCTGGCAGTTTTTTCCCCTACTTACTTGAATTTCTTTCATACAAGCCATTAATGTTTATTATCAGCATTGTAAAAAACTAGAATTATAGGTATTTTTATTCTCACTCGGCGTCTCTTAGCACTAGCTAGAACTGTATATTATAGAAATTCAATAGATTAATGGTGTTGAACTATAAAATTAATGTCTGTATTTAGGGTACCCTGATTTAATCTGATGTTTCTATATTTAAATAGTGTCGGGGTGCCTGGGTGACTCAGTTAAGTGTCTCCCTTCGGCTCAGGTCCTAACCTCAGGGTCCTAGGATCAGGTCCTCGGGTCGTCACTGTCATCAGGCTCCCTGATGCTTCTCCCTCTCCCTCTGCTCCTCCCACCCACCCCCCAACCCCCAACCCCAGTTGTGTTCTCTCTCTCTCTCTCTCAAATAAATAAAACCTTTAAAAAAAAAAAAAAAACCCTAACTATAAATAAATAAATAGTGTCAAAGTCAGGCTTACGGTCTGAAATAATCTCTTTTGTTACTCCCCATTTCCCTTTCTGCTTACCTAAACTCTGATTTTGTTGAATACAGTCCATAATGGAGAGAGTTTTTTAAAAAAATCAAATCGATATATTTCTTATATACCATTACTATTAAAACATTTGGCACATTGATTTATTTTCATCTGAGTGGCAAATTTCAAGTCAGTGTATGTATCGGATTTAATAAAAATGATACTGTTTTGGTTTTTGCTTTAGGCTGAACTGGAGGCTTTTGAGAACAGACTGAAAGGTCGTCGGAAGAAGAACAGGAAAAGAGATGAAGTGGCAGTTGAGCTAACACTGTGGCAGAAATACAAATATTATCTCCTTCCA
Source organism: Nasua narica (assembly GCA_028533885.1). Lineage (NCBI taxonomy): Eukaryota > Metazoa > Chordata > Mammalia > Carnivora > Procyonidae > Nasua > Nasua narica. The sequence goes on along the minus strand of CM052800.1, from coordinate 34,719,632 downwards.
GCGTGTACAGTTGTGGTTTTAGTGTGTGCATGGTACATAGCCCGTGATGTGGCTTAAAAAATGTTGATCTGGTAATATACCTCAGATAGGATTTAGATAAGTTATTCACTCTGGAATATTAGGAAGTATATACTGTAGAACATATATATTCACATTCATCTCTGTATTCTCTTCCAGCTGTTGTTAGAAGGACAGAATGCTTTATCTTAAGTAGCATCCTAGAAGTGGCAATATAACATTGTTTAATAGTAAAAGCATGACCGAAATTGTACAATATCTCATAAGGCATAGCCAGTGGCAGGGTGTACCCCGTCAGTTGTTGATTGTGCTTCCTTCTGTTAACATAGTTGTTTCACTTACTATTGCAAACCAACTTTCTTCCTTTTTTTTTGCAAAATTAAAATGCAGTTGAGCCATATGTGCAGTAAAAGGACTATATCACAATGTTTTGGTTACTTATTAAAAGGTACTTTTCTTGATCATGGTTTCTTGATCATGTAACTTTGTACTTTAAAGTAATTATTCTCTAAATGACCTCTTAAATTGTAATATGAAGCTATATAATTAGATTCTAGAAATTGGTTTATTAGTGAGAAATTTTTATCAGTTATTGAAGTAAATTTTTCTGTAGTAGGTATCTCAGAGGAAAATATAATTTTTTTTTAAAAATACCGGGCTAGATTCCTCACAAGTGGCTATTTCTTGTGTAAGAAGCATTTAACTGAAGTTTGGCATGTTTTGTAAAACTTGTATGTATCTTTTCAAAGTAATAATAAAAGAAAAACTGGTATTTATGAGCAATAGATATTGAGCACAGGGCTTATGAGCTTTATATACTTATCCTCATTTCTTCTTACCATGATCCTGTAAGTAGATTTCAGCTGGAAATAATCAGTTCTTATGAAAACAAGCTGATAGAGAAATATCAGTAAACCAAATCTATTTGAATTGTCATTTTAAATGGTTTTGCTATTTAATTTTTGTATGATTGTTTTCATTAAAATTTTTCATACCAAATTTGTAACCTTGAGTATTTACTATTATCTAAAATATTCAGGAGCCTATAATTTTAGGCTAGGTATTAGTATCACTATATAAAATCTCTTAATACTTGATGCAAAACAATTATTGATAGACACTAAAAAGTAACAGAATTATGTTTATGTTTTAAACAGAAGTACAAAGAAGGATTTCTAAACTTTGCTGACTTTAATGAAAAATTTTTTAATGTTCTATTTATTCATCTAGTGTTAGCTAGTGTCTAAAATGAAAGGGCAGTCATTCCTTTCATTATGGTATTTGCGTTTTGACTTTAGATTTTTTTTCTCTTTTACCTTTCTCAACGTTAGAGTACCTGGGTTGGTGTTTCAGAAGCTCTAAATTAGAGCTGCTACACTCAAGTCATTTCCTGACTCTAAAATGAACGGTAAAGACTGAACAACTAAGTGTTTACCTGGGGAGCTATTTTCATGTATCTCAGAATTTCAGCCTAATAAACAATCCTGAAGCCTGTTTCCTATCTGTTTGTGGGGCTTCTCTGCTGGCTTGTTTTCTTATTTGTGGGGAAGAATTTAGTGAGCAGAGGAAGGAGACCGAATGAATAATAAATTAAGCACTGACTGTTTTTTCTTTGCTTCATTAATTTACCTGAAGTCACACACTATTGAGTCAACAGGTATGTTTCCTCTGTGATAGGTGCTTCGTAGGTACTAGAGAGAACTGTGATCCTTTCTCTCGCGGAGCTGTTAAGGAGCAGAAGGGGGCAGGCAGGAAGCAGATAACTCAGTAAAGTAGACATCCTTTCATGTGTGATAAGTGGAGTTTAAAAATGAAATGGTACAGAAAGTGATGAAAAAGGAGGTGAAAGGTCACTAGCAGCTTTAGATGGGGAAAGTCCCCCTGAGGATGGGGACATCCGAACTGTGACCTGAAGAACATCCATTTGAAGATCTGAGGGAAAAGTCCAGGAGGGGGGGAAAGTAGCAGGTACCAGTCTGTAAACCCCGGAGACCCTGGTGAGAGTTAGGGTGGATTCCGGTCACGGGGCGGGGGGGGGGGGGGGTGGAAGGTTGTAAATGGGCCATAGTTGCTGCTGTCAGGATGACTGGCTCTGCCTGCCAGTGGAGACGGGACTGTCGGCGGCGCAGGGGAGGAAGGTGAGTTGGCAGGCAGCCCAGGCTGGAGGTGCTGCTGATGCTGGGCTCCAGTTCCCCGCCGCCCTCGAATGCCCTTGAATGAGCGGCAGGGGTGAGGAAGCTGCAGAAATAGTTCTGTGAGGAGTACAAGTAGACGGGGAATAGTTAGTTCTGTGATGAGTAGAAGGGAGACAAGATAGAGGAAATGAGTTCTCTAAGGTCAAAATGAAGTTCAATTTGGCTTAAATAGGTACATGAATTTGTGCTGAGTAAAATAAAGCAGTACCTTTTGGCTTTTTTTGCTTCCATCCGAACCAATTAGAGAAGGACTAGAAAATTTGCCAAATAGCCACTAGGAGCAACACAGATAAAATTGTGAATGTGATGGGCTTATCCTCCTACTTACTTTGTGTCACTGTAAAAGGTGGATGAGCTTACTATTTGTAATTCCTGGCATATTTCTGTTGAAATTTTTAGTTTTTCAGCTTAAGCTTTTAAGGATTGGTCAGCACCTAGTGTTTCTATTTCAATTACTTCCACTATTCAAGTCCAAATTAAATTCAGATCATCTGAAATAAATCGGTATAGTCTTTGCTGAGATTGCCAGAGGAACTTTATTGAAGCAAAACATTGGAAACATTTGCTTTTTGCAAAGAAGTCTGATGCTTGAACTTCATGGCTATGAATGTTAAGAATGTTAAACACAGATAAGTATGTTTAAAGATGTGATGTTTCAAGATGACCTAAAGCACTTTGGGCTCTTCGTGTTATTTCAGATGACCCGGGTGTTGCCTCCAGGTGTTGCATCTGCCCATCCCTGGCTGTTAGAAAGTGAGGCAGATGTTTAAGGTCCGGAGCCAGAATTGATGTAGGGCAGCTCTGTCTCTTCTCTGGTCTGCCTCTGTATTGCGTGGCAGTGATTAGACCACCCCAGGCCCTGAGCCTTAGAGTCTTCTTATAAGTTGGTGAGTTGCACAGAGGGAAGAAGCATCCCCTAATGAATTTGGGGGTGGAGGGAGGAGGTGGGAACCCCTCAGCTCCCCAGAAACTCTTAAGGGACGAGAGATCAGGTGTCCACCTGGAAAACCATTTTTATGTATTGCAGAATCTTGGTTTATTGAGGGAGTTTAGGTCTCTTTGCTGTTTTCAGTTAATGTGGAGGGATGTATTTATGTGGTACTATGAAGACTTACCCACATACAGCCTGTAATTCCACAGTGCAGATTGGTTTGAGTTAAAACACTTGTAGAGAGAACTTCCCTTTTCACCATCTGGCCATCCTCGTCTTACAATATCTTTTCCTTATAGCATCATACCCATCGGTGTATTATGTATTGGTTCATCGTCTCATCTCCTTCGCTAGAATGGAAGCTCCATAAGGGCAGGAGTGCGGTTTCGTTCGCTGTACCCCGAGTGCGTGTGCCCAGCCACAGAGTAGGTGCTGGTATTGGTTTCCTCGGGCTACCATAGCAAATTTCCACAAACAGAATGGCTTGAAACAACGAATTTATTCCCTCACGGTGCAGGAGGCCAGACGAGGTTGGTTCGTTCTGGACACTGAAAACTGTTCCATGCAGCTCTCTTAGCTTCTGGTTGTGGGCGTCAGTCCTTGGCTTGTCCTAGCTTGTAGACATAATCACTCTAATCTCACCTCCATCCTCACATGACCTCCTTCTCTGAGTCTGGGTTCTTTTCTGTCTCCTATAAGGTCACTCTTTGTATTTAAGGTCCACCCTGAGCCAGTATAATCTCATTTTAACTAATTACATCTGCAAAGACCCTATTTCCAAATGAGGAAGCGGATATTCTCAGGTTGCAAAGGGACGTTAAATTTTGGGACTGGATGGGGTGCAGGATTCAACAATGCTCAACATTTGGTGGATGAATGAATGAATTCACAGTGTAATTCTAGGCTGTAAACTCCTTGGGCATTTTTCATTACTCTCTTAATCGTGCAGCAAAAGGTAGGGGATAATAGGTCAGTCTGGTTCCTGCTTGGGCTCCAATTCTGGTTCTGCCACTTCCTAGCTGTGAAATCTCAGGTAATTACTGAACTTCTATAAGCCTCAGTTTCCTCTTGTAAAATAGTGACAGTAAACATTAGCTATTATTTTGTGTCTGCAACTATTTTAAAGCACTTTACATTTTAAAAATTCTCCCATAGCCGACGTATTCTCATTTTACAACAGAGGAAACTAGGTTTGTTTCAAGAGTTAAAAACTGAGAAAATAGGTAAGTCACTTTGTGAAGTACTTGGTACATGGTGCTTAGAAAATCTTAGCTATAAGAATAAATGTGATTTAATCTCATAACTTTAAGAGCTCTGTTACAAACTGATTCATGAATCAGAGAAAAATCTGTTTTGAACTGAGGCACCTCAGTCTTTGCTCATGCGGTCACCGTCATTGAGAGGGCACTATCCCTGGGATAGACGAGGCAGAATGCTGGCCAAAGGTAGGGGCATTTGGACAAATTGCAGTAAGGGACCCTGTTTGGGGGGAGAGGGGAACAGCACTAGGTGTGCAAGGACACTAAAAATAAAATTCCTTTGGAGCTTTCGCTGGGCCAGTTCTTAGCTAACTTCTTCCCAAATGGTTGCTGTGGTCTATTAGAGGAGGGGCTTGATGTCGTGCTAATATATTCAGCAAATGGAGTGTCTACACAGGCTGCTTTTAACGTATGCAGAATATTTCAGTGTGCAGATAGGGGTATGTTTTTTCCTTCTTTTAAACTAAAAAACTCTCCCCTCCCTGCAACAGGTAAATTTCCAGTTTGCCTGTTTCTTTCTCTTTAATATATTTAAAAAATATTTTTTAGTCAGCATCTTTAGATCTCAGCTAAAAAGGTCACATTCTAAATTCCATAAAGCCAGCCCCACATTATTTTTATCTTTCCATGGCTTATACATTGGTTTAGTGTATTTATTCTACTAGACTGAAAGTTCTGGGAGGGCAGGAACTCTTACTTTGTTCATCTGGCAGCTAACAGATCCAAAATGAGTATTAGTCGAATGAATAAATACGTCGTGGGGCAGCATTTCTGTCTTAGCCACTGCTGGCCTATTATCATCTTGGAATGCTGGCTGCTTCTTTAAAAGATCTCTTTCTTGTTCTCAAATTGCCTTCATTTTTTAGTACTAAGCACTAAATAGACATGTAAATATGTGACCAAAGTTAGATCTGTAAAATCACCCTTTCCAGAGGTATATTCACTACCTTTAAGTTGATTTTTCCACAGATCTCTTCAAGGTTTGTATTATTTCTTTAAAATCATCTAATGAGTTAGATACAATGCTAGACAATAAAAATTTCAAAACATTAGAAATGTTTCTTGTGAAATTTAAGTATTTTAAGAAACTGATGGTTGTCGCTTTAGGCTGAAAAGCAAATGTGACAGATTTGTAAAATGGAATAATTCAAATAGTTCGTTGGAGATTACTGTGGGCCCTCTGCATAGTCAGAGTGCTCCGGATATGTTAGGAGACTTCTCACATTTTTGTGATTTCTTACATTATAAGCCTTTGTTACAAAGTACATAAAAATAGATGTTTACTCTTATGCTAACCATACTTCAAGTATTCACTTTGGTCCAGTGGTAACCAGAACTAGTTGAGGTTGTTTTTGTTTTTTGTTTTTGTTTTTGTTGGAAAGATGTTTAAGGAGTTCTTATTTTACACCAGCAATGTAAGCAGCTTTAGTTCCCAGAACATAGTATAGAAGTGGGAGAGGGACACTTGTCTGTGCGCACCGGCTCTCCCCAATCCACTGATGGAGCTACTTCAATTTCACAGTTCCTGTAGCACTTCCAGCAGAGGGCAGAAAGTGGAAGAGAAAGGAGGCGAAAGACGTTCATACTTGCCTTCAGAATGCCTGTAGAAACACTGAGGACTGAATCCCATCCTCTTGCAAACTGAGTCAACTGTGGTTCAGATCTGCTCAGGGTCGACCTGGGCAAAGACTCCACGAGGCTCTTTGTTTTCAGGTTGGTGTCCCTGCACTGACGAGGACTGATGAGGCAGTATTTTCGTAAGAACACAGTCCTGCAATTACACTGCTTCCAGGCATCCCAGCTCAGCACTTGGCTAGCTTAGGCCGGCTACTTTGGCTCCCTAATCGTTCTCATCTCTAAAGTAAATGTAATAATGGTGCCTCAGAAAGTGGTTGATAGATCTAAAAGAATGCAAGTAGGGCGCTCAGCACAAAGCTTGCCTCGGTTACTAAGAGCTTAATTTTTGTCAATTATAAACTTGTCAGATGCTGGGTTTCAAGTCCGATGTTTGGAACACTATTTCACTATACTCATGCAATATTTTTTTACTTTTTCATTTCAGAAGCAAAATATTGATTTTTTTCCCCCAATTTTACAGATCTACACTAACCCCCCCCCCCCAGCAATGATATTCAGAGAACATACCTGGTGCATAGTTTGTTGACTGTGCATGGCCCCCCAGAAAAATGGAGATGGATTGGTTCAATGACCTCCTGAGTCATTTTTGAAATTTCCAATAAGATCCTGACCGAAGTTGGATGAAAACTCATTTCTAAGGAAAATGCAGTGTATTCTCCCCTCCCCTCCCCGCCAAACATTTGACAACTGTCTTGGGCTTCAAATGGTAAAGTAATCTTTACCTTTGTAAATACCCACAGTGCCCTCCTTGACTGTCTGGAGAGCCAATGCTAGTGAATGACAGCAAAGTGGAATTGTTGGCCCCTCAGTTGCAGCCTGGGGATGCCTCCCTAGGAACTTGCCACCTAGGTTTATGGAAGCAGCCTGAGGTTCTCCAGCACCATGCAGCCTCAGCAAAGTCTCGGGCACCTTGCAAAAGCAGTTTCTTTGTGTAACATCTTCGTGTAACATGTAATAGCGGGCAAGTTTCTATTTGCCTAATGCAAATAATGCCGGCCTTCGAAACATCAAATCTTTTTTGAGAAAACAAATTTGCCCTTTAATTGCCAGTGCCTGCAGTTATTATTATTTTTTTTTTTACTTGGCTAGGCTCTGGCTCAAAAAAAATGGTTTAGGATGGGATAAGATATTGGTGAGCCGAGAAGTAACTCTTTTGCTCCCAATTACTCTGTCTCCCACAGCCCAAACTTTCAAGTCTCATCCCTTCCTGGCTGCCCTCCCGGGGCGTAAATTTGGTGGGGTGGGGGAACCCTCAGTGCGCTGGGTTTTCCTCCGGCCCTGGAGAAGAACTTTGAATGCAAAGAGGTGGGGTTGCAGAGGCTCTGTCCTTAAGGGCTCTTATGGGTGGGACCCAGAGATGGGAGTGAAGGGAGGGAGTGGTTCGCGGGTGGGATCTGTGGAGCAGACAAAATGTGGGGCCCATGTCCCTTGAAGTTCAGCTTGTCTCTTCCCTGAGGGAGGGGCAAGGCGTCCCTAGTACGCCTATCACCCCCCGCCCCCAAACCCCGCAGGGGCACGAAAAGGAGAGAACAGCGACCAGGATAAGAGTGGGCAGAGGAAAAAGCGAGACATGTTCTCCAGGAAACAGCCCCCTGCCCTGGCTCGCGAAGAGAGCTACCGCCCAGCCGGCGCCCCGGAGCAGGTAAGACGCACTACCAACCGCGCCGGCCCGCAAACAGGTCGGATGACCTCTCAGTCCAGTTGAATTCAGGGTCAACCCCTCCCTCCCTGGTGCCCTGGTCCCTCCGTGCCACCTTCCTCCCCCGCCGTCGGTGAGCTTCGGCTTCCCCAGCTTGGCGCTGAGCTCCCTGCAACCAGTCGTCAGGCGCATGGTGCTCCGCGGGTCGTTCAGCGGCCGCGACCCTCGCAGGGTCACGGGCAGCGTTTCCTTCAGCGTCAGCGTCGGAGTCTGGTTGGTCCGGAGACCCCGCTCTACTTGGCAGGAGAGTCGCCACGTCTGCTACGGAGTCCCTCCTTAGCCGGGCGCCCTGCATGCAGTGAGTGGACTGGGCGGCGAGCCGGCGCCCGGGGAGGCTGCCGCAGGAGCCGTCGCAACCGGCTCCTTGGGGGTCCCCTGCTTCCTCGCTGCGCCGGCGTCGCGGACGCGCGACCTTTGCGAGCACTGCGCAGCAGCAGCCCAGCGGCCCCAGACGTAAGCCCGCTTTCCAGCTGCGCGCGTCTCCCTCTCCATCCCTCTCACAGCCCGGACTCGCGCTCGCTTCCCCCGCGACCAGCTGGTGCCTGGAGCTCACTGCCCATTCTGAGCGTTGGCACCCCATAACCGGTCCCGCTCGCAGCGTGCCGGGAACTCCCGCGCCCCCAGCGCGCAAACTTTGTCTCTGGCGCAAATCCGCCGGGGCCCACCGGGCGCCAGCCTCCGGGGGGCGCAGGTTCAGAGCTGCTCTGGGTTTGGCGGGCTCCGATCGTGTCCTGGAAAGGGACCTCGCTGCCCCTAGCTCGGGACAGGAAAGGTAGGGAAGAGCATCGCAGACGTTCCTCACTGGCCTGAATCTCCAGGAATAGGGTCTAATTCACGACTGCCTTTCTTTTGCGGTGTTAGGAGGGTCCCAGCATCCGCTCACTGCCGCTCGGTCCCGGCTGCACAGAGTCGGTCCCTGCGGGCGAGGACTCTGAGGGCTGAGCGGGCGAGAGGAAGGTGGTGTGGTGTTGGATCCTGTGGGGACTGTTCCCCAGCTCCCGTGGCGAGCGCCTGGCTCCTGGTGCCACCGGCTCGGGGCCGGCGGATGACTGTGCAGGCGCTTTTGGCACTGCTGGCCATTGCCAGTCCGAGCCCCGGGCCGCTGCGAGCGAGCTCCACAGGAAAGCTGCCGGGCTAGGCATTCCCAGGGAAACCGTCCTCGCAGTTCGGAAAGTGGAGCTTTCCTTCCGCGGGAAACCTTTGAGAACAAACAATGCACACGGAGCCTCATTCTTGTATAAGACTACGGAGGCTTTCCAAAAAAAAAAAAAAAAAGACCAGGGCTTCTATACGCACACTTGTAGTTTGTAGGGTTTTCTGTTTTTGTTTTTGCAAAGTAAGTTACTGATGGAAACAAAACTGCAAAGGAATGCCTGAGGGCTACCAGAAAGGGAGCCAAGTCAGGATCGTTGTCCAAGAACACACGTTTTAGCTGAAGGTGTTGAAATTAAAGATGCTACAAAACACTAATTTTTGGCATAACCCGGGGACAATGAGAAGAACCAATGCATTTTTTAAAAAAATCATGAAATCTAGTTTTTGTTGGTCGCAATACATTCAACTACCTGTTTGTATTATTTGGTGCCCAGTAGTTTTGTTTGTTTGTGATATTATGCTACAAATTAGTCCCCAAAACCAGATTCCTGGGGATTGAGAGGTTAGACTAGAGGTCTGTGTAGACATGTATGAGAGTGGGACGGAGCAGTCAGGATTTCCATAGAATCCTTTCCAGGACACCGGGAGTTACACTAGGATGAACTATTCTTAGAGCTATTTGGGTGTGGAATCACAGAAATCCCAAAACCTCAAGATGCTGCAAAGCTTTATTTAGGGGAAGGGGCATCTTCCCGAAAGTTCCTTGCAGGATAGGCTTACAACTATGATGATGAAAACCTCCATTAACCTTCTGGGAAGTTAAAGAGACAGATAATAATTGCTTCGTTCGTCTCACCCAGTGTATTTCCAGGCATAGTGAAACTTTTTTTTTAAGAAGATGCAAAATTAATGCCACCAGAAACCTTCCTCTTAATGCTGCAGTAATCTTTTTTTTTTAAGATTTTATTTATTTCTTTAACAGAGAGAGCTCACAAGTAGGCAGAGAGAGAGGGGGAAGCAGGCTCCCCGATGAGCAGAGAGCTCAATCCCAGGACCCTGAGATCATGATGTGAGCTGAAGGTAGAGGCTTAACCCACTGAGCCACCCAGGCGCATCAATGCTACAATCATCTTAATGGCATTAGTCTGGAAGGCATCAGTGCTTCCATCACACACCAGCTGGGGTTTCATTTTGGAAGAGCCACCTTTCCCACCATGGCTTCATCTGGGTTTCAGCATTTGCTGGATCTATTTTCCTTCAAGTCCTTCAGTTGCCCCTCTCCATTGTCAGGGGGCTGACAGGAGGGAGGTTGGGGGAGAAGCTGAGCAACCTGTTATTTCCAGATCGTTAGCATGGTCACTCTCTAAAATCTGTGTCTTAGGGCTTTGGGGTTTCTGAGTGTCTCTACTACTGGGGAATGGGAGCTCCCTGAAGACCAGGGAAGCTACGATACAGAATTTTCCTAAAGGGGTCCAAGGGAGAAAGGTTTATTTCATGTGACACTTTGGCCTTAATAGGTCATTTGACAAGCTTGCGTCTGTGCATCCTGTTTGCCCCATTGGGATTTTTGAGGTTCCACTTTGCCTGGCCAGGTGGAAGATGGTTGGCTCAAGAATACTGACCTGTATGGAACACGAGATCCGCAGCAAGTACTCAAGCAACCTGCAGACTTAACCTGTTCCATGAAATCTACTCAGACACGCACACGTGCACACAGACACACGTACGTGCTTTTGTGTTTTGGACTGTTCGATGAGGGTAGCCAAGGAAGAAGTCACGAGAATGAAAGCTGCCTTTAGCTCGTGTGCCTTGGAGAGGAGAGGATGGATTCTGGTGTCTAAGTGAAATTCAAATCTCTGGCTTTACCTCTCAAAAATTACAAGGCTCTGGGCAAGTCAGATACTCCTGTTGAACCTTAATGTCCTCATCCAGCAAACGGGAAGAGTATTACTCACCATTTATAAGAACACTGTGAGGATTAAGGAAATGAATACATCCTAGAAATACTATCCATACTAGTGGTCTCCCTAATCTATTTTTACTTACAGAACTGGTCTCATCTCAGAACCAATGAGTCTAGGTCGGGCTTTTCTCCACAGCCACGCTTCTGTGAGTCTAAAGCTGTGCTTTCCAGTGGAGTAGCTGCGGGTCACACATTGTTATTTAAAATTAATGTCATTATTTGAATTCATCAAAATTAAATCCAATTAAAAATTCAGTTCTTCAGTCTCAGTAGGCACTTTTCAAGCGCTCAATAATCAGATGTGGCCAGTGGTTACTGTATTATGTTGTTAGAACATCTTTTTCAATGCAGAATGTCCTCTGGAGCTTTCTTTTACTTGAGTGATAATTTAATACGGCTTTTGGATGATACAGGTTTTCTATTCAGTGCCTCCTTTTGCTTCCTTTTCTTTCCAGGGAGTGGGGTTGTATTGCTAAATCACTTCTATTTTGTTCACATTTCTGACGCTGCTGGGGCATTTGTTGAATGGTACAGGATTAGATCCCTTTATAAATCAGTCCACAAGTATGAATTAGCCACGGAGTCCCTGGGCATTCTCCCCTCAGCCCTGATGATTTCTGCTAATGTATTGTTCTTTTCCCTCACGATGAGCTTTACGGCTGATGGTTTTCCTAGTTTTAGAGCAGAAACTCTAATCTAATAGAGGGAGGCTCTTCTCTCTCCCTTGTGCCCTGACATGTTGATTTTTTTTACAAGAATGACCATACTAAAAGATCGGTTCCATGTTTGCGTCAAATCCACTGAGAGTGTTCAATTTATTCAGATTTGAAACTAGCACTTCCACCTTATTCTGTAGGACCCAGTCCTGAACCTATCACCATTTGACAGACTATATATTTTACCGCTTTGTTTTGATTGTTTTCTCTGACCTCCTACTCTCAGAGAGAAGCTCCTCATAGGCAGAGATATTTCTGTGTTTTTGGTCATCGCTAGAAGAATGCCTGGTACATAGTTGGTACTAATTATTTGTGAATAATTATTTGTGAATGAATGACTATACAGAGGCATATTTGGAACTAGGTAGGATGGATAGATGCTGTATTAGGTTCCAAGAGCTCTATAACAAAAAACTACAAACTGCGTGGCTTAACACAATAGAAATTTATTCACTCAACTCCAATTTTAGTATATGTGCTGCCGAAGCGAGCACTATTCACTCAACTCCAAAATCAAAATGTCAGCAGAACTGTGTCGCTTGAAGGTTCTATGGAAGAATCCTTCCTCCCCTCCTCCTAGCTTCTGGTGGTTGCTGACAATGCTTGGCATTCTTGTAGCTACATCACTCCAGGTTCTGCCTTCCTAGTCCTTCCCTGCGTTTCAGTGTTCTTTCCTCTAATTATAAGGACAGCATATTTGGTTTAGGGCTAACCCTAATTCGGTATGACCTCACCCTAAATAAGCACCAAGGCAAGACCCTATTTCCAAGAAAGGGTCACATTCTGAGATTCCAGTGGGCATGAGTTTTAGGGGGCGCGATTCAAACCAGTACAGATGCAGATAAGTAATCCTTTCCCTGCCTGGATTCCTAAGCCCCTAGAGGTTGATTTTGTTTCTGGGACTTTGCTAAATCGGCTTTATGCCAAATACAGTCCACAACATTTGTTATTCTTGCAGACAAATAATCACTGTGCAGGATAGGAGATTGGGTCTGCTTTCCACATGGGTGTGGAATCCATGGGATGGTTCGTCTCTGGCTTGCCGGAACCGCTGCCCCTTCCTGAGCCTGTGGCTCTTCCCAGCCCCGTCGCCAGCTTCGACTTCTTTCTCTTTGCTCAAGTAGAGCCACTGCTGTCCTGGAGCGCTGGCTGGTGTGCCTCATCCCTGAGCATTCTGCAGCAGTGTTTGCTCAGCTCGGGGCTCTGCTGAAGGCTGCCCGTCAATTATGTTTTCCACTCAGCCTGCTGGCAGCTGCCTCCATCCGCTCACCTTCCAGCAGCTGTGCGAGTGTTCTCCTGCAGTGCATTGCTGCATGTCCACGCCATCAGAGCTGGTGGCGACAAGCGCAGTGTCGGCGCCTGATGGGCTGGCTGGAGACGCGGGGTGGCCCTGTAGGTGATCCCTCTTGCCGTTCAGTATCAGTGCTGAAACTCTGTCGTCACTCGGGAGGACATCTGTGGGGAAAGGCCAGGCAGCCAACAGTGTGGCTGAGGAGTTGGGCGGAAAATATAAGGGGTGAGTCGTGAAGGACGTTTTGGTGCCACTCGTAGCGCTCAGCCCAGGACCCCTTTGAGCCTTCAGGCTGACAGTGTCTGAAGAGCACCTTTTATTTCCAGCGATTGGGAGATTTTTAAAGAAAAAGCTTGAACCGTGTCACTCTCCAAAGTCATGCGGTCATTCTGCAAAAGTGTCACAGTAGCATGGTAAAGGTTGATGGTGCCAGGAAATCTTAATGTGGAGCTTACCCAAACCCCATGAGTAGTGAAAAATCTCTGTAAACAGTTCCGTGTGAATTTCTCTGGTAGGGCACCATAATACCCTGAGAGGTTAAGAGTCATGTACCAGACCCAAATAACTTCAGCTTAGAAGAACCAACCACACAGCTGGGACAAAAGAAAGAATAGACTCATCCATTTGCTCAACAGACATTCCTCTGCCAGGCACAGTCCCGGGCTTTGGGGAACACCAGTGGACTAAGCACAAAGGTTCACACACGCGTGGAGCTTAGCTTCTAATGAAGCAATGAACACAGATTCAAAAGTGCAGGGAAGAGAGAGAACTGTTTAAATAGTATGAGTCACTTTGCCTTCATTCTGCCTAGTGCCGGGGAGAGAGAGCCCAAGATAAGAGCAGGGAACCCATGGTTCGTTTCAGAACACCGGTGTCTTTGTATGTGTCTACCTTGCAGTCCTCCCTGTGGTCCTGTGCTTAAAGCTTTGTGCCTTCTTGTCCTCTGCCCCCAGCCAGTTAATTCATCTAGTACTCAACCGATGAGCCTGTTCCATCTCTGGACGAACTGACCGTGTGGGGTTTATGGACAGAAGGTGTATTGGTCTCCAGTGTGGGGCTTTCCCTAAGGATTTGCAAGGAGTATTTTGACCGTACCTGATTCTCACCTTTGAGTGTCTATTTCAGAGCCCCATCCTGCAAGCAAGATGACACTCCTCTGTCGTGTGGTTTGGAGATCAAAGCTGTATTATTTTGCTTAATCTGTTTCCCTCTGATCATTCAGAACAATTTTGCCCACGTTGAACAAACACAGAAAATCACAAATGGGAGTTCTCATCTTCACCTGACGCTAAGTTGCTTTGAGACTTTACAGAAGTCAGTTAGCCTGTTTGATCCTGGTGTCCTCATCGGTAAAATGAGGTCATTGGACGAGATACTCTCCAAGGTTTCGAGATCTAAAGGCTGAAGGGTTGATGTGGCGGAGAAAAGGAGCAGTGCATTGTACCTTTTTTTTCTTTCTTTCCCTCCTCTCTTTTCTGACATTTGAAAAGTGCTGTTTGGGGAAGAGGCATCCTGGTGGACCTTAATGTCTGCTTCTCTCCTTGTGGGTCTTTTTGCTGATTCTTCTTATGGTTACCATCTGCCAAAGTGCAGAATCTCCTGTTCGACCCCAAAAAAGATTGATCAGATGAGATCTGGTGACCAGATTCCTGACTTGTCTAGGGTACCTTTTCTGGCTGTAAGTCAAAGCCACACTCTTCACCAACGCGTGCGACTTATGGGTGGTGGAAAGAATGGGGCGAGACAGTCATGGGTTCTGGAGTCTTCCGGTAGATGACCCAGGATCAAGTTGGGAGCCAGGTGTGCCTCTGGGCGTAGCCAAGGAGCAGTTTGACATAGGAGAAAAATCATTTTCCTGAAATGGCTAGGTAGGACGCACACCGCTCTGTATTCAGTTAAGAAACAAAAATAATAAAAATGTGTTCAGAGCAGCAATGGAACAGACCTCTTAGGAAAAAAGGAAGAATCATTGGATCTCTGAAATTTAGGAAGCCTGGTTATAAAATAACTCAGGAAGTAGAGTGAGCCTGATTAAACTGTTAAACCCAAGCCAGGGAAATAGACTCCCGCAGCCCTGGGTGCTCAGGGATGCCGACCTGACTCACCATTTAGCTGCTGGTGCAGCAAGTACATTTCCAGCAAGTACATTTCCCGAGGCTCGGTTTCCTTCTTGGAACAGTGGGAACAGGATCCGTCATGAGAGGGTTGTGGTTAAGGAGTCAGTAAAATAGGGGCACTTGGGTGACTCAATGGGTTAAGCCTCTGCCTTCAGCTCAGGTTGCCATCTCAAGGTCCTGGGATTGAGCCCCACGTCGGGCTCTCTGCTTGGCGGCCCTGCCTACTTGTGATCGCTCTCTCTGTCAAATAAATAAATAAAATATTAAAAAAAAAAAAGGAGTCAGTTAAAATAATGCTTCGTGGAGGTGCTTTGTAAGAATACAAGTTGCTAATTTTTTTCTTTTCTTTTCTTTCTTTTTTTTTTTTTTTTGGTTACTGTTTTCCATGGAGAATTTAGTTGTGCCTGTCCCTAGATAATATCCCTCTTGATTTGAAATCTCAATTCTGTGTCGTCAGTCGCTCTCCCTAGGGAAGGCTGAAAGAAGAAATGTTTTCTTTGTCCGGGATCCCTCATGAGTATGACAAAAATAAAGCAACTGAAATTTAACATCACCCTGCTTCCTTTGTGGGGTATGGCCGCACCATCCCTTAGAAATATAATGCTGGCCACATATGTAATAAAAACCGTCTAGTAGCTACATTTGAAAAAGCCCAAAGAAACAGATTGAGGTTAATGTATTTTATTTAACTCACTGTATGTAGGATTTTATAATTTTAAGCTGGAATCCATACAAAAATCATTCATGAAATATGTTACTTTTTTTTATTATAAGTCTTCAAATTTCAGTATTCTCACAGCACAACCCAATTCACATGGGTCAAATCTCTATGCTCAGTAACCACATGTGGCTAACGTCTACCTTATTGGATAGTACAGACCGAATGGAATATGGTAGGTTGAATAGTGGCCCTCAAATATATCCACGAATGCCCCCTTTATATGGCAAAAAGGACTTTGCAGATGTGATTGGTCAAGATTCTGAGATGGGGAAACTATCCTGGATTATCTGAGACAACCTGATGTAATCCCCATGTCCTTGGGCAGGAGAGTCAGAGTCAGAGAAGGAAAGAGTAAGATGGTGGGTCCACATGGAGATTGGAAAAGGCAAGGAAACAGATTCTCTCCTGTGAGCCTTCCAAAGGAAGCGACCTTGCTGACACCTTGACTTTGGCCCAGCGATACTGATTTCAGACTTCCGACATTCAGAATTATAAGGAACTAAGTTTGTGTTGTTGTCAGCTGCTGTGGAAATTTGTTACAGCAGCCATAGGAAACTAATTCCTTACTAACAGTCTAATGTTAACATCGTTTCTAGGACCGTTTTGAGAAGGGGTTCATCTGACTCCATCAGCTTATGGTTATTGGCTTCATCCCAGCCTGGGCTAGGGTAGCGAAGCCCCATCGTTCCTAGGATTGGTACGCGTGATAACCATCCTCCCTGAGCAGTGAGGTCTGTTTCTGACTGACTCAATCGCAGCCTTTGATGGCAAACCTCAGTTAGTGTCTTGTCATTGTCCTTGAGGGTGAACAGTGTAGAGAGGGTACAGTACACAGGAGGGGAAAATGATTTAGAAAAAGTTACTGGCCCTCTCTACTAGCTGCTCAATGTTTTCTTAAGTCTAAAAATGTCCTGAAAATAATGTCTATTAATTTATTTTATTTTTTATTTTTTTAAATTTTAATTTAAATTCCAAGAGTCATTGTTCATGTACCACACCCAGTGCTCCATGCAATACATGCCCTCCTTGATAACCAACACCAGGCTCACCCAACGCCCTACCCCCCTCCCCTCCAAAACCCTCAGTTTGTTTCTCAGAGTCCACAGTCTCTCATGTTTCGTCTCTCCCTCTGATTTCCTCCAATTCATCCTTCCTTTCCTTCTCCCAATATCCTCCATGTTTTTCCTTATGCTCCATGCATAAGTGAAACCATATAACTGACTGTCTCTGCTTGACTTATTTCACTCTGTGTAATCTCCTCCAGTCCCGTCCATGTTGATACAAAAGTTGGGTATTCATCTTTTCTGATGGAAGCATAATATTCCATTTTATATATTACCATATCTTCTTTATCCATTCGTCTGTTGAAGGGCATCTTGGGTCTTTCCACAGTTTGGTGATTATGGCCATTGTGGCCATTGCTGCTATGAACATTGAGGTACATGTGGCCCCTCTTTTCACTACCTCTGTATCTTTGGGATAAATACCCAGTAATGAAATTGCAGGATCACAGGGTAGCTCTATTTTTAATTTCTTCAGGAATCTCCGCAGTTTTCCAAAGTGGCTGCACCAACTTGCATTCTCACCAACAGTGTAAGAGAATTCCCCTTTCTCCACATCCTCTGCAACATTTGTTGCTTACCAACTTGTTGATTTTGGCCATTCTAAGTGGTGTATGGTGGTATCTCAGTGTGGTTTTGATTTGAATCTCCTTGATGGCAAATGATAATTAATTAAAAAAAAGTGTTGCCCCTTGGGTTTGGTAGGGGTAAGGTCATTCTTACATCTTTATCTGTGAATGTTAGTGAATGTGATTTGACCACTAATTCTTAATGTTTAGTGAGCGGGAGAATCACCCATCGCTGGGTGGGACCCAAGAATTTGCATTTCTAACAAGTTCCTGGGCCTGCAGATGCAGCAGGTGGGCGGGAAGGTGGGAGGAGAGTCCCAGGCCTGGCCTCCAAGGGGAGGGTGTGTCACCCTTGCTGGGAAGGCCCCAGGCCAGTCTCCCCTCCCCTACCAGGGTATACACAGAATCTTCTTCCGACAATAAGCCAAGCGGCAGGCCCGTTGCTAAGGAACTTGAAGAGTCGGCACCTCTCCTCTTGCACAGCTCTTTTGTGTCTCCCACCCCGAGGTCTAAAGTAGATGACAATCCTGAGACCCCCAAGTCTCAGCTAAAAATACCTCATTTGCCACAGTAGCCAGCTGACTTCTCAGATTTTCCAGCTGGAGTGAATCCCCCCAGACCTGGGGCTGCTCCAGAAAGGCTATAAACAGAAAATACCAAGTTAAAAATAGCCCTGGGGAGGCCCCTCAAAGCTCTCACACCCAGCTGCCCACCGGAGACAACCAGTTCCGGGCAAGGGGCAAGGGCTGAAGAACTGCAGCTGGGTTAGTGCAAATTTTAGAGACTAGCTCCCGCTCTCCCGGTCTTTGTGGGTTTGGGGTATTTTTTTGTTCCTATTTTTTTCATGTAAATTCTAGAATTGGTAACTGTAGTCCTAAACATGGCTAATGGTTATTTTTATGCTACCGTCTTCTGCATAACAATAAAGTTGAGCTCCCCTTCCTTTCTGAAATGGGAAAAAGAGATGAGTCTTTCCAAAGATGTCCTTGGTGAGAAAGTCAAGTGATCCTTGGGAAGAGCTGATTTATGTGCCAGGGTCAGTGGTCCCAGTCACCTTGGGGCCACCTCTGGTTGTCTACCTCACTCCTTCCTATCTAGCACACACACTTTTCATTTGGATTGTTCCGACTTTACCTCTATCAACAGAATGTCAATAAGAGGCAAAACATGCTCGCTGGATAAGAGATAAATATTTCTAACTAACAATATTCTCCAATCGTTTTGTGTCAGAAACTCGTAAAAGCAGGCAACGTTCTCCCTTTCCTCCTTGAAGAGAGCTTTCCCAACAAGTGAAAAATATCTTCTTTCCAGAAAAAATTATTTATTCTCCCTAGTGGTACACAAAAGAAGTAGACAAAATTCATGGGGTAACTGTTATGATTTTCATTAAAAGTTTTTAAAAATTAAAACAAACTTTCTTTTAAATTTTTATTCATTATTTTTTTTTTAATTTTTAAAAGCGGGCTTTTTTTTTTTTTAAGATTTTATTTATTTATTTGAGAGACAGAGACAGTGTGAGAGAGTATGAGGAGAGAAGGTTAGAGGGAGAAGCAGACTCCCCGTGGAGCTGGGAGCCCGATGTGGGACTCGATCCCGGAACTCAAGGATCATGACCTGAGCCAAAGGCAGTTAGTTGCTCAACCAACTGAGCCACCCAGGCTCCCCAGCAGGCTTTTCTTTTTAAAAAATTTGTTGTTTCTTCACTCACATTTCTCAAAGACAAAGGAAAAATCTAACAAATTATCCAATTTGGCCTTTTCCCCTTTAAAAGAGTGTTAAATGCTCTGCAGTGTGGCCTGGACATTGGGCAAGTCTGATAGGAAGCGTTGAACTCGGAGCTTCTCTGGTGGTCTGGCTGCGGCAGCATCAAACCCAAAACACAATATACCCACTCACAACCTCCTGACTTCAAGGTAGGGGAGAAGGCTGAAGGATCCAGAGCTTTGGGGTTTTGTTTTGTTTTGTTTTTTAATCTTTTTTATCTAAGTGGAAAAAGAGTGAACAAAGGAAGAACAGGATTGCTTTCTATAGATTTCAGACCTTTGTTCAGATCTTCCTGTTCTTACCCCTTGGTGAAGAGCAGAGTCCTGAATTTGTTCTCTGGGTGGAGCAAGTGCACAAGGGCAGTTCAGTGGCGAAGATCTTGGCCATGGAGGGATGCCCTACAGGGTGTGTTGGAGCCCAAGTAAGGAAAGGAGGGGCGGGTATGGGGTCAGAGCTTGGTGGGATGAACAAGGCATCCACGGGTGGGGGAAGCCGAGGCAGGATGTCAGAGCTCAGATAGCGTGAGCATGGCGCCCTGTGCGGAGATGGGGCTGGGAGACTTGTTGCAGCCTAGAGGACTGATCAAATAATTACACATTTTAAGAATAAGCCAAGTCTCTTGCTATTGAACAAAGGGGTTAAAGAAAGGCAGAAAACTAAATGTAGAACCCTGTGATATGGGATTGGAATTAAAGATACTGGTATAAACGTATGCTTCAACATGAAAGATAGGTAAATACAGATATAATGTGTGTATGTATGTGTGGACAAAAGATAAATAAATTTCCCCCTGTGGCTCTTGTCTGCTGAAAGACATCAGGAACAGAGACAACCTAAGAGCCGCGAGCACACTCTGTGAGTTCCAAGGGACAGCTAGCTCTAGGGTCTAGATACCTTCTTTTTTTTTTTACAAAAAGGAACGAAGGTTCTTGGAGAAACAGCTGATTCCAAGGGTGAGGCAAGGAAAGTACAACATGAGTCTGAAACATCTTGTTCCAGAAAGCAAGAAAGGGCTCAAAGAACAATAGGTACATGTTAAAAGGACACAGAAGCCAGACTGACTTGGCTCCCACTGGCCAAATGGAGAGCCATTTAGCCTCAAAATAAGTAATGGTGGTAACAGATGATAAACCATTACATAAAACAGGAAACCGAGAAATCATGCACATGCCAACAAAAGGATAATGAAAATTTGAAGGAATGGGATATTTATAGAATTTCAATACCTCACCACAAAATACTTATTAATTACACAGATGACATGGGAAGGAGGAGAGTACTATTACAGTAGGGAGGATTGGCAGACATCACGTGACTGATGTGCTAATACATTGATAGGATGCAGTGAGAAGAACATGGGATCACGGTTGTGATATTTCTGCTGCAGATATCTGAGTTTAACCCTGAACCACAATTCAGCACTCCACAAAATAACTGGTGTGTAATTTACAAAAGCGTCAAAGTCATGGAGGTCAAAGGAGGACTGAGGGAGACCAAGGAAATACGAAAACCAAGTGTGATATCCGATTCTAAATCAGACTCTTGTGGTATAAAGGGTATTATTGGGACTATTGGTAAAACCTGAGTGACTTCTGAGAATTAGATGGTAGCAGTCTATCAGTGTAATTTCCTGGTTTTGTTGATTGTACTCTAGTTATGTAGGAGAATGTCCTTGTTTGTAGGAAATACCCACTGTCATATTCCAGAGTGATAGGGATCTAGTTGGCAACTTATGAAATGGTTCAGAAAAATAGTTCTTTGTATTATACTTCCACTTTTCGTATAAATAGGGGGTTGTCTCCATTTTTTAAAAAAGGAGAAAAAAGTAACTACATTTTATTTAATAATTTCAAGAGATTTAAAACTTTTTATGTATTTATCTACATTAAGACTATAATCACAATGACTTTTTTTTTTTTTTGGAAAGCAGTAAATAAAAAGTATACTGTTAACACATAATCTTGCATTTCCAAAGGGAGAACTTTTTTCTAAGTTCTTCATATGGATACAGGATTATTTATAATCACTTCGTTTACAATCATAATTTTTAATTGCATTTTGGTAAAGGACAAATGTTAATACCCAAGTTTAGGCAATTATTAAACATTTAAAGATATCTTTTTTTATTAGTTTAGTCTCTTAATTTGGATTCAGAGGTTTACCTTTTCATAACCAAATTAGACACATTCGAAACATACTACATATTTTAAAACATTTATCATTTATATGTTTGGTTTTGTCTCAAAGTATAGACAACCTTAGCAGTGGAAAGCAACTCAGAAGAACTGGCAGGTAATACTATATTATAACTTTTAAAAATTTCCCTTTCACCTATTTGCCCATCCTCCCACCCACTTCCCCTCTGGCAACTACCAGTTTGTTCTCTGTATTTAAGTCTGTCTGTTTGTTCATTTATTTATTTATTTTTTTTTCTATATGTAGATTCTACATTTAAGTGAAATCATATGCCATTTGTCTTTTCTGACTTATTTCACTTAACATAATACCCTCCAGATCATCTATGTTGTCACAAGTAGCCAGATCATATTCCTTTTTATGGCTGACTAATATTCCCCTATTTTTTATCCATTCATCTATTGACAGACACTTGAGTTGCTTCCACACCTTGGCTACTGTAAATGACACTGCAATAAACATAAAGGTGCATATATCTTTTCAAATTAATATTTTTATTTTCTTTGAGTAAATACCCAATAATGGAATGACTAGATAATATGGTATTTCTATTTTTAATTTTTTGAGGCTCTCCATACTGTTTTCCACAGGGCCTGCACCAATTTATAGTCCCAGCAAGAGTGCATGAGTGTTCCTGTTTCATCACATCCTCACCAACACTTGTTAGTTCCTGTCATTTTGATACTGTCCATTCTGATAGGTGTAAAATGATATCTTATAGCAGTTTTGATTTGCATTTCTCTGATGATTAGTGATGCTGAGTATCTTTTCATGTGTCTAAGAGACACATGAAGCCATTTGTATGCCCTCTTTGGAAAAATATCTATTCAGGTCTTGTCCATTTTTTTAATTACACTATTTGGGAGGTTTTTTGGTGTTGAGTTGTATCACTTCTTTAAATATTTTAGATATTAATCCTTTGTTGGATATATCATTTGCAAGTATCTTTTCCCATTCCATAGGTTACCTCTTTGTTTTGTTGATAGTTTTCTTTTGTATACAAGAGCTTTTTATTTTTGTATGGTCCCAATAGTTTAATTTTGCTTTTGTTTCCCTTGCATTAGGAGATATATCTAAAAACATGTTGCTAAGGCTGATGTCAAAGAGATTATTGCCTTTGTTTTCTTTTAGGAGTTTAATGGTTTCAGGTCTCACAGTAAGGTCTATCATCTATTTTGAGTTCATTTTTGTATATGGTATAAAACAGTGGTTTAAGAAAGTCCAGTTTCATTCTTTTGCATGTAGCTACCCAATTTTCCCACCACCATTTATTGAAAAGACTTTTTCTTACTGTATATTCTTGCCTTTTTTGTCATAGATTAATTGACCATGTAAGTGTGGGTTTATTTCTGGGCTCTCTATTCTGTTCCATTGATCTATGTGTCTGTTTTTGTGCAAGTATCACACTGTTTTGATTACTATTGCTTTGTATTATATCTTGAAATCTGGGGTTGGGATGCCTCCAGCTTTGTTCTGCTTTCTCCATAGCTTTGGCTATTCTAGGTCTTTTGTGATACCATACAAATTTTAGGATTATTCTAGTTCTGTGAAAAATACCCTTTTTTTAAAGATTTTATTTATTTGAAAATATGATGGGTGGGCTAATAAGATTTATATTCTGCAAAGTCATCTTTTTCATCATCAACTTCTTTTAATTTTAAGAAATGTTATATAATTCTTAATACTTTGGGCCTTCACCATGAATATTAAATAGTACAGGTTATATTATAAATATGTATTAACATATTAAAAACATCTGAAACCATATTGGAAAGACATTAGGAAGGTAAATTATTTAATTATAGGTGAAATAATTCTATTAATTCAGTTTTGAGTGCTGATAAGTAAATATTCATTAGAATTCCTTGTCACTGAAGTATTTTCAGTATTAGACTGTTCCCTGTTATAGTTAAGAATAACATGTTAAGGTTTCATGAAAAGTGGAAGTTAGTTTTGCATGTTCATTTTCAGATTACCACAAATTATTTATCTAGTAGTTACTCTATATAGCACTTAACACAATTATATTAAATGAATATTCGTGTGACTACTTACTCTCTTTCTCCTCTGATAGACTGTGTGTTCCATGAATATTGTTTTCAGTAGCCACTTGGCATAGATATACAATCTAGAAAGCACGGTTTCCGAATTGTTCTTGCAATGAACTATCCACTGGCAGCATTAGGAAGCCAGCTTTCAGTGATTTCTCCAATGCTTGCCTCTTTGGAGGCAATCAATTTATTTGCTCTTTGAGATCTTGCCCTTCTCTGTTTGATTTCTTTGGGTTCCAGCCATATTTTATTATCTAATAACCACCAAAACTATCTTCCCCTTTATAGTAGCCTCTTTAAGAGCAGCAGACCTGGGTGCAACTTTGCTAGTCTCTATCTAGGCCTTCAGAGTCATGGTTTCTTCTTCCTTTCTGCTCAGCTCATTGGATCAAGCCTCAGCCTTTCTCTTAAGGAAATCTCTGCCTCTAGCTTCGTTAGTTTGTTGTTTGGGAAGTAAGACTGAAATATGTTTTTTAAACCATTCCACATCTCCTTTGACTCCCTGAGTTAAACTGGTTTTGTCAAGACAGAATGTTCAATGCACAAGCTTTTTTAATGACCTTTTTCGGATTACATTTATAATTTTTTTTTTTTTGAGGGACAGAGAAAGTGAGAGAGAGCATGAGAGGAGAGAAGGTTAGAGGAAGAAGCAGACTCCCCGTGGAGCTGGGAGCCCGATGTGGGACTCAATCCCGGAACTCAAGGATCATGACCTGAGCCGAAGGCAGTTGCTCAACCAACTGAGCCACCCAGGTGCCCTCATTTATAAAAATTTTATTGAGTTGTGTTCCTACTTCACCTCAGGAAGATGGAATACAAGATGGTAACGCCATCCATTCTTTTTGTTTGTTTTGAAACAAAATCTGCCACCTTCCCTGGACAATCCATAAACTAGCCTCTAAAATCTAAAGCCAGGGTCAGAGGTTATTTAGTTAATAAATCCAGGGTGAATGAGGACCATGCGGTGGAGGATGGCTAAGGCCTCTGAATAAGCCCCATACATCTGAGGTGTTGTTACCTCCACTTGTTGGTTTCTTTCCATGACCTTGACTATTGTTTAAAACAACAAAGTAAGAAATGGAACCTGGGGCAAACTTTCTTCAATATCTATTCTAAGGCTGGCACAAATACTCAAAACCAGAAGTTCACGTCTACTCCTGGAAAGCCAAAGAATCTTAGCTGCTTTGTAGTTTCCCCAAGCAATGCATTTTTTGCTCTGCTCACTTCCAGGACTACAAAGGTTTGATCCTACCTCAGCCTCACTTGAAACCCTACGCCAAGTTATAGCTATGTAGCCTGGGGGCAGAGGCTGCAAAGATTGTCCAAAGTCTAAAATCCTACATGAACCCCACTTGGTACAGGTCCACCAAAGCTTAAGGCCTCATGCCCTGTCTGCCCAAGAAATAATCACTTCATGGGTATTTTCCCCCCAGTACTACTTACTTTTCCTCACCATTCCTGGTTTAACGTAAGTAGATGTTAGGTTTTGAAGGACTTAATAAATTATGCTTCTCCTCTTTAATTAATGTTAACATTAAGATTCTGTGTCCTTTTATTTACCAGGTAGGATGACGGTCACAATTAAAAGACCTGATGTTTGGAGCACCTGGGTGGCTCAGTCGTTAAGCATCTGCCTTGGGCTCAGGTCATGATCCCAGGGTCCTGGGATCGAGCCCCGCATCGGGCTCCCTGCTCAGCAGGAAGCCTCCTTCTCCCTCTCCCTCTCCCCTGTTTGTGTTCCTGCTTTCACTGTGTGTCTCTCTCTCTCTCTGTCAAATAAAATCCTTTAAAAAAAAAGACATGATGTTTGATCTCAAATAGGATACTATCTGTGGAAAAAAGGTATAAACTCTCAGTGTTTACTTAAAGATATTAACTCTCAGTGTTACTTAATGCCTATAGAATGTGGGAGAAATTTGCTAACCGAGGACTTTGCCTTGCATCCAAGGCATAAAGCTGACCTTGTAGTATGTGTTCAGTAGATGCCTGCTAGACAGCCCAAATGCTTCTCAACCAGAAACCATAGTACCCTGGGGGGCCATATGGAAATAATGGAGGATGCGTCGTGGGTCCCAATGCCTGTATTGGAGTCAGGGGAGAGTTACTGCTGACAGTTATTATTAGGTGGTGGCCAGGGATGCCAAATGTCCTGAAATATGTGTGAGAGTCCCATCAGTGAAAAATTGCCCTGGTTAAAATGTCGATTATGTTGATTTCCCTTGGCTTCCCTTCTCCCTCAACAAACACACACATGCTTTGAGACCCAAATGCTTAAGAAATACTGTGGTTCCATCCTGGTACAAAAGTAGAAGCTTACATATTTTTAAAAACATAACAGTATGACCTGACTGTGCCCTAGTTCACTCCACCCTTATGGTGGACTTGTTTTCCTTTCTCCATGTGTATATTACTGGACTGTCCCCGGGTATTGAAGTCACTCGTGAAGTTGTGCATCTCCTGGGTTGTAGGCTGTCAACTCCTGGAGGGCAGGACTATATCTTTCTCATCTTCAGATTCCTATAGCCCAGCGGTACATAGCATAAATGCTAAATAGGCATGAGTAGAATTAGCCACATGAGTGAGATTTTAACATGTGGCATAGACACATGGAACACAACACAGAAATTCTCTGTATTGTCCAATTAAGTTCATGAAATATAGCAAAACAAATGATGAATGTTAAGTTTGGAATTCATCCCTCTGCTCCAGGTATTCCAAAAGAAATTGCTGCTTCATCTAACATGTAAAATCCTTACTTGTACCTTTTTTTTTTTTTTTTTTTTTGCTGCAAGATTCCTTTTAGCAGGTGGGTTCAGTAGGTTAACTGTTTTCAACATCTGTTTATGTTTTACTTTGCATTGAAATGCCTGAAATGGATTGTTGTAGAGCATAAAATCCATTTTGTCTCGTATGCATTCCCTGATTGTTTTCAGCTGTAAGGAGTCAATATTTTAGTTCTGTACTCACTTTGCCAATTTGTTTGAATTTTTAAAAGTCACATTTCCATTGTCATAGGATCAGTGAGTCAATTAGGTCTCTGAGATTTGCCCACACTCAAACAGCTTTCTTAATGCTCCATGAAAAATAGCTTTGGCTTCATTTGACAATATGTCAGGCTCTTCTGCATTTTGCCATAGCATCCTTCGAAATACAGTAACTTATAATAGGGATGTGAAATTTAAAACATTTTAATGAGGGGCGCCTGGGTGGCTCAGTGGGTTAAGCCTCTGCCTTCGGTTCAGGTCATGATCTCAGGGTCCTGGGATCGAGCCCCGCATTGGGCTCTCTGTTCGGCAGGGAGTCTGCTTCCCCCCCCCCCCTTTCTGCCTGCCTCTCTGCCTACTTGTGATCTCTCTCTCTCTCTCTCTCTGTGTCAAATAAATAAATAAATAAATAAATAAAATTTAAAACATTTTAATGAATAAATGTCAAACATTTAATTTCCTGAGGGATGGCTAACCCAACCCTCCTCTCTTTTCTCCCTGTAGCCACCATTGTTTCCAAAGCAATATACTGAAAAGGCTTGGAGACGATTTAATATATGCAGAAATATTTCTGATGTTGTATCTACCTTAAAAGGAATCTTTTATTACTTGAAGATTTGTGTCTGCCACAAAATGGTAACATTGACATGTTTGAGATTGGGGGCAAAGTCATCTCACAAAAAGGACCCAGGGCCCTATTTATCTAACTTGCCTAGATGGGGAGTTGCCTGCTGTTTTGTTCTGAGATCATCTTCTGTAACTGAATAGAAATATGAGCCTCCCACCTTGCTCTGAAAAAAATGAGGTTTACCTTAAAAGGTTTTCCTATTGCCTCTGAAGACATCTCCTCCCTGGAATAAAGATTATTACACCTTTCCTCCAGCGACCAAACTGAGCAAACTCCACGCAGTGTGTTGGAGGGAAGTCAGGACTCTTAGAGCTCTCTGAACTTGCAAGAGACCCTCTCCTCCTCCCCCTCCTCCCCCTCCTTTCTTCTTCTTCTTTACTAATTTCATTTTATTTTTGGAATATTTGCGCTTGGCGCAAGACATTTATTTTTCACCCCTTACAGATATGGAAATATGGTTGGGACTCTGGAATGGCTTTATAAGGTCACCTAGATTTTCAGTGGCGGAAACAATATTGTACAAGTTGCCTCTGAAACATTCCGATCTTCCCTCTCGTATTTCAGACTTTGGCTAAACAATGCTACCCTCAAAACAGAAACACTGAAGTGCTACGCTGCCTGCCTAGGTACTGGATTATTGTTATTAGTCTCCTCAACAGTAAAAAATTTTGTCGGTATTTAGTCTGTGTACTGAGCATCCATTCTAGGATGTGTGAATATGAGACTGGGGGTGGAGGTACAATCTGGTGCTGCTATAATGTTAATTTCCGAAGGAGAAAATGTGAGCATGGTTGGCTTGCCGATCCATGTGTTGTGGTGTGAACGGAGTGATTTGATTTTGAGAAACCTCTTGAGGTCTTTGAACTTCGTATGCATCAATTAAATACCAGAAAATGGGATGAAAAGACTTACTGAAAACCAGATGCTTGTTCTTCATGCTTCTTGGAACATTAAAAACAAACATCACAACAAAAGACATTTGGGTCTGGCATAATTCACTGATGGATGATTTGGAGGCACTTTTGCTTCTTGGTAGAGTGGGAGCTAATATTTGGAGAATTAACAGATGCCTGGTTTGAGTGTATCTAGATCACTGATCTCTTATTCAATAAATCTACTTATAATTCATATAGGGAATACTTTCATAGTTTATTGAGAATAGAGAGGAAAGCATCTAGTGCTGGCAGATTTACTTCTTAAATAGGGGGTAGCAGTTGGCTTGTTTTCGCTTAGTGGATAGGCAGTGGAAGTGGGTTGAATTAGCTCTTTCTTTAATAAAGAAAAAACAATTCAGATCGCATTTTGGAACAACGGTTGTACGGGACAGTGTTCCAAGCTGAATATCTAGCAGCAAGCGGAGATGTCTGAATTTTTTTTTTCAGGACTGTGAGTATATTAACATGTGACAGCGTAATGTCCCCACAGACTTTAGAGGAAGCTTCTGTGTCCTGCTCAGGTCGCACAAGCCAGAGGGACCTTGTCATCCTCGCAGGCTGTTCTCTGCGCCCCTGAAGCAGCAGAAGCCAGAACGCGTTCGCCGTTCATCAGCTTCCTGCCTAGAGAACTAAGGTGCTAAGTTAGTCTCAAACCAACACATAGTTTGGGTTTGGGATGAATTTTTCTTTTGAATTGTTTTTAACATTGTAAGCAAATCTTTTCTGGTAGGCCAGATGGTTATTGAATTCTGCCATAATTTTGCATAAAATCCCATGCACTGAAATGTGCACTGTCATTTTGGTTTAAGAATGTTTTGATATTTGACTTGCTCATGTCATAACCTTCAAAGTAATAAATGGAATTTTACTAAACCTACCGGATCAACGTATGAATTAGAATAACCTTTGGGGAGGAATATCTGTACGTGGCTAAAATTCACAGACTGTTGACTGACCATCCTATGTTAACTAAGTCTACATAATTGTATTTAAGAAGATAGCCGTTTTGCTATTTAAGAAAATCCATAGCATAGTTATCACTTTATGAAGGTAGAATTAACTTTCACATTTCAAAATGCTCTGTTAATCTTAAACAGTTTATATATTATCTCAAGTTTGCCTGATCTTTGGTTATAATTTAAACAAACCCTATTCAAAATAAAAATAATCAACATATCTCTACATCTGATGCTGTACATTAAGAAGGAGTAAGCTGAAATTAGTCTCTTTATAGACAGTATCTTTGGATGATTATTACCACTTTCAGAGCTATTACAGGCAAAGGATAATGTATGTTTAGCAAAACCCTGGAATGGTCAGGGAATAGGGTTTTTGTTGTTGTTTTTCTGTTTTGTTTTTTAAAATATTTTATTTATTTATTTGACAGAGAGTGATCACAAGTAGGCAGAGAGGCAGGCAGAGAAAGAGGGGGAAGCAGGCTCCTCACTGAGCAGAGAGCCTGATATGGGGCTCGATCCCAGGACCCTGAGATCATGACCTGAGCCGAAGGCAGAGGCTATAACCCACTGAGCCACCCAGGCGCCCCTGTTGTTGTTAATTAGGTTTTTCATGAATTAAATATCAACCTGAATCTCCTTTCTATTCTGATTTTTTTACTCTTGAAATGATGTTACTTACTATGCTAAGCAGAATAACATCCACAACTCTGAAAACTGATCATGAAGGTCAAGACTAGCATTCTTAAAGCAAAATATTCTACACTATAGAGACTGTAGAAGATTCCACATTTTTCAGAATTCCAAAACATTCTCTAGCAATATTTTATAAGTTCAATTCTTGACAGTTTATTTATTTTCTTATGATTTTTCCATCTGTCTGAAAGATAGAGAACAGAAAACTTATGTGTTTAAAGATTCCAGGTAATTAAGGTTTTACTTAATTAGATCAACGTATTAAAGGTAATTTTGAAATATAAGCTCCAAAACAAAATTGAAAAATACTACAGATAAGCCATTTGTAAAACATATCTCTTATTATCTGGCTGTGGTGAGGTTGTAATCCTCCTTTATAATCGTATCTGACCTGGGAGAAGGCATGGAAACGTGGAGATTCAGGAAAAGGTCTATTTCTTACTCCCCAAAGGAGCAGCTGTACTAGGGGTGGGTGGTTTTGAACTTCTGATGATGAGGGTCATGGGATCTAGTCCTTCAGTGGGTTTGGGGCATCTGGACTCAGTTTTGCATGACTCAGTGGGTAAAAGCTTGGTCTTTTTTCACAGGGACAGAGCTGGTGGGTGGATAATGTGTTTTAAAAAGTTCTAAAAGCCATAGAACTAGGCCAAATTAAAAAAATGTGAGCTCTCTGGTCTTTCTACGGAGCTTCAGAAAAAGGAACTGTTAAAGACAGTATTGCTTTGGACACTGCCTTTTTTACCAATGACCTTGAATTATTTTAATGATATTTTTCACAAAGAACCTCACACTCCTCATCTGTAAATGGGTATGGTAATAGCAACCACCTAGAAGAGCTGTTTTGAGAATTAAGAACTATTTTCTTTTTTTTTCCCCAAATTTGTTTATTTTAATTTTTCAGTGTTACAAGATTGATTGTTCATGCACCACACCCAGTGCTCCATGCAGTACGTGCCCCTCTCGATACCCACCACCAGGCTTACCCCCCCC
>CM052800.1:34609092-34688659 GCA_028533885.1 Nasua narica | reverse complement strand
ACAAATGGCTAACAGACACATGAAAAAATGTTCATCATCTTTAGCCATCAGAGAGATTCAAATCAAAACCACACTGAGATATCACCTTACGCCAGTTAGAATGGCCAAAATCAACAAGACAGTAAACAACAAATGCTGGAGAGAATTAAGAACTATTTTCTGTGCGAAATGCTGAGAGCAGTGCCTGGCCCACAGGAAATGTTCAATGGGTTTTTTTTTTCTGTATTATTATTATTTCTGTTGTTATTATATCTGTAGTAATTATTCCAACATGGAGAAGCATTTTAGTCCTTGCGTTTCTAAGACTCTTTTGACAGTGGGAGGGCAAATTTAGGTGAGTTTATTGACTCATTATTTTTTTAAAAGATTTATTTATTTTAGAGAGAGAGAGAGTGTGTGTGCGAGAACAGAAGAGAGCCCACACATGAGTGGGGGAGGGGCAGCAGAAGAGGGAGAGGGAATCTCAAGCAGACTCCCCACTGAGCACAAAGCCCTACGGGGCTCCATCCCAGGATGCAGTGATCATGACCTGAGCTGAAATCAAGATTCGGACGCTCAACTGACTGAGCCACCCAGGTGCCCTGGTTCATTATTTTAATACTTTTATAGAGTGCCTAGTACGGTCAAGGCCCTTTTTGGGTACTAAGGCTACAATAAGGAGCAAAAACCGACATGGTCCTTGAGCTCATGGAGCCTACTGTGTAGGAAGAATAACCAGTATAATCTAATAATCACACACATACATGTAAATTGCAACTGGGATAAAGAGCAGAAAGACGAGACTCAATCAGAGTTCATGAGTTGATGAGTGACACAGGCTGGTGGAGAGCTCGAGGGAGGCCATTCTAGGCAGAGTGCTTATGAGGATGTGGGTAAGTAGCATAAGATGGCAGAAGTGTAGAGAGAGAAGCCATGAGTGATGTGCTGTGAGCTGAGCACAGGCAGGGCCAACCTAGAAGCGTCCCAGATCCTGCTCTGGAAAGTGGCATCAGCATCTCCTGGGAGCTGCTAAGGAATGCACAGTCTCGGACTGTGCCCCAGACCTACTGGCTCAGCCTCTCCCCATGTTTCACACGTACATTGACATCTGAGAAGCATTGTCTTTCATGCCATGTTAAGGAACTTTGTCTTTGTCTCTGAAATTTCTGGAGAATTTTAAGCAGAACCACAATGTGGAGATTGGAAGGGGACAAGTGAGGATGTGGGGAAACCAGGGAGGAGATTGCTAAAGTCAGTAGAAATGTGGGGTTTCTGATGGGATTGCAAGATGAACTTGTCCAATGATTGCCTGCATTTTAACTAACCTTACTTTTTATTGCTTGTTCCCTACAAACTCCATTTTGGCTACTACACTGTATTGAGAAATTTTTAATTGAAAATTAAAAAGCTATAATTTACTTAGTTATAAATTTTTTCTTTGGAATTTATCCTTGTCGAAGACGTATAAAAGGCACTGGGCTCCTGAATAACAGGGGATAATCCACTGTGGCCACACTGAGTTGCTGTTTTTCTGGTCAAAGGCAAACAAACTTGACAGTTATGTTATTTATCATGAAAAGTCTTTTGGTGGTTTTTATCTCCCTCCCATCAAAAGTAAGTATATTAAAAATCCCAAACATTTCTTGGGAAATTTTTGTGTTTAGCTTTAACTGTGAGTAATTTCTTCAATTGAAAATGCATATATATATTCTGATTACTAGGTAGTAGACACTGGTTAATTGCCTAGGGGCTAAAAAGTTCAAAACCACATGATGTAAGAATTTGTTGAATGAACTGAACATGTATCTTTACTTCCTGAGATTGTAGTTTAGTAACTTTAGTATGTATGTGTATGACTGTGATCGAAAGTAGAAAGTGATTAATGCATAGGTCAGTTGCTTCAACTGCAAGTAATAGAATATTTAGATTAACAGTGATTTATCAAGAATTTATTCCTTTCTCATGTGAATGGATTCTGGAAAATAAGCAGTTCAGGGCTGATAGAGAAGATTCACAAATTCATCAGGGAGTCAGATTCCCTCTTCTTGCTATTCAGCCACCTTCGTGATATAGATTTTACCTCAGAGTCTAAAATGGTTGCTTGAGGGGCACCTTGGTGGCTCAGTCAGGTGAGTGTCTGATTCTTGATTTCAGCTCAGATCATGATCTTAAGATTGTAAAATCAAGTCCTGAGTCAGGCTCTGCACTCAGCTAGGAGTCTGCTTGAGGATTCTCTCTCCTCTGTCCCTTCCCCTGCCTGCATGTTCTCTCTCTGTCTCTCTCTCTCTCAAATAAATAAATATATCTTTTAAAAAAATAATAAAATGATTGCTTGAGCTCCAGCCATTACACTTGTATTCCCTCAAGCAGGAAAGAGGAAGGACAACACCCCTCTCTTTGAGGACACTTCCTGGAAGTCACATTTACCACTTCTAATTTCATCTTATGAGCAAGAACTCAGCCACATGGCCTCACATAGCTGCAAGAGAGGCTGGGAAATGTTGTCTTTATTCTAATTTGACAAATTAAATCCTGGCCCAACCAAATTTTAGGATTCTCTTTCTAAGATCAAAGGAAAAGAATAGATGCTAGCAGATGATCAGTCTCTGCCACCGACCAGAAATTCAGATGAAGCAGAGGGAGATGACTTGTATCTAGATGATTCAAACTCAGGCAGGTAGATGTGAGAAAATAGTCTAGAACTATGATTTCCAAACTGTGGGCTCAGGTACCCCAAAAGTGCAGTGATGCACAGAGTCTCTGCTAGTTATTTTCCATTTTTGAGGGGAATCTAGTAATACTCAACATTCGTTGGTTACCAAACGAAATACTAGGTTGAGGTAGTTCAGTGTCAACATTAGATTGTACTATATTCCTTTTGATGTTGCCTATCTTCATAAAGCTGGGTTCTTGGTGGTGGTTGTGTAAAAAGTTGTACCATGGAAAAATCCATGTGGAACAGGCAATGAATGATGGTGATTTCCAATCTGCTTCCAAGGTTTGAGGTATTGTGCACTACCCAACAGATACACACATTACATTTGTAAGTAATTGTCATTACTTAAGAATAACATGAAAATTTTGTTTATTTCAAATTATGTGTTATATTTTTTCAAATGTCTACTAAGTTTTTAGGATAAAAATACTGATGAAATAGTTGGACCAAGAGACTTAGTAAGTGGAATTATTAGGCATTTCTTTTGGTTTAGGCAACTGAAAAAAATTACCTGGACACATAGTGCCCTGAACCAAGAATATCTGGGAATCTCTGATTTAGGGGGTTAATTAAGTAACAAAGTTACTTTGTTTCATGTTCTTAACAAAGATGATATTTAAAAAATTTTGTCTGTAATAAAATCCACTAAAATGTACTTCTTAAACCACAAAATTTTCTGGCTGACTTCTAAGCTTGTAAAAGGAAATGTGAGTATGGAATTGTACTAATAATCCTAGTAAAAGCTGATTGTATTAATTTTAGTATATTTTTTCTAAAAGGGAAATATTTTCACTTGTTAACCAAATACATTTTCAATTTCATGACTTAAGAATGGACTTCCTAAGGCATATACACTTTAAAAAGAGGTAGTAATTTGCATAATGATGCACAGAGCAATTTTTGTTTAGGCAATTTAATTCATTTATTTATTTAACAGGTATTAATCCACTTCTGATTGCATTCAAGTGCTACTCCAGATGCCAGGTGTACACCGATGAGAAAAGGGAGGTATTTTCATTTAAAGAGAGAGTCACAACTGAGTTAAAATTATTTATGCTATGATTACAGAAGCAGGTATCTCTTTATTCTAAAGCAGTTTTTGCCATTTACAGCTGTAGAAGTATTCCCAAGACTGTACTATGTGTTAGTGCAGTCAAATGCTGCAGGAAGGCAGAACTGGGTAAAGGCTAATGTACCTGAAATATCAACTATGGTCTCTTTGACCTTTGAAATCTTAATAAAATGGACTTGAAATTCCATTTACTCCTGCAAAAGTCCAAAGCCCTCCCCAGGTCTCTGCCAAGCCACTGTGTCTATGCTTCTCTTGATCATCTCTGGTTCCAGGCTCTGAATCTTCTGAATTAGTTCAGTTTAGGGATCATTTTTATGTTGCCTTTTCTCATCATCCAGTGATATACAGCCTCTTTCTCACTGGGGCTACAGTGTGGAGAATAAATTAGGGAGTGCAAGACTGGATGTAGGTCAACCATTCCAGGTGAGACATGATGGTATTTTTTACTAGAATGTAGGATCTATGAGGCTGAAGATTTTTGCTCTGTCTAATGATACATCCCAAGTGCCCAAACAATACCTGACAGCACAATAGGTGCTCGATTACTTTTTCCTGAGATAGGGAACTCTGAAAAAATACCAGACATGGGGATAAAGATTTATTTGGCTTCAGACATGTTAGGTATGAGGTATTTTTGTAACATCCACTGGGGAGATGTGAAATGCCCAGTTGGATACAAAAGCCTGGAGCTCAGGGGAAAGATCTACGCTTGCTAAATAAAGGCGTAAGTCAGGTGTGTAGGGCTGGCAATTGATGCTATTTGTGTGAGTGACATTGCCTGGAGAGTACAAAGGTGAGAAAAGAACTTACAGAAAGAGAAGAAATGACCAGATAGGGAGGAGAAAGAGAAGTCAAAGGAAGAAAGTTTGAAGCAGACAGGAGGGGCTAACTGGGAATTCGATCTTTCTCATGGTGCTGGGATGTCATTACAATGATGACTGAAAAATGTCTTTGGAATATAGCAAGATGGAGGTCATTGGTGAACATAGCAAAAGCTCTTTTGGTGCAGTGACAGAAATGGGTCCCAAATCGTACAAGAGTAAACAGTAAGTGAAGAAATGTGGACAATAAATATTAACAACTCCTTGAGTGTTTTGGATGAAAGAGAGAGGACAGTGGCTGAAGTGTGATATAGGCTTGAGAATGGTTAAAAAAAATAACTGGAGAGACCTAAACATGATAAAAAGCTGATGGGAATGAGAGAGAGGAAGGGAGAGAGGGAAAGAGCTTGAACATATGATTTAATGGAGAATTAAGATGTAAAATTCTGGAGAAGGGAAAAGGGGAGGGAATCTGTCATAAAAGTAGGAGGATTAATCTTAAATATGAAGAGCCTTCAATAGCTTCTGTGTTTGAACAGGAGAGAAGGGTCTATAAATGATCAGGTGTGTAGATTTAGATTTAGGTAGATGAGGCAATTCTCATTTGACCATTTTTTATTCTCTAAGATGGAAATTGAAGTGGGTTGTCTTCTGAGAGTGAGGGCAGAGTGGGAGATGGTAGTTTGAGGAGAAAGGAGAAGGCTTTACGTCAGCACCTGTGTAGTCCTCTATAGCTACATTCAACTATCCAAGTGCAGATACAGAGAGAGGAGATCGTTGGATTAATCTGGTGTTGGCTTTTACAGGATGAAGGTGGGGAGAAGAAAATCCAGAAGGGTAGGCAGATTCTGGGCATTAGCAAGAGTATTATTTCATTAATGGTCCAAAGAGTCTAAAGAAGATATGTAGAGAATTGAAAAAAGGAGAGAGAGCTGATAGACTGGGAGAAGATAGAGGTATCCATGGACAGCAGCTCAGAATTATGTCTGCTTTGAGTTCTCTACAATGTTTTACCTGACCCTCCAGCAAGAAACTGTATTCCTATCTTTTAAATTCCTATGGCACTTAAACTGTAAGTCTCATGGTGCTTATCATTTGCCACCTTGACATATTAGTTATATTATTTATGGACATACCTCTCTTACAAGACTGAACTTTTGAGGGACAGTTGGTCTGAAATCATTGTAAAATCCATCACTGTGCTTATTATAATAGTAGGTGTTCAATAACTAATTGTTGAGTAAATGAAATAGGTAAGTAGAGTCTACTATGCTTCTGTTGGACCATAGTCCAACAGAACTTGCTTATCTCCAAGCCTGAAAGGGCACCACCCACCCAATGCTAGCCTTGTGATCAATGCACTATTGCAGATCTTATATTAAATTGTGTCGGTGTGTTGGTGTGCAAACTTGGGAGCTTCCTCGGGTAAAATTTGAAACTGGCCTCCATATACAGAGGGCAAGGTGGTACTAAAGAAAAAGACAGACCACTTCAGATTGGTAGATGGCAGGTTTAATAAGCAAGAGAACTTACTGTGAGGCTTGTTTGGGCAAACACAATGAGTGGTTTTCCACACCTGCCAGCCAGAACCATAAAAGTTTATACAGAGGCTTGAACTGAGTTCAGTCATGTGTTTTGTCCAGATGGCCTCAACAGCACATTGCTCTCGCAAGATTGCATTCTTGGAAATGGCTCTGGCTGTGGGAACAGTGGTACATTTCAAGGACAGGGGCAGGGGTGAAGAGCCTCCGATTCTCTGGGTCCAGCTCATGGATCAATGGGTGGTCACATCCTTTTCATGGTCTCCTCTAACACAGTGCCATGTCTTATTGCATTTTAAATTGTAAAGTAACTCAGAATGATCTCACCTTGGCTGGTGGATTAAACCAGGTGCAGAGGCAATGGGTTGGTAAAGACATTAACCTAGGAGATCAAGCCGTTCTCAAGCTAACATCGTATGTTCTTTCAAATAATATGTCTCATTGGGTATTCTTAAAATTACAGAGGATATCATTACATCACAATGTATATAGCGAACACTGCTTGCAATATGTATTAGTGAACAAGAACTGCTTCTGATAGAGGGGGGATAAAGCAGAAATGGAGGATCATATATGTCTTGCAATTAAGAAGAACCTATCGAAGTTGCCTTTTTATCCATGGGAAATTATCAAGTACTTGTTCTATGCTATCAATGATCAAGTACAGGACCATTCCGTTACAACTTCTTGCTTATATAAGGCTCTATCTCAAAGGTCATTCATTTTTCAAAATTAGGTATCTATAATGGGGGAAGAACCAACAGACCCTGAATAATGCATGGCATTGGGGGGATGATGAAAAAGTAGAGTCTTGGAGTTATTGGAGTAGTAGAGTGTCTGTTAGCACAAATATGGAAATCAGGAGAAGAACTAGTTTGAAGGTAGGGATAGGGAAGAGACTAGTTTGATTTTGGACATGTCGAGAAGAGATGCGGCTCAGCACTAGGCATTGGAAACATGATAAAACTTGAAAAGAAGTTTGGGATTCAAGAGAGATTTGGGAGTTAGTTATGCAGAGGTTACAATTCAAGCTCTGAAGCTGTCACAAGAGAAACTGCAAGGAGGAGTGTCAGACCTCTAAGAGAAAACCATG
Organism: Nasua narica; assembly: GCA_028533885.1. Lineage (NCBI taxonomy): Eukaryota > Metazoa > Chordata > Mammalia > Carnivora > Procyonidae > Nasua > Nasua narica. The sequence continues at coordinate 34,681,437 of CM052800.1, read as the reverse complement.
AGAGACACCTTCATGTGGGCCTGGAAGAACTGCTCATAGTGTGAGACTCAAATCACTTTAAAAAAAAGATTTTATTTATTGATTTGAGAAAAAGAGTGAGAGAGCACAAGTGGGGGTGGGGGAGAGGGGGAAGCAGAGGGAGAGGCAGACTCCCCACTTGGCAGGGAGCCTGACATGGGCTCGATCTCAGGACCCCAGGATCATGACCCAAGCTGAAGGCAGCCGCTTAAACTAACTGAGGGACCTAGGCGCCCCTAAAATCACTTTTAATTTCATCTCGGATTCCTGCTGAAATAGTCACTGCCCTAAGCTAGCCATTTGTAATAAATGAATTTCCAGACATCATTTCTGGCAAGAGACCGAACTGAAAATTATTCAATTTAAATTGAAATTAGCAAAATTTAAAGTATTTGAAGATAAGAACTTTTATGTGAACCCTAACAATTGCATCTCATAATCCTCTCAGGGATGGATAGGGTACATTGGCAGCGTCGACTGTGGAAAGTGTCCTGAGGGGTTGTCAGTGTTTAATTGGTCAACAAGACAGGCAATTTTCAGTGTTCAGCTTCAGCCACTAAATACATTTAATCTTGCTGAATGGCTGAAAATTCATTTTATCTAGATTCATGCAGATTTGGGTTAGGACTGGTGAGACAAACAGCAATGAAGTCTGGGTAATGTCTTGTCTACACCTACTCACCAACATGGTGACCACGGTTCTAGGCTGTCTTTGCTTATAGCTCTGGGCCATGGTAATTTGTAGCCCTTTGGAATAATACCAAATTGGCAGATATGTTATAAAAATCAAGGTGGAATCACATTAAAAGTTCATGTACTCCTGAAAAACATATCAGAAGTAGATGATTTTCTCTGCCCTGAATGCGGTCATATAGTTATTTGTTCATTTATTAGCGTGATTTATTGACTGAGTTCATTTTCATGCCCTTACGGACACGCACCACAATCTCTCAGGAATGCTGCTGCTCTGAATGGACAGCTGTACTCTAAAATTCCATATGGCATCTTGAGTTGCTTTGTAATATTAAAACCACGTTTTCTATTCCCCCTTTGCTTTAGGTCTTGGGAGCCATTGACAATAACATGGGTGATGGCTGCTCTCAGAAGGTGGCCACTGCTAATATTCTCCGCTTCCTGTTGCTGGTGTTGATTCCATGTATCTGTGCCCTCATTGTCCTACTGGTGATCCTGCTTTCCTTTGTTGGTGAGTGGTGCCGCTGTGAAAGAAAAATGAAGTCAAAATTCAAATGAACCTGACAGAGATTTCTATTTAGTACTTATTTAACCTAAAGTATCAATTTGATGGAGGGTTATCCGTTGACTACCTTATGCAACTCTGAAGTTTCAGCCACCGAAATCACTCTGCTGGTTTTCCTATTAATAGAAATTGATGCAGTAATTGATGCAAACCGTTCAAGGTATGATTACCAGGAACCAGGCCCTTTGAAAGTCCCTAAGAACTTAGGGATGGTTAAATTAGTCTGTCTTCAGTAGAAACTGATGGTTGAGAGGAAGATGTGATTATTATGCAAGGCACCACATGTTGATGATGGAGGCATATGCAAGGCTCTTTGGGGAAGTCAAAGAAGGCTTCATAAGGCGTTAACATTTTAATCTTTGGAATAGTTCATAGAAATTCAGATAAGAAGGCAATCGCGTATAGGTTTGGCAGAGAAAACAGCAAGTGCCAAATATGACCCCGTGATGGAGATAGACTTAGGATACTAGGTTAAATTTTGGCAGTGGGAGGAAATGCAGCTAGATTGATAGATAAAATCCAAATGACACAGGACCTTGTGTGTTGTCCTAAGGAAATTAGGCTTCAGCACCCAGAATCTTGGTTTTCAAATTCTACTCCATGGAAACAAGTTTCGGGGGAGGAGTTTCAATGTTTCAACTTACAATTTTAAAAAATAAATCTTCAACGCGTACTCAAACTAAAAGTTTTAACCAACTGGAGACCAGCAACCAAATAATTTGTGCTGACAGATTAATTCATTTATATTTGGATCTTGCTATCTTTTTAAATAAACAATATGTTAAATTTAAAGGGTGAGCTATTGGAGGAGGAAATCCAAAATATTACCTTTTGTAGCTACCTATTGCTATGAATTAGGATTTTTTTGATCATATGTAGACAAGTGAAATAGAGAAATAAATAGCAAGATGATTCTGATCAAATTGCTTACCAACAATTTTGAATTCAAAATTCAAATTTTCTATTCAAAACTACCTATTATTTTCTCAATGTTTGGTTTTTAATAAGTTATATTTACAAGTTAACAGTAAATTAATTTTACTGTTTTTATGTAATTTTATGTAATTAAAACAACATAAGAGTAAATTAATCCTAATAAAATACAGCTTGTATCTATTTGTAGATATTAGGATCTTATCTGATATTTATTTGAAAATAGTATTTATCAGCTACAAAAATGCTTGAAAACCACTGCCAAGGGTGGTAGTTTACCATTGGAGGATCTCTCCAAGTGGAGAGAAATCTGATCAAATTTGCGTTTGCAAAAGATGGTAGGCCTAGATACACTGTAGAGGACTGGAGGCAGAAGGGATTGGAGGAGGCTTTTTTGAGGCTCTGGCGTGCCTAAGTATAAGATGATAAGACCTTGAATGAAGGTATTTGGTGCATTAAAATCAACAGAAATCAAGACTGATTGGATTTTGGCATGAAGGAGAAGAGGGGTCAATCCTGTCTGCTGGATTTTTGGCTTAGGAAATCAGGGCGAGTTTGGTGCCATCTGTTAACATTGGAAGTAAAGGTGGAGGAAGAGGTCGCACATAGGTGGAGGGCAGGTTGGAAATTGAGTTTGGACATGTTAACTCAGAGATTCTTGGGGGACAACAAAATACAGTAGCATCATAGTCCGGGTGCATTTAACTTGGGCAAATTCGACAGTATAGGCAGGACCAAGAAATGAATGCAGGAGTATAAGAACATGTTGCTTTTCCAAGAGAGTTTCAAGGGAAACTGCGACTCTATATGATTTTTGGATTCTGTGCTCACTTTAGAACCTAACCCCAGTTACCTAACCTAACCCTGCACAGTTACTGATCTGAAGCTGGAAGTCTCCAGAAGGGAGGATCAGAAGGGAGTCCTGACTACAGTTACAAAGGTGGGAGTCTCACGGGCAGCCGAAGCAGGAGAAGTAGAGGAACTGTAAAGAGGAAGTGTACTGACGAAAAGCTGAGGGCAAAGGCCCTGGAGTGTTTAAGGGGGAAGATAAAGAAAGAGGAGGAAGTAAGAAACAGGAGGTACAGGAAGAATGGTCAGACAAGAAGGAAAAGAACCCGGAAATGCTGGGTTTCACAGCCGCCAAGAGAGGAGAGACACTTCAGAGGTCAGAGGGTGACAAGTAAGAAGACAGAGAGGGGCACCTGGGTGGCTCTGTTGGTTAAGCTTCTGCCTTTGGCTCAGGTCAGATCCAGGGGTCCTGGGATGGAGCCCTGCATCCAGCCCCTCTATGGAAGCTCCTTCTTCCACTGCCCTTTCTCTCCCTACCCCCGCCCCCCTCGTGCACATGCTCCTTCTCTCTCAAACAAATAAATAAGATCTTAAAAAAAAAAAAAAAGACAAAGAGAGAAAGTGGCTCAGCCCAGGAGCCGTCATGTTTTCGATTGGAGTTTTAGTCATCATGTGCCCACATTGTACCAACTGTGTCCAGCTCTCAGGCTAGAGGCAGGACAAAACTGAAGTTCATCTTTGCCACACTTTTCCTTCCAAGACTTCGCACCCCTCCAGAGTTGGCCTGCTTTTGTTTCCTTTCCAGGGTCTTCAAGTACTTTTTGCGTGTTTTGTCCAGATTTATAGTTGTTACCTCTGCGAGGGTCTGTCTGGTTCTACCAATCATACCACTATCATTTTTAAATCTAATTCTGGCAATAGTGTATTCAGAGGCTCACACACATTGAAAACTACTTCCTTTCATTCTCAGGGTAGACTGCTAATAGAAATTTTAAACACATTTTAAGTACCTCAGTGCTTAGAGGCCTCTCAACAGAGAGGAGATGCTATTAAGACAATGCTTTATTTCAGTTAAATTTGTTTGTTTGTTTATTAGTTCCTATCTTTATAGCTTTATTGAAATATAATTCATGTACCTGCTTAAAGTGTATATTTGAATGATTTTTCGTATATTCACAGGTAAGTGTAAGCCTCACTACAATCCATTTTGGAACATTTTTACCACTTTAAGAAGAAACTATACTTTTCACTGTCAGTCTCCTGTCTTTCCATAGGCCCCTGCCCCAGCCCTAAGCAACCACTAATCTATGTAATAATGTCTTTATAGATTTCCCTATTCTGGACATTTCATATTTTCAAGGTTTATTCATGTTCTCTTATGTTTCAGTACTTCATTCCTTCTTACAGCCAAATAATATTCTGTTGTGTGGATTTACCACATTTTCTTTGTCCATTTACCAATTTTAGTTGTTTCCATCTTTTGGCTATTATGAATAATGTTGCTCTGAACATTCATATACAAGTTTTTGTGTGAATATATGTTTTCATTTCTTTTGGGTTTATACCTAGGGGTAGAATTTTTTTATTGCCATATATGAGATTAGGAAATATACCATTTATAACCACTTCTAAGTGCCACTTTGGCTTATATTTAGGTAACCTTTAGAAAGTGGAGGTTTCCTGGACATTTTCTTCAAAAGCATTCTTTTCATAGATTCTACATCAGATGAGTTATGGATATATTAAATAATATCTGCTCAAATAAACATTTCCTATTTTATAACTGAGGTATTTGCTGCTGTAATGAGCAATAAAACCATCATATATTTGTGTTTTAAAAAAACCTCATTAAATCCTGCTTACTTTTAAACATGTTCTGTTTGGCTTGCATTTATAACTCCATGCTTTTTCAAAGTTTTATAGTTATTTATGGGACCATTAGGTTACTATGGGATGGTGGGGTGCCAATTTTGTATAAATAACAGGAGCTGTATCCTCAAAAGACAAAGATAATATTGAGAGGATTATTGTTTAGGAAAAGATAATAAAAGCTTTATGCTAACACAGATGCACGATGTGTCTCTAATTTTGTCTCTTTGGGCTTCTCTCATGTATAAAGTCAAGTGGCAAAGAGATTCCTGAAGATAAGAGAGTTGGACTTTTCTAAATAATTATTTCAGCAGCAGGATATAGAAGAGAGCAATAGCAAATTGTTTCTGTCCTCAACCCCCAAAACCGAAGTTGGAACTACAAAGGCTTAGTTTAGTTTAGTTTAGTTTAGTGTTTCTAAAATCAGCAGATACTGTGAGCTATCCATATGGTTCCAAAGATTTGGACTCTAAAATAAAGATTTTGGTTTTTAAAAAATCAAAGTCCAGGATCAGATAGATTCCAAGGTGGATTTTACCAAACATTTAAGGAAGAGTTAATATGTATTCTCCTTAAACTATTCCAAAAAATAGAAGAGGAAGGAGAGCTCACAAAGACATTCTATGTGGCCAGCATTACCCTGAAACCAAAACCAGACAAAGACAACACACACACACACACACACACACCCCATAAGCCAATACCTTTGATGAACACAGATGCAAAAATCTTTAACAAAATAGCAAACCATTCAATAATACATTAAAAAGGATTATCACCACAATCAAGCAGGATTTATTCTGGGGATACAAGGATAATTTAATATTTGCAGATCAATCAATGTGATAAACTACATGAACAAAATGAAAAATAAAAATCATGTGATCATCTTAATAGATGCAGAAAAGCATCTACAAAATTCAACAGCCATTCATGATAAATACTCTCAACAAAATATGTAGCGGGAACATAATAAAGGTCATATATAAAAAACCCACAGCTAACATCATACTAAATGGTGAAAAGTTGAGAGTTTTTCCTCTAAGATCAGGAACAAGACAAGGATGTCCACTCTCACTGCTTTTATTGAACATAGTACTGGAAGTCCTAGCCATAGCAATCAGAGAAGCAAAAGAAATAAGAGGCATCAATATTGGTAAGGAAGAAGATAAGCTGTCACTATTTGCAGATGACTTGATACCATACATAGAAGATCCTTAAGGCTCCACCAAAAAACTATTAAAAGTAATAAATGAAGTCAGCAAATTTGCAGGATACAAAATTAACCCCCAGAAATCAATAATATTTCTGTACACTAATAATGAAGTAGCATCAATAGGAGAAATTGAGAAAACAATTCCATTTACATTTGCACCAAAAGGAATAAAATACGTAGGAATAAACTTAACCAAGGAAGTGAAAGACCTGTACTCTGAAAACTGTAAAGCACTGATGAAAGAATTGGAGATGACAGAAACAAATGGAAAGATATTCCATGCTCATGGATTGGGAGAATTAGTACTGTTAAAATGTCCATACTACCCAAAACAATCTACAGATTCAGTGCAATCACTATCAGAATACTAAGAACACTTCTCAAAGAACTAGAACAAAAAATACTAAAGTTTTTTGTTTTTTTTAAAGATTTTTTATTTATTTTTATTAGAGAGAGAGAGACTCAGAATGAGAGGGGAGAAGGTCAGAGGGAGAAGCAGACTTCCTGCAGAGCCGGGAGTCCGATATGGGACTCGATCCCGGGACTCCGGGATCATGACCTGAGCCGAAGGCAGTCGCTTAACCAACTGAGCCACCCAGGCGCCCAATACTAAAGTTTTGATAGAACCAAAAAGACCCCAAATAGCCAAAGTCTTCTTGAGAAATAAGAACAAAGCTGAAGAGATCACAATCCCAAACTTTAAGATATACTGCAAAGCTTTAGTAATCCAAACAATATAGTGCTAACATAAAAATAGACACATAGATCAACGAAAGAGAATAAAGAGTCCAGAAATAAAGCCATATTTATGTGGTCAATTAATCTATGACAAAAAAGGCAAGACTATACAATGAAAAAATTCTCTTCAACAAATGGTGCTGGGAAAACTGGACAGCTGCAGGCAAAAGAATGAAACTGGACCACTTTCTTTTACCATTCACAAACATAAACATAAAATGGATTAAAGAGGTAAATGGGAGATCTGAAACCATAAAATTCCCAGAAGAAAACATAGGTAGTAATTTCTTTGATAGCGGCCGCAGAAACGTTTTCCTTGATATGTCTCTTCTAGCAAAGGAAACAAAAGCATGATTAAACTATTGGGACCACACAAAAATAAAAAAAACTTCTATACAGCGAGGGAAGCCATTAATAAAACAAAAAGACAACGTATTGAATGGGAGAAGATATTTGCAAAAGATATGTCTGATAACAGGTTAATACCCAAAATATATAAAGAACTTATACAACTTAACACCAAAAAAAAAAAAACCAACCCAAATAATCTAATTAAAAATGGGCAGAGGACCCAAATAGACATTTTTCCAAAGAAGACATACAGACACATCAAAAGATGGTCACCATCATCAATCAAGGAAATTTTCAAGGAAATGCAAATTAAAACAAATTAAGCAAGTTAAATTAATTAAACAAATTAAAACAAAATGAAATATAACTTTATGGCTCTCAGAATGGCTAAATCAAAAACATAAGAAATGATAAGTGTTGGTGAAGATGTGGAGATAAAGGAACCCTTGTGCACTGTTTGTGGGAATGCAAATTGGTGCAGCCCTTGTGAAAAACAGTGCGGATATTCCTCAAAAAAAATTAAAGGTAGAATTACCATATGATCCAGCAATTCCACTACCTAATATTTACTCAGAGAAGATGAAAACACTAATTCAAAAAGATACATGCACCCCTATGTTTACTGCAGCATTATTTACAATGGCCAAGATATGGAAGCAACCCAATTGTCCATCAGTAGACAAATGGATAAGAAGATGCTATATATATATATATATATATGAAATGGAATGTTTTGCAGCCATTTTAAAAAAGGGTGAGATCTTGCTATTTGCAACAACATCAATGGACCCAAAGTCTGTTATGCTGAATGAAATAAGTTATACTGAGAAAGAGAAATGCCATATGATTTCACTCATATGTGGAATCTAAAAAACGCAAAACAACTGAATAAGCAAACAAACAAACAAACAAACAAAAAGCAGAATCAGACTACAAATACAAAGAACAGACCGGTTGCCAGAGGGAAAGGAGTGGGGGGATGGGCAAGATGGGTAAAGAGGAGGGGAAGATATAGGCTTCCAGTTACAGAGAGAATAAATCACAGGAATAAAAGGCATAGCATAGGGAATATAATCAATGATACAGTAGCATTGTATGGTGACACATGGTAGCTATACTTGTGAGCATAGCGTAACAGAGAGAAGTTGAATTACTAAGAACTAAAATCTTTGTGCTATGATCCATTATCATTGAAACCCCATAATCCATAACCCCAATGACTCTATAACCTAGTCATTGCCACAGTATGTTTTAATTGCCAGTGAAGTCACTAGGAAGCAATAAATTTGACTGTCGGATTTGCAATGTGATGGCAAGTTTCATAAAGCTCTTATGCTTAGACCTGAGGGTTCATTTCAGAGACTAATCCACTTCTTATCAGAATTAAGCTGGCAGCAGGTTGTGCAGCCTTCCCATGCCTAGAAGAGTCAGCTTTTGTCACAGAGTACTTTATTAGAGATTGCATTGATGTCTGCCTTAAATTATATATAAATATATAAATAATAAATAAAAATATGTATATATATACACACAATAGTTAAAGTAAAATTATTTTGGTATATTGGGAAACATTTGACAGAAATAGAATTGTAGCTGTATTTTGCTACTGTTTGACCCTTAATGAACATTTATTGAGTGCAGGACAGTGTGTTAAGGCATTGAATAAAGCCTACCATCATGGACCCCACAGTCCAGTGAGGGAGGAGGGCATTAAAAAATGATTACACGATTAGTTAATGACACCAGAGGTAACTCTGATGTGGGAAGAGACACTTGCTATGTGAACTTAAGACAGGGGCCCAAAGCTAGTTTGAGTTGAGGGCGGACTTTTCAGATGGAATGGCACTTTAAACATGAATTCCACAATGAGGACGTGGAGTATGGGAGGAACTATGTTTGATCTAGTAGAGGCTCTTACAAGGTGCCTTTGGCAAGTGTGGGGAGAGAAGGTTGAGTGGGTAGAGTATGTGGCAGGAAGAAAAAATATGGAGTTATTGCAACAGTCCTCCAAGTGTGGTGCTTTGGCCTTTTGTTTGCACTGATTTTTGCAAACTATTAGTCATCTTAATTTCACAAAAGTTATGGTCCAAAAAGTCTCATTAGAATGTTTCCTGTTTTCTTTCCCAGGCTGTTGAAGCCTTGGTTTCAAAGGCCCTTCTATTCATCCACTTCTAAAATAAGTTTTGTTTGCTTTAACCGTAAGCTTATCAAGGGTGGTCTAACGTAACTTTCCTAACTTTCATAGTACTGTGAAAGAACAATGTGTGACCAGTTAAATTTTTGTTTTGTCATGCAAGAAGAAGAAAGAAAAATTATAGTGGTGAAGATTATAGGAAATATGGTAAATAGCCCATTTTTCTTGAACTCAGAAGAAATATTCCTCTACAAAAGTGACTTTTCCTCTTCAAAAATGCTAGCTGAGCTAAAGATCGTTGAACTAAAATATAGTTTTTCTCTCAGCAAACTTCTTCACAGCTTGTGGCTTTTGCAAGAATTTGGAATTAGAAGAATTTTAACTTCCTGAAATTATATTGACTTATATTGTTGTATTTTGATTATCACGTTAACATGGAAAAACCTCCCAGATCCTTATTTCCTTACACCAGAAATCTAAGATCCTCTATGACCTTTTATGACCTGACTCCATATTCCTTAGTTAAACCCCCAAATTCCTTTAATGACTCTGGCCTTCAGGTACAGATTCATGGACATAGAGTTCTCAAACTTGAGAATAGTTTTTCTTTAATTGCTCAGGTCTGATGTTATATGTAATGTCCAAAACTTTCTGAAATGGGAGTCTAAACCCTTGTACTCAAAGCGTGGTGCATGGGGATAATGTCAACATTACTTGGGAGTTTGCATGAAAAGCAGATCCCACTCCAGCCAGACCTGTTGACCTTGCATTCTAGCAGGATCCCAAGATGATTTCTGTGCTTGATCCAGTCCTTAACCCACTGCAATCTGATCTTCCCCTCTTTCTCTTTTTGTCATACTACTAAATGTCCTTACTGAGGCACCAGTGACTTTTTATCCAATGCACAGCATTTGAAACCAATGTGCATTTGAATAAGACTTAAAAAATATATAAAATTAAAAAAGAAAAGAATATAACAACCAAAATTGGGTAATAGAGGGCAGGAGGGTGGTCAGAGGAGATGGATTTTCATCTTCATTCATAATGTAGAGCCAACCGTTTTCCTAAAAATACACAGAATGAAGTTTGAACTTTTTTTAAGGTATTGTTCAAAAATTAATAAATAAAAGTGATAAATATCACGACTTGAAAAACAAAACATTTTGGTGCAAAGACTAGGCTTTGAAGTCAGACTGCATGGTTTTGAATTCCCGCTCACTTGCTGGCTTCGATATCTCAAGCAATTTCAAAGAACTTTCTAGTTCTCACTTTTCTCTTTTGTAAAGTGAGATGATATTAGTATCTACTTCATAAGGTTGTGAAGAGTAAATGGAATAATGGATCTAAAATGCTTAGCAGTAAATGCTCAATAAATGTAATGATTATTGCCCTTAAAAAAAAAAAAAAAAGAGCCCATGCTTTCTCTCTGTGTTTGTTCTTGCCAGTTCGAAAGCAGCATGTTCATGGTTAATTGGTGCCAGCAACACTTTCTATCATTCAGCTGGGATCGTATGACCAGACATCATCTTGTCCAGTTTTGCCTACTCCTTTCTTTTCAAAACGCACTTCTGTTTTGCCTCCATATTTTCACTTCTGATTTTTCTGCTATTTCTGGCTGCTCTTTCTCTGTCTCCTTGAGCTCATCTTTCTCTACCTAGCCATTAAATGCTGGGGTTTCCATCCTAAGCTCTCTCCCTTCTCACTTGGCACCCATGCCTCTCTTGGCAATGTCATCTACTCTCATGACTTCCTTCATCATTCATACATTTCAACAATATTTCTCAATATTCATTAAGGCCGACACTGGTGCCAAGCATTCTGCTAGGCACTTGAGATGCAGATGCATCATACACCTTCCTACCTTCAAGGAGGCAGACAGGGAAACAGACAATTGCTCCTGAGAGTAGGTGTGATACAGAGAGTGTGTGCTCTGGAACCATGAAGAAGATACGAATTTGTGGGGGTCTGGCAAATCATTTTGGAGGAAATGTTAAGATTCTTTAGATTTAGACTTTTTTCCCCTTGAACGTTTTGCAGGCATTTTATACTAAGTGTATTTGTAAATTATCTACTGTAACAGTCAGGATAGGCTGTGCTATCCTGTGTAACAAAAGTAATCCTAAAATAATAGCGGTTTAAAAACAATAAAGGTAATTTCTCACTCATGTTACAAGTCCTTTGCGGATGGCATGGGGGCTATGCTCACTGAGGACCAGCCATCATCTTGTACCTGTGCAGTTATTCTGCCAGAGAAAAAGAAAAAGAGCCCTAGAGATTCTTTTTTTTTTAAAGTGTATGATATGGTATTATTAACTATAATCACCAGGCTGTACATTAGATCCCCAGAACTTATTCATCTTACAACTGAAAGTTTGTACCCTTTGACCAATGTCAAAAACGTCCAGAGACAGAGAATTAGGCCAGAGAATGTAACCCACGCATGTGTCTTAGTAGAATGCAAGAGAACTGAATATTTTTGATGAGTAGCACTAATGATTACCACTTCTTTCTCAGTTGGGGGGGGGGGTGGTCCCTTCATATACACAGTAATTCAAACCAGAAACCTGGAAGGGGCTTCTGACTCATTCCCTTATCACTCACAATTTTGCCTCTGAAAGCTCTCTTCCAAATGTTACCTTTGTCTTCGTTGCTTTTGCCTTGGGTCAGGCCATACTTCTCACTCGGACTATTGCAGTAGCCTTCTTGTTATCCTCTAGACTTGACCCCTTTCCAGCATCACCCTGCTGCTAGAGTGATCATTCCATTGCGCCACTCTATTTAAGATCCTTCAAAAGTTCTTCATCATAAGAACAATTCCAGGACTTTAACAGGAACTACTCTTCACGGTGTGGTTGCTTCTTCTCTCACCTTTCCTCCTGCCAGTCCTCTGTGTACGGGCTGTTTGATGACCTGCTGCTGGGCTTTGCATATCTTTCCCCCTTTGTTCCATCTAGAAAGTTTTCCATTCCCTATTGCCACACCCCTGCTTCCTCACAAATGCTTTGCTCAAACCTACACAATTGTTAACTATCTTTTAAGATTTCTATTGAGGATTGTTCTCTCTTGAGAAACCTTTCCTCACTTTCTCAAATGGCATAACAGCTCCTTCTCTACTTTCTGTCACCAGATTGCCTTATGCATATCATTCTCAAAGCCCTCGTATCATGGTTTGTATTTTTAGACTACATGCCTGTTTCCCTTAACTAATCTATAAACTTCTTGATGATAAGAAGCTCTTACTAAATGTTGTGTTTTCAGCAGAGAGTAAATACAAAGTTCCTGGCATATAGAAAATGCCAAGTAAATGTGTTACCACATGGCTAGATATATAAAGATAAGGAATTACTTTTAAACTCACGTCATAGGAAGATAATTTTTTTACATGCATTGGATGGTTGATTTTTTTCCAACTTGTACAATTTGTCCAAAGTGAGAAGTGTGTGTGGGTGCATGTGTATGTGTGTGTATCATGTCCCAGCTCAATTCTTGGGTAAGTTAAGTAACTCTTGAAAGCTTCGTTTTCCTTCTCCCTGAAACTCTGTAAAGAAGAGCTGATGATAGCATCTGTTTCAAAAGATTGTTGGAAAGCTAACTCCGTAGATGCCTACAGTGAATATCCTTAGCAAGATGCCTATGTTAGTTTCCTATGATTGCTAAAACAAATCGATTACTTAGTAACTTAACATGACATAAATATATTACCTTTGAGGTACGGGAGACAGAAGTCCAAATAGCACTGGGCTAAAATTAAGATGTTGGCAGGACTGTATTCCTTCTGGAGGCTCTAGGGGGCAGTGTTTCCTATCTTTCCCAGCTTCTGGAGGCTTCCTGCATTCCTTGGCTTGTGGCCTCTTTCCATATGCAAAATGAGCAACTGTCCATTGAGTCCTTATGCTGCATGGCTCTGATGCACACCCACTCACCTCCCTATTCTGCTTAGAAAAACCCCATGACCATTTGAGCCATACAACCTTGATCGCAATGGCCTTGTATTAACTTGGCATGAAAGAGCCCCACTTCGTTCACTCCAAAAGTAGGTTGAGTGATTCACTTTTGAACATTTCCTTAGCCATTTTTGTTATGTGGTTCGCATTTATTGTAAATCGAAATTGATATTTATTTAAAAGTACCTTAGTAGCCTTAAGGAAGGCAGTTTTACTTTCATGACTATCATTGTGTAATAATGACTAAGTTATTGAGAATTTACTATGTTCCAGGAACTGTTCCAAATGTGTGTGTGTGTGTGTGTGTGTGTGTATGTGTGTGTATGAAGAGAGAGAGAGGTGTGTGTGTGTGTATGTATAAAGAGAGATGTGTGTGTGTGTGTGTGTAGAGAGAGAGATATACATATATATATATAGAGAGAGAGAGACCAATTTGTCCTAATGACCAGTCCCATGAAGGGAGGGCCTTTTATTTTCCTTATTTTATGGCAGTTGAGAGTTTTCCCAAAGTTTCAGGGCTGGTAAGTACCAGAGATGGGATTTCAATCCAGGTGGTCAGGCTGTAGGACCTGTACTTTTAACCGCAGCACTATAAAAATAGCAATGTAGAAAGGATGGGGCAAAACAGGAAGAATGAACCCTCCACTTTGGGCTAATAACTCTCAGCATTTTTATAGTTCATCATGGTATAGCTTGAGGGTATTTAGTCTTACTGATTTCTAATTTTTGTACTTTTAAAAAAAAGCATACTAGATGACCAACTGTGAGTTGAGAGTTGGTCGGTTTCCAGAGATGCTTGAAACAAATTGCCTCATGAGTTCAGGCTTTTAGATAGGTCCTTAGGTTTGTTTCCTCTCCCTTTCTGTTGGTTGGTTGGTCTGCTTGTCTCTTAAAATTGTACTCTAGGAACTGTAACTCCAACAACTACCATATATCGTGTATTACCTGTGCCTTTCTATCTATTCTGCCAACTTGCTTTGATATGTAGAGTTTAAGAGCAAGGAAGCTGAAAGTTTGAGAAAGTTGTTATCCAGGTCAGTGTTTCCTAAATCCAGGTCAGTGTTTCCTAAGAAAGTCCATGTTTCCAAGGACCTCTTAGGATAAAGAGATGCATTTAACACTTTCGCCACTGTGGTTAGATGAAAAAGATAAAGGAGAGATTACTGATATGGCTAATTACCACAAACAAAATGTTAAGAACAACTGTTGAAATATTTCATATGGAAAGGCACTCCTTTTAAGTGAGTATTTCAGGGTTGTAAGTATGAGGAGATGGCATTTGCTGAAAGTATGTTGACAGAGCCGGCTGCTGACTCAGAGGGTTACCATCATAAGTAAATCACCTTAATGGGCTTTAAAAGTTCACAACAGCCACATTAGTGGAATTAACATGTTATTGCGAAAAGGCTATTTATGTCAAAATAAGTAACAATGAGAGCAACCAATAAGGGGATGAAAATAAAATTATATCTAATTGATTCATACATTCTTCTGTATGAAAGAAATACACATTATACATATTATACAGTCATCAAGTCTATCACATTTAATATGACTTTAGTATTGACTCAGAATCGCATGGACACTTTGGAAAGTATGTTACCTGCACCACATGGTCACAACTGAGCTTTTATGCTCTAGCGTTTTATTTAGACTCCTTCGGCAGATGAAACTGTTGACCTTAGTTAGCTAGAAAACAGCTGCTTTTCTATTTTGATTTGTAGTTAATGTTTTCTGAGTGTCAAGCACATGTAGAGAAATTTTTTCCATAGACTGATATTAAACATTTTATTTATATTTCTTTTATTTTTAATGGTCTGTGGACTGGAAAATTGAGAGCCAATGAGATCATTCATTGTAAATTCCTTTGGAAAAAAAAATCTCTCTTGGGTATTTCTATAATGAATCAATATCACGTTTGTTTATTTTAGTGACATACTCAATTATAGTGCTATATTCTGGAAACAGTCTGTTGTCTATTTTTACTAAGTTAAAAATACATCATCTCTTTCAAAGTTTTCAGGAGTTTCTGCTTAAGCCAAAGCTAGGTGATTTCCAATATCTTAGGTTTGACTATTTTGTCAATGAATGACTACCTCAAGAAAGTGACGAGTTGATAGTCTTAGTTTAACGGCTATATTGTATTGATCATATTATATTTGTATTTTCTGGTCAAAGATGAAGATAATTTACGTCCTTCTCTCAGTTTTTCTAGGATTAGAGTTTTACTTTTGGGGGTTTTTATGATATAGTATTGTATCTTTTCATAATACTATGATATATTGGTATTACATGATATGATTGATAAACATATGGGCCCTATTATTTTTATTTATATGGTATTCATAGGTCACTGAAATTTGGAAAATGTAGAGGAATATAAGGCTGAAGCTAAGCAGGCACTATTCTCCTTTGGTGGCAGATATAGAGATATGAAGAGCTTGTGTTCTAGGTACTAAGTAACATAAAATAATGGATAAAATTGAGAACCTGAGAAAGGGGTAAGGAAACACTGTAAGATTTACCACATCTCATTTATTCGTTGTAAGTCTCAGGTGAGGTGGAATTGCCCTAAATTCTTTGGGCATGGGGACACCAAGATGGGAAAGTTGGTTTCTCTACGTGAAGCTTTGGAGAAAGCAGTAGTTTCTTCACAGAGTTAGGTTACTCGTGGTCGAAGAGAAACTTGGTTGTCCCAAGTGAAGTGAGTTGTTCTGCTAGCCATCATATTTCTCTTTGTGTTTGCCTGGGTAGAATGAAACTTGGGAAAATAGCTTTAGAGTTTTCTTAATGGGTTTTTTAAAATAAATATCTCTAGCAATGTATCTATCTATCTATCTATATATATATATTTTGTCTTCCAGGAACATTAAAAAAAGCCTATTTTAAATCAAATGGGAGTGAACCTTTGGTCACTGATGGTGAAGTTCAAGTGTCTGAGATTATTCTTACAAATACAATTTGTAACAAGAGCACTGTGACATCTGCTACACATCCCAATCAACACATTCCAGCCTGGACTACAGATGCTTCTCTCCCAGGGGACCAAAATCACAAGAACACAAGTAAGTCTGAGGGTGCTGGGTGCTGAATACTCGTGCCCTTTAATGTCTGTGGAACCCATGGGTGAATTTTTAAGTGTGGCGTTCAATGCTCTTAATTTACAATCACTTGCTGGTCACACAGGCAAAGCTCCACTCTCTTATTTGGCAAACTTAACTGAGAGTGCTATTCCTAAACATGAAATGCCATCAGCTCAGCTGTTCAGATAGGGAGAAAGGTAAGAAATGAAAATGTATCAATGCCATTCAACATTTCTGAGACATACTGCTTGCCCCAATCCAATGGTATTGATTTTATGGTGGTTCACCTCTGAAATTTTGTGTTTCTGTTTTGAAATCTTAAGTTACTTATTTTGAGATGGTTAAATGAATAAAGTAAGTGAAGTTACTCATTTTGTTATTGGACCCTTGGCAGAAGGATCTGAATTCTATGATAGAATGTCAATGATTTAATGGAAACTATCCCCCCATTGGCTTTTGAGGTGCTCATGTGTTCTTTTTACTTTATTTCCATCTTCTCCTTCATTTATTGGCTGTGCAATTTATTTTATGTGTTGGTTACTGACAATCACACCTTGAGGAAAATGGCGTGTTGGAAACTCTGCTTTAGGACAAATGGAGGGATCTGTCAGCTATTCCAGAACAAGAGCTAGAAGAGAGAGAGAAGACAGAGTGTGGAGGTGGGACCAGTTATATGGTGGCAGGCAGTATGCTCTGGAATGTGATTCTATTCCTCAATATCCCTCAGACTTTTAGTAAAGGTACTAAGCTTCTAGAATGCAGGTGGGAAAGAAGTTGTGGGTAAAGTGTCCCAAGAGCTTCGGCTCTGATCTAGTCAGTGCTGGCAAAACATAATCAGAGGACAGTCACTGTAAGAACTTTCTCTGCAGTTGTCCCAATTCTTATTTTCTTTTTTTCTAAAGATTTTATTTATTCGAGAGAGAGAGAAACAGAGAGAGAGAGAGAGCATGCGCGCACATGCGTACACACATGAACGGGGGGAGGGGCAGAGGGACAAGCAGACTCTGTGCTGAATGCAGAGCTCCCCACATGGGGCTCAATCCTAGGACTCTGAGATCATGACTAGAGCTTAATTGACTGAGCCACCCAGGCGTCCCTTAATTCTTATTTTCTACTTCCTAAAACAAGATTATGATTAAAAATTGTACAAAACCCATCCATTCATGATCATTTTCTTGTTTGTTCCTCCCTCTTTCATGAAAACCCACAGAAGGAAATCAGAGCCTAAGTCTAGGAGAGAATTGATTTTCATTCTGAGCCAGGAAGGGAAGGATTAAGCTAACTATGCTATGATTAGCTATCATAGCATAGGTTTGTCATTGTCTGAAGAAAAGCAGAATTATTCTATTGCTCTAGCCCCAAAGAGACAGACTGGATTCCATTGTTTCACACACCACCTATGTATTAACTATTTCTTATGCTTGGTGTTCACCAGTGATTAATACAGATCTGTGTTTATTACCTGACAGTAATAACTGCAAACCCAAATCATGCCCAGCAAAATATGTGTTCCTTATGAGTTTGATTTAGAAATTTTTAAGATTTTATTCATGTCTTAAGCACTTCGTTATTCTTAAGGACAGAGTTTTTCATCATGAGCGCCGAAGTCAGTTAAGCAAAAACAACCGTTAACGTGGTTGCAATTACGGCAATTGTTATTTTTTTTCTGCTAAGTGGATTTGTCTCTATTTTGAAAGTTTTGTCATTTGTTAAGATTCAAGTAGAGGTGGCAGACACATACTCTGAAGAGTAAAGAGACATATGGTATTTGTTACTCAGTTTGGAAGCCTGATGGAAGTCTGTTTGACTCATTTTTTCTTCCCATGGCTGGAACACTGCTTGAGACTAGGAAGGCAATTTGACGTGTAAAGGAAATCCAGGTGAAATTAGAACGATTAAATGGAGAAAGGTCAAAACCTTTGGATATATGTCATTCCATGTTATTAATGTACTTGACAGTTATCATGGAGCTTTACTGCCTGACCACCTAGACCTTCAATAGACCATTAACTAAAATTATTGATGACAAGGGATTTGATAGTTTTTCTTACGTTTTAGTAATATAGCTAGCATGTGATTATAGAGCTTTCAGTTGTTTTGAGGGCATATTTAAATACTTTCTCTGTGGTCTTTATATATAATTAACTGATGAGGTGTGCAGGACAGGCAATACACACCATTTCAAGTAATAGGATTGAAGCTTAGAGAAATTAAGGTGACGTATACAATATCACTTGTCTAGTAGTATGTAGGCATGAAACTGGGATTCCGATCTTGGGACTCCTAGACCAGTGCTCTTTCAAGTATTTCACACCTCCTCATTTAATTTCATTGAATTCTTTGCAGATGCAGAGCAAATTTAACTTTGGGGAGAGTAGTTTGTTTTGTTGGCTAACACTATAAAATATTCATTGAATGAATAAAGGAATGAACTGCAGTCATTTCAAAATTTTAATATCTGATTTACTTTTCACTAATAATATGTAATCATACTTCTTCACTTGATATGTATTTAACTAGTTTTACTTAAAGCATCATTTAACGCCCCGTATCAGTACTAACACCTAGCAGAGGATTTGCTTTTATACTTTTTAAAAAAATTATTGTCTAATTGAAATGTCACTTTAAATTCCAGGCATATGTGAAGGCTATTTAAGTCCACTTCAGTCCAAAAATACAGTGGCCAGACATTCTGTTCTATCCAAATATCCTGGCTAGGAAACCAAGGAGAGAACTCCAGGCAAAGGTACAAGGAAGTAGACTTTCCTTAAGACCTTTCTGCCTGGGGGTCCTCAATATAAAGCCAAAGCATAGAATACTATAGTTTGTAAACTTTTATTCAGAATAGCCCCCCCCCCCCATTACACTGTGTGTCAGAGCTTTGTAAATGTAATACAGGTTTTATATGACATCTCTTACTTCTGGAGTTTCATTAGCTGCATTTGGAAACCCAATTGTAATATGGAAAGGGAAAGGTTGATTCTTACCTTGCATGTTCTGTTTCAGCTAGGGATTTTTCTAGGTTGCATTTTGCATTTTCACTTTTTTGTTTTCACCTTTCTCCCTATATATTTTATAAACATTTGAATATAAATTGAATTTTAAGGAAAGGAAAAAACTCTTTGATCAACCAAGAACTTTTGGGTTAAAGATAATATGGTGCACAGTGAAGTAACCTAGAAACTCTGATCTGGAATTAAATTGACAAAAGGGTGGGGTAATGTGCTAAAAGCTTCAAGTGTTCTGTTTTGTTATCATGCTCTTTGATAACCAGCTCCGTAATCTTCTATATCAGATGAAAATGCATCATTCATCTCGTTCACTTTTATTTTTATTTATTTTTTAAAGATTTTATTTATTTAGTGGACAGTGAAAGACACAGCAAGAGAGGGAACACAAGCAAGGGGAATAGGAGAGGGAGAAGCAGGCTTCCTGCTGAGCAGGGAGCCCAATGCCCGGCTAGATCCCAGGCCCCGGGATCATGACCTGAACTGAAGGCAGACGCTTAACAACTGAGCCACCCAGGCACCCCTCTCATTCACTTTTTTTTTCCTTGCATACTTAGCATTTTCTTTTTCTTTTCTTTTTATTTTTTTTATTATTGTGTTATGTTAGTCACCATAAAACACATCATTAGTTTTTGATGCAGTGTTCCAAGATTCATTGTTTATGTACAACTCCCAGTACTCTGTGCAATACGTGCCCTCCTTAATACCCACCACCATGCTCACCCATCCCCCACCCCCTCCCCTCTAAAACACTTGGTTAGTTTCTCAGAGTCCATAGTCTCTCATGGTTCATCTCCCCTCTGATTCCCCCCCCCTCATTTTTCCCTTTCTTCTCCTAATGTCCTCCACACTATTCCTTATGTTCCACAAGCAAGTGAAACCATATGATAATTGACTTTCTCTGCTTGACTTATTTCACTCAGCATAATCTCCTCCAGTCCCATCCATGTTGATGTAAAAGTTGGATATTCATCATTTCTGATGGCTGAGTAATATTCCATTGTATATCTGGACCACATCTTCTTTATCCATTAGTCTGTTGAAGGGCATCTCAGTTCTTTTCACAGTTTGGCGATTGTGGGCATTGTTGCTATGAACATTGGGGTGCATATGGCCCTTCTTTCCACTACATCTGTATCTTTGGGGTAAATACCCAGTAATACAATTGCTGGGTCATAGGATAGCTGTATTTTTAATTTTTTGAGGCATCTCCACACTGTTTTCCAAAGTGGCTGAACCAACTTGCATTCCCACGCACAGTGTAAGACGGTTCCCCTTTCTCCACAGCCTCTCCAACATTTGTCGTTTTCTGCCTTGTTAATTCACTTTTAAAAAAAAGATTTAGCACTGAAAACTTTGTACTAAAAGTGTCTTAATCACATGCTCAAAATTTGTTGAGTATCAAAAGCTTATACACCAATCAAAAACCCTAAAATTATTCTTTCTTCCTAGTTTTCTGTTTGTAACATGGTATTTCTCTTGGCTTGAAAGTGAGTTCTGCTAAGAGTATGAAGCTAAGGAGATCAGATAATGTCTTGAAGTTTTGCCCGTATTATTTTTCATCAGGCAACTCTACAAAGGGGGATTTGGGGAGAGGGAGTCTAATTAGACATCTGAAATCACACTAAGTCCCTTCTCCTTGTTCCCTGACACTTTCTAATCTTATCAACAATAGAACACTGGATGTCTTCATTATATTTTTCAGAGTTCAGTTCTGTTGTCCTCAGAGTAATGCACCCACATCTGTAGCTTACCGACTGTGGATTATTATGCTGTTTGGAGTGAGAATCTGTGCTCATCCGTGTAAATGGGGATGAGTGAATGGATTAAATGTGCCTGTGAATTGTATCCTTAGCATTCCTTGCTTGTTGTTGGGACAGCACTTTTCCAACCAGAGTCTGAGGGACTCAGATGTATTCTGAGGATCCAAGTATTCTCTATAACAATTTCTTAAATACATATTTTCATTTCAGTGTTAATGAAGAAGTAATTACTGTAACCCTGACCTCAATAACCTTGATAACCATCTTATGAGTACATACGTGGAATTTTGGTGCCTGTATTTCAGTTTCTATTTATTATTTATGTTGCTGCTAAGCTGTATTGGCTTGGCATTTGCCAGCCATCAAGGAAGGGACAGAGGCAGACTTGATAGATATTTTTCTCCATAGCGGAACTAAAGTATATACTGGCTTCATGTACAAGGGGCACCTTCGTGGCAATTCAAATAGAAAAATGGTGACCCACTTGCTCAGCTGGGCTACATGATAGTATAAGCTTCCTAAATACAGAAGAACTTGTGACCCAGCACCATATTTTTCATAGAATGCTGTTAACATTATTCATTAATATAATTAACTTAAATTTCATTAGTTTGGGGGTTTTGTTTCTATTTAAATTATACATATTAATTTTGTAGTTGTGCAAGATCTATAGACATAAATGGCTTATCTCTAATTATATGGACACCTGCATAACTTTCTCCCTGTAAGAATACCTATAACAACTTTCAGCTTGCAAAATAGTGCTTTAGGGTAACAGAATTCTAGCTGCTCATGTTTCATCCTCAGAGAAAGTAGCGAGGCTCTATGGTAAACTTCTTAACTTTTTTTGTTCCAAGGACTCCTTTGGCAATCTGGTGAGGCCTCTAGGTGCCTACTACAGCATAATGTTTTGGTGCTTAAAGTAAATGATATAGAATCACAAAGGAAGGCAATTTTATTAAAATTCAGTTATCAAAATATTAGAAACATAAATTCATGCTACAGTAATTTATGTGTCTATTAAATAATAATATCTAGCATTGGGTCAATAACTATAATTTTATAATAGGGATGAGTATAAATAATATTTTGAAATGTCTAACATGGCTCCATGTTGATATGAAAATATCATGTATAATTTTTAATTTGTGTTTCTACATTTGTTGCCTACATTGATAATTTAAGTATTCTAAATTTCAATTGGAGATTAATGGAAATAGAAATGCTATTTTTCTCCAATCCAGGTTCTTTATACACAATGAAAACTCCATGTAGGGGTGCCTTAGGATCTTTTGATTATGATTAAGAGCACATACTCAAGATGAAAAGAGTATTTTTTTGGTACTTGGGAAAGTCTAAGGCCTTCAAGCTGCTTCATTAGGAATTTGCTACTCCAAAATTTACTGCTAGCTACCACTGTAGACACCAATGTTCAAGTCCAGTTGGTTGACCTCTTCTGTATATTAAATCATATTCTTCAGGCTTGAAGAATAGCTATGAGAATCGGACATGGGCTTCTGGCTAGAATCAACATTTAATCAAAAACCAAGTGAAGCATTTAAATAATTGTTGCATGCTTTTCTGGTTAGTATAGTAGCATTCTAGTAAAGACCGGGACAATACTTGGGAGAGAGAGAAAAGAAATTCAAATGTAGTACTGGACTCTCTTTCTCCTCTTACTCTCCTTTCCTTTCTCCTTATTTTATCTTCAGATGATTATCCTTGGGAGGTACTGGGTTCTCTTCCAGAGAAACGAAACTCAATCACTTGCTTAGATAGGCTTTTGAAAGGGGTAATGGATTGGTCACTGGTTCACTCTCCTTTGACTATAGTCCCTGTCTTCCCTTCTCAAAGATCTCTGGGTAAGACTTCCTGACCTTCTTTCCAAAATGAATCCTGCAATATTCCACAAGTGACATGTTCCCCAAAAGGCATTGTGCCTATAACACATTATAGCAAATGAGAGTCAGTGTTAAATAGTTGTGTCAAAGGCTTGTGGTTCAGAATTTTCCTCTCCAGATTCATTATCAAAGTTTCTTCTTCAGGAAGAAAAGCCTAATATCCTTGATCAGTATAGAGAAAAAAGAAAAAAAAACAAAAACAAAAACAAAAAACAGTAGCATGATGATACTACATTGCAAAAACAGTCCTGATCCAATTCAAGGAGAAAAATGATCTTTTTAAATACTTTATTTTTTTTTTAAGATTTTATTTATTTATTTGACAGAGAGAGAGAGATCACAAGAAGGCAGAGGCAGAGAGAGGGGGAAGCAGGCTCCCTGCTGAGCAGAGAGCCTGACGTGGGGCTCGATCCCAGGACCCTGAGATCGTGACCTGAGCCGAAGGCAGAGGCTTTAATCCACTGAGCCACCCAGGCGCCCCGAAAAATGATCTTTTAAAGGCCAAATTCTCAGATGCATTTTAAAAAACAAAAAACCAACCTGTGTAATTTACTTTACTTTCTGGTTCTGAAAGAAAATTGGCATTGTGTATATTCTTTTGCCTGAATCATTCAATTTGCTGATTGTCATGGGTTTTTGGTCTTTGTACAATTCTGTGTTGAAAGCAAAAAAACTAACAGTGGGAATCTGTTTGCTGTTACTTGTGCCTTTGGAGAATATGCCTTTTCACTTACTAGTAGTTGAAATGAATATGATAATGAATTTTGTAAGCCAAAAGCTTATATCAATTTATATTTGATGCAAACCGTTCCTTGTCTTTTATTGTTAGCATATTTTATTCTTATATTTTGCTCTTCTGCATCATTAACATATTATTTGCATGTGGTGTTTGAATTATAAAACTTACAGTACTTGTTTATACTTATGTTAATTGGTGGGGCTCCTGGGTGGCTAAGTCGGTTAAGAGGTTGCCTGCGGCTCAGGTCAAGATCCCAGGGTCCTGGGATAGAGCCCCGCATTGGGCTCCCATCTCCCTCTGCCTGCTGTTCTGCCTACTTGTGCTCTCTCTTCATCTCTCAAATAAATAAAATCTTTAAAAAAAATTATGTTAATTGGTATAAAATCATTCATACGTTTATGTCCTCCTCCAAGCTTTATGAGACATCTTAATTTCTGAGAGTTTAGAATATTCTGGGAAGAACCATTTATTCATTAGCATCTGTTTATTGGGTGCCAAGCTCTGGAGTTTGGCTGTGTAGACTAGAAAAGTGGATCAGATGGAAACCTTCTAAGTAGCCACTGTCTAGTAACTGCCTTGAGATATAAACAGAGAAATTCTATAAGAGAGGGTCAGAGACAGAGGAAAATGTCTCCGTCAGAGACAGAGAAAAATCTATTTCAATTCTTCTTATTTCTTTAAAAGATAAGATTGCTAATTCATAGCAATAATATAAATATATCACTGTAATAAATATATCACTTTTCTAAACAATAAAGTTTTATTTATAAATATAGAAGTTAATTTTAGTTTAAAGGTTTGACCTGGATTTTTTATTTTTAATGAGATTATACTGTATAATTATTAAATTTAAAAACTTAATTATAATATAATTACATTAGATAATTTGAAACAAGTCTGTAGTTCTCAATTTTATGGGAAGGCCAGCCTTGCTTTTATAGATACTATTGAGAATTTTATTACCTCAGGAATGGGAGGTCTAGAATTATACAATTCCCTCCTTGAAATTTCTTTCTAATCTTTCATTGTATATTAAGTAATCAACTCACAGAGTTTGTTTCTGCTTTGGTTATATGTTTAGAAATGTGTACTGCACAAAGGATATGCATTTTAAGAAACTGATTTATGATAACTTGATGGCCATTAAGACATCATGTGTTACTGTATTACATATCCTTTAAAGTCAACAGAATTTTTTTTTCCCCAAACAATTTTATTTTATTTTTTCAGTGTTACAAGATTCATTGTTCATGTACCACACCATAATATGAGAGGGTTGCCATGAAAAGAAATGAATTAAGTTTTTGCTTGTTTTAGAGTTTGGAGATTGACCAAGTGGCCATGTTATAGACAATCATGAGAGACAGTGAAGCAAGTAATGTGTGGGGACACATCACACACCGTCAGTATTCACGTGGGGACCCATCACCCCTTCCTTATTTCCTATTTCTCCCTTTGGGAATGGAGATGTCTACCCTCTTCCTGTCCCATTGTTGTATTTTGGAAGCCCATAACTTGTCTGGTTTCACAGTTTCACAACTGAAGAGGAATTTTGCCTCAGGATGGATTGTGCTTTGAGTCTCACCCACATCTGACTTAGATAATATTTAGATAAGACTCTGGACTTGAGACTTTGGAGTTGATGATAGAATGACTTAAGACTTTGGGACTTTGGGGATAGAATGAATATATTTTACATGTAAGAATGACATACATGAATTTTGGGGGATCAAGGGTAAAATGTTATGGATCTTTGTATCCTTCTAAAACTTATCTGTTGAAGCTTTGACACCCTATGTGATGGTATTTGGAGATGAAGACTTTGGGAAATAATTAGAGCTAAAGAAGTCATGAGGTGGGACCATCAGGATGGGATTGAGTGTCTTTCCTTATAAGAGGAGACACCAGAAAACTTGCTCTTTCCATGCTCATGCAAAAAAGAGGTCATGTGAGCACACGGTGAGCACACAGTGAGAAGACATCCTCTGTAACCCAAGGGGAGAGCTTTCATCAAAAACCCATCATGCTGTCACCTGGATCTTAGACTTCTAGCTCCAGAACTGTAAGAAAATAAATTTTTGTTCTTTAAGCCATCTACTTGGTCTATAGTAGACTAATACAAATCTCACATATAAATGCAAAGCTATTAAATAAAATGTTAGCAACCAAATCTATTAACACCTAAAATTATATTGCATTTTAACAAAATATACCTCATTGTAGAAATGCAAGGATGGCTTGATATTAGACATGTTATTCATATGTCTCTTCATTTAATTAATAAAGTAGATCCCTTTTATTGATCATCTCAATTGCTGAAACAAAAGCATTTGTTAAAATTTGACACTAAACAGGGAAGAAAATGTCTTTAATCTAATAGGGAGTATCTCAAAAACCTGGATGGTTTGACATTATTTGTAATTCTAGAAGAATGGACATAGTCTAAATGTCCATTAGGAGGGAACTGTTAAAAAAAAAACACATGGTATAGCCAAGCAATAGTGTATGATACATCTGGGAAGATAATGAGGTAGATCTCTACACACTGATGTATATAGTGATCTCTAGACTAAATAATGAATCAATAAATCAAAGTGCAAAACAGTGTATAAAATATGCCACATTTTGTGTGATAATTTGTAAGGGGGAAATACATTTATTTACTTATGTTAAAAAATAAACAGAGGGAGGATACACCAAAAACTAATAAGTGTTTTATTTTTATTGCTGAAGAAGGATAGGAAGGAAGTGACAGGGATGCAAATAAGACATCTTCAAATGAACCTTTCTTGTAGTTTTGATTTAGAATCAGATAAATGATTCAATAAACAATTATACCAGAGGAAAAAATTCACTAAAAATTGAAAGCAAGGCAATAAATTATCCTAACTCTGTATCAATTTAGTGACTTGACCATCCAAAGTAAAAGAATTATCTCCACTGAACTTAGAATATTTTGATTATACATCCCTAGTAGATGTACTCTAAGCACCAAAAGAATTGCCAAAAAGTTTAAACTCAACAAGTAGTCTTTCTTTCCTTCCAGCTTTATTGAGGAAAAATTGACAAACATTTGCATATATTTAAATGTAAAATATGATGATTTGCTGTACATATGCATTTTGACATGATTGCCAAGATCAAAGTAATTTAACACATCCATCATTTCATGTAGTTAGCTCTGTGTGTTTTTTGAGAACACTTTTACTGTCAGTAAATTTCAAGTCTATTATATAGTATTGTTAACTATAGTCACCCTGCTGTTCATTAATTCCTCAGAACTTATTCATCCTGTAACTGAAAATTTGCAACCTTTGATCTACAACCCCTTATTTCCCCTCAGCCCCTAGAACTATCTGTTCTCTGTTTCTGTGAAATCCTTTTTTTTTTTTAATATTCCACATATAAATGATACCATACGGTATTATCTCTCTCTGGGTTTATCCATGTTAATGCTATTGATGAGATTTCTTTTTATGAACAAATAGTATCCCATTACATGTTCGTTATCCATTCATCTCTCAACGGACATTTACGTTGTTCCACATCTTGGCTGTTGTAACTTGTGCTGCAATGAACATAAGGTGCACATATCTTTTCTAATTGGTGTTCTCATTTTCTTCATATAAAAGAGAAATACCACTTTCTCAGAAGTGGAATTGCTGGGTGATATGTTATTTCTATTTTTAATTTTGGTGGAATATCCACACTGTTTTTCATAGTGATCATACCACTTTACATTCCAATCAACATTGTACAAGGGTTCTCCCTTTTCTTCATCCCCATCAATACTTGTTATCCCCCCCCTATCTTCCTCCCCTCTGATAGCTATTATCAAATAGTTATCCTAACAGGTGTGAGGTGATAGTTCATTGTGGTTTTGATTTGCATTTCTCCATGATTAGGGTTGTTGAGGATCTTTTCATATATTTGTTGGTGATTTGTATGTTGTTTTTTTGGAAAACTGTCTATTCAGGTCCTTTGCCCATTTTAATATTAAAATTATTTGGGTTTTTTGCTACCAAGTTGTATGAGTTTCTTATATAATTTGAATATTAACTACTCATCAGTTATATAATTTGCAAAATTTTTTTTGCATTTCATAGGATGAAATACGTTGCCATTTTCAAGCTTTTTAGTTTGAGGTAGTCCCACTTATTTATTTAGCTTTTGTTGCTTGTACTTGTGGTATCTTATTTAAAAAAAATCATTGCCAAGACCAATGTCAGGAAGCTTTTCCTCTGTTTTCTGTTAGAAATTTTATGGTTTTAGGTGTTATTTTTAAACCTTTAATCGATTTCAGATTTCCATTAGGCAGGCTTATTGATATTTTGAGGTTGTTATTTCAAAACTATTGTTTGCACATAATAGGGGAAAGCAAGTAAGTATATTTATGTTGTGAGGAACCACATTTTCAACACAAGAGGAAAGAGGTACAGATACAAAACCAAATAAAATCATCTTAATTTTGAATCGAAATCATTATGCTGTTTACATAGCGTAAACACTATATCTTTTCCTCCTTTAAAAATATGTAATAGTTTCTCTGTTCAAAAAGCCTGAAAAAAGTTACAGCTCAGGACAATGAACACATCTGGTGCCTAGTTTCTGCCAAAGTTCTTGAAGAATTCTTCTAGTCAGCTTATTAACTTAAACTGTTTGTGTTGATGTCCATCATTCTGAGGTCATAATGAAATATGGTTGCCCTTTTCATATGCAGACTCATTCCTTCATTTCAGGAAAAATTTTTCTTTATAACATTTTTAGGACTTTTTTCATCCACTTCTGAGTTCTTGGATTCAGAAGGACATTTTTTTTGTTGACTTGCAATTTCCTTATGTGTGCATCTTTTTTCTTTTTTTTTTAAGATTTTATTTATTTGACAGAGAGAGAGAGATCATAAGTAGGCAGAGAGGCAGGCAGAGAGAGAGGGGGAAGCAGGCTCCCTGCTGAGCAGAGTGCCTGATGTGGGACTCGATCCCAGGACCCTGAGATCATGACCTGGGCCAAAGGCAGAGACTTTAACCCACCGAGCCACCCAGGTGCCCCTGTGTGCATCTTCTTAAATGTGGTTATAGTGATTATCCTAAGCCTCTTCAATTTTTTAATTATTATTTGTGAATATTTTAGGGTTAAATTACCATTTTTAGTGCTATAGTCTCAATTTCCTTTTATTACAATTTTTGTCTATTGTCTTGGAGCTCGGCGGATTTTTTTTTTTTTTTTTTTTTGGTAATTCATGTATTTTGTGTATGTATGTATGTACGTACATATTTATTTATTTATTTTTAAGTTTTATTTCAATGCCAGTTAGTTAACATACAGTGTTATATTAGTTTCAGGTATACAATATAGTGATTCAACACTTCCATACATCACCCTGTGTTCATCATGACATGTGCCCTCCTTAATCCCCATTACTTGTTTAACCCATCCCCCCTACCTCCCACCCCTCTGTTAACCATCAGCTTGTTCTCTAAGGTTAAGAATCTATATCTTGGTTTGCCACTCTCTCTTTTTTCCCTTTGCTCATTTGTTTCTTAAGTTCCACATATAAGTGAAATCATATGGTATTTGTCTTTCTCTGACTGACTTATTTTGGTAAGCATAATACTCTCTAGCTCCATCCATGTCCTTGCAAATGATGAGATTTCATTATTTTTTGTGGCTGAATAATATTCCATTGTATATTTATACCCCATCTTCTTTAACCATTCATCAGTTGATGGACACTCGGGCTGGTTCCATATCTTGGCTACTGTAAATAATGCTGCTATATAAACATAAGGGCACATTTATCCCTTTAAATTAGTGTTTTTGTATTCTTTGGGTAAACACTCAATAGTGCTATTGCTGGACCATAGGGTAGTTCTATTTTTAACCTTTTGAAGAATCTCCATACTGTTTTTCAGAGTGGCTGCACCAGTTTGCATTCCCACCAATGGTGCAAGAGGGTTCTTTTTTCTCCACATCCTCACCAATATCTGTTGTTTCCTGTGTTGTCGATTTTAACCATTCTGTCAGGTGTGATGTGATATCTCATTGTAGTTTTGATTAGCATTTCCCTGATGGTAAGTGATGATGAACATTTTTTCCTGTATCTGTTGGCCATCTATATGTCTTTTTTGGAAAAATGTGGAAATGTTCAAGATCTATTAGTGAGTGAGTAAGTAGGCTGCTAAATAATATGTACATTGCATATATACAAAGCTTTGTAATAAACTACAATGCTATATGTATTTATTTTATCTTAAGTAAAATATAATCCATCTTTTGAAAGAAAAAAAGACTAGAAAACAATATCATTTATTATCTTAAGTATTGTGAAAGCTTACATGAAAGCTCTATTAAGTAGATACTATTAATATTTATCTACTAATTATATTTATCTAATATTTATTTTAAAGTAAATTTCTACTTATGCTTACCTCATTTCATTGCTAGTTCCATGGGTAGTTTTTCACACCTTATCATAGTAGGGATTTAATAAAGATTTAGGTAGGATAGGGAAATATAGGCAACAAATATATAGTTTAAAATTCTAAAATCAAAATAATTCAATAATGTGATTTAACTTAAAATTTATCATTTTCTTTTTTAGTTCCTTTCTGTAGCCAATGCATAGAGCTTCATTTTTTTTTCAAACTTCAAAAAATGGGGGGATATTCTTATTTTTCTCTATGTTTTTGAGCAAGCAAAACAATAAGCGCTAGGTTTCTGGTTTCTATAGTAATAAATTAATACTGTAGCCATTGGTACTCAACTCCTCTAAAATTTTAGGGCAATTTAAAGAAGCCCTTAAACAAAGAAGGCTCTTGCACTACTTTTCAATATTATGAAGCATTAATTACCATTAGTTCTTGCATCCTTCTGGGTTAAATTTTTTTCTTAACTGAATTAACCCTTAAGAGTTCTCTCAGTGGTTACTATTTCAGTTTTGATTTGTTTTAAAATGTCTTCATTTCACCCTCAATATGGCATGATTGTTTAACTAAGTTGACAGGTTTTTTTTTTTTCTTTCATCAATTTAAGAATTTTATTTCACATTTATCTGGATTCTTCAATGCTATAAGAAACCTTAGTGCACATTAATTTTTGAATTTTGTCTTTGGATACTTTAAAAAGCTTTTTTTTTTTTAGCTTTTCTGGTTTTATATTACAATGGATATGATTTGGATTTCTTTTTATGTCTCTTGTCTAGGAGATGTGCTTCTTGAATCTGAGGATTCAGTTATTTCTTCAATTTGGAGAGTTCTCAGCTATTAACCCTATGAATATAATTTCCCCCTCATGTTTCTAGTCTCTCTTTCTGGAACTCTAATTACTCTTAGGTTGGACATTCTCATCCATCCTCTGTTAATCTCTGTGCTGAATTCTGATGTATTTTCTAAGATTTGTCTTCTAGTTCTTTAGTTCTCTCTTCAGCAGTGTCTAATCATCTATTTTACTCTATTTCACTGAGTTTTAAATTTTAGTGTCAATATATATTTTTCATTTCTAGAGCTTCTGTTTGGTTTCTTTTCAAATCTTCCAGTTTTCAATTTATAGTATGTCACTCAAATGACTACATTTTTTGTCTTTAGTTGTTTCATTCATACTTGTTAATAGCCCCTAGACAACCTTCAGTTGTCTGAAGTTCTCAGACTTTTAATACTGCTGCTTGTTATTACTAATGATTTATTATTCTTTCACTTAATGGATTGGGTTCCTGTTTATTTTATGAGTTTAGATTATTAACTTCCTTGGATTCAGGGCATGTCACTCCAGGACAGTTTTGTGTTTGGTTTGACCAGGCACCCTAAGGTATCTCTGTCTGGGGGACAATTTTTATGTTAATATTTGGCTTGTGTGGTTCTTAAATTGCATGTATAATTGTAAATTCAAACCCTTTGTGAGGGCTAGAGCTCTGGTAAAAGGTGCCTAAAGAAAAAAAAAATTTCAAACCAGAATCTAGGCAGAATCAGAAAAGCACCCTCATCATATGCCTGAACTAGTTGGGTCTCTGTTTTTTTGTGAGGGTCTTGTTTCCTCTTTGTGTTTCTTGTGGATTCAAGGCTTTATTTCCTTATTGAGAAGATAACTTCCTCCAAGACAAAGCCATTGCAGTATTGGCTCATGGATGTCCATTCATATGATATTCATTCCCATGATTTCATCTCATGTACTCACTTCTCTTGTTTTCAGTTTGCTATTGCATTTCTGGAATCTTGAGGTTTCCTTTTATTTTATGGGTAGTTCAGCTGTTCACAAGGAAGAAGTTTGTTTTATCTTACAAAATATTTCTGGATATTTATAATGGTTCAGCTTTCAGGTTATTTATTTTGCAATATTTTGGAATTCAATTCATTCTTTAAATAAATAATTTTACACAGAAATTTTCAATCACACACAAGGTAGAGAAAATAGTGTGATGAATCTCAATGTTCCCTCTCCCAGCTTATTAATATTTTATCCATTTTGTCAGAAGCCTTTTTGAAGCATTTTTTTCTAGGACCTCTTATAGTAGAGTTTAAACTTGCTCTTGTGATTGAACAAAGGAATTTTGATATTAGCTAGTTTTTAATTAAAATACTCTCTTTCATAGTTTTAAGAAATCACCTAGAGCAAGCAAAGGCTTTATACAACAATATGTTAACCCTATATTAAATATTTAATTCATCATTATTAAAATTCATAATCTAATATTTTTCAATTATAGGAAAAATTACAATGTCTCTAGAAACAAAATTGAGTTGACATTCCTCTCTTGGGTTTTTTGTGTTGGGTATTCCATGGTTCCACTGCACCATTCCAATCTCTGACTCTCTAGGTTTGCTTTATATCTGCCCCTTTGAGTCTGTACCAGTCTCACTAGTTTGGACTCTGCTTCTTTGCTATTTCAACTCTATACGTGCATTTACATGTTTAAGCTTCCTGTGTTTCTCTATTTCAGCTTTATTATCCCAGGGCCCTCTACTCCAGTTACTTCCTTCCATTTTCACCCTAACATGAGAGAGACAAAGAGTAGGGAGGTTTCAGCATTTATATTTTTCCAAGGCCGGGTTTTACACAGAGTCCTGTTTTTTGCCATTTGACAAGTAGATTGACATTATCTACTAGAGTTGGTAATGAGTAGGAGAAAAGTATTCTAAAATTTCCTGTTAATATCTTCTAGATAAAGAAGAAACACTTTTCTTAATGTTCAACAAATGTTTTCAGTTACTTTTTGACCAAATTCATCAAATCTCTCCAGAGTAGAGATACAGTATAGCCATTAATATTTTCTTAAGAAACTCCCTATGTATCAAGAACTCAAAATGACTGATTCATGATGAGTTGGACTTATTATGTGCACTATAATTTAGAAGCAGGTATAAAGCAGCAAACATTTTAGCAGAATAGTTGGAAAACTAGAATCAGACCATGTTTTGTCTCCTAAGCTAAACTTGAGAGAAAAGTGCCTACTTACAAGAGTAGGGCATGAGCTCCTTACCAAACCTGTGTGGATAGCTTCCCTGAAGAGATGTGGCCTCTCCAAGCTGGAGCTGAAATGCAGTTTGTAGATGCACCTGGTTTCCCAAGAAGAGGCAGTGTTTTTATGTGGTATTTGAAAGGGTGGACAAAGCCAAAGATGCTTGTGTGTTTAGTTATCCCTGCCTCAGACACCTTAAAATCTTATATATATATATAAAAAAAGCAGATGTTCTCCAAATTGGAGGACCCAGCAGCTCTTAAACTGGTCACCTTTAGTTCTTGCCTAATGTTATAGAGAAATCCTGGGACTGCTGCGCAAAAATCCCTGTAAAGTTACAGTTTTCTGGTGGGAAGATTCCTTTTCTAATCATTTGCTGGCTTCATAAGCCTGCTGACCTGTATGGTTCCACAGACTTCTAAGCATAGAACTCCACATGTTGGGGCAACTGGGTGGCTCAGCTGTTAAGTGTCTGCCTTCGGCTTGGGTCGTGGTCCCAGGGTGCTGGGATCAAGCCCTGCATCGAGCTTCGCTGCTCAGAGGGAAGCCTACTTCTTCTTTCTCCCCCTCTCCCTGCTTGTGTTTCCTCTCTCGCTATCTTTCTCTCTCTGTGTTAAATAAATAAAAATATTTAAAGAACTCCACGTGTTGTCTAATGCTCTGCTGTCACTTTGTTGAAATTATTAATGATAATATAATAAATATAAATATTATAAATGATATAAATAAACAATATAAAGTAGTTTTTGAACAAGGAGCCCTATATTTGCAATTTACCCTGGGTGCCCCAAATTATATAGTCCATTCTTTTCCTGGGTTTTACTGTGATTGGACCAACTTCAGTCTCTTATTTGCCCTTGAATAAAGTACATGCCAACTAATGCCATGAACTAATTATCATTGGCCTAGTCAGGACTCATGCCTGGAGCTAGGAATAGGGAGAGGAATAGGGAGAGGACTCAAGGCTGCTATTCCATTTAGGGTTGAGGGAGCTGATACTGAGCATACAACTAAGAAGAACTATTCTATTCTTCCTCTTTTTTTGTTGTTGTTGTTGTTGTTGAGTGGTTGCTCATATTCTAGTTTTATTTTCTAATCTTACATTGTTTTATAATAAGATAAAAGGTATATTTATTAAAAAGAAATAGTATGTCATATGTATTCCCCAAACTGGAAATTTATTTTAAATATTTCCTTTTGAGTATGTAGAACAGGTCCTCCCTTACAATCTTATTCCCTGTAAAATCTTTCTTTGTAAATTCAGAGAGTAAAAAGGTAAATATCAGCTCAACTTGAGGCTGACTTGTTACCAATTTTTTTTTCAAGATTTTATTTATTTATTGAGAGAGAAAGAGCATGAGCCGGGGAAGGATAAGGGGCAGAGGGAGAGGGAGAAACAGACTCTCCACTGAACAGACAGCCCCAGGGAGGCTGGATCCCAGGACCCAGGGATCGTGACCTAAGCCAGAGCCAGACACTTAACCGACTGAGCCACCCAGGTGCCCCAGCAAAAAATCATATGTGCTAATGGTAGGCATTGTAAAAGCATCACTTAATCCTTATAGTAACCCAAAATACAATAATTTGAAGATGAAGAAACATAAACTGAGAAGTTCAGAACTTGTGAAAGGCCACATAAATACAGAATAATAAAGGCAAGATTGGAATCAGACTGTGCAACTGCCATGCTATGTATGGAAAAAGTGTTTTATTTTTTTTTTAAAGATTTTATTTATTAATTTGACAGAGAGAGAGAGATCACAAGTAGGCAGAGAGGCAGGCAGAGAGAGAAGGGGAAGCAGGCTCCCTGCTGAGTAGAGAGCCCCATGCAGGGCTCAATCCCAGGACCCTGAGATCATGACCTGAGCCGAAGTCAAAGGCTTAACCCACTGAGCCACCCAGTCGCCCCAGAAAATGTGAAAGTAAACATCTGAATTATTGTTATTATTCAATCATTCACAATTCTAGGACAGATAATTATACGGGACAATTTTTTTAAAAAGTTTGTATTTATTTATTTGAGAGAGAGAGATAGAACATGAGCAGGGGCAGAGGGAGAGAGAGAGAAGGAGACTCCCCACTGAGCAGGAAGCCTGATGCAGGGCTCAATACCAGGACCCCAGGATCATGACCTGAGCTGAAGGTAGACACTTAGACTGAGCCACCAAGGCACCCCAAGATGTAGTTCTTTAAAAAGTAATGACAAATGACTGACAGATGAAGATCTCACAGCTAAAATGTTACATCTTTGTTCTATGGACTGCGAATAGTTAATTTATAATAAATTATTGACCCCTCATTGTGTTACAGTGTTGCCACAGTAGGTAATTGTTGGATGAATGAATGACAACAGGTTGTGTGCCCTTAGTTACCATTCAAACATCTTAGAATCAAGTAGTATGAATGTGTGTGTGAGTGATATGAGAGAAGGACCTAGTAATAGGTATATGTAGTATATCAAAGCTTAAAGTTTGGTAAAGACGTTCCCAAGGGACTTGAGGTTGTATTAAAAGTGTTACATCTGGAATATATGTAATTATATAGAAAATATTAAACCCCAGTCCTCATGCATCTTTAGGCAGGATTAGCTAGGTCTTACTTAACTTTGATAATTTATTCAGTGTTGTACTAGCTAGGCACTTACATTTTTTGTCTGTGCATAAATTGGCAAGACATTGGGTTACCTGTGTCCTTGAATATGTCCGTAAAGACCTTTTTACAAATGACACAGTGACTCATGTGTTTTACTTTGTCCTATTGATTTTCTCTTATGAGAAATAAAATAGTTTCCATGTTTGTATTCAAAGATGTTTACAGAGTTACTTAAGAAGAGGGGATTCTCACAGAGAGTCCCTGTCTTTAACTTTGTGTTCCTTCTTATCTTTCTATAACCATCTTATGGATCTCCCTAAGTACACAAAGTCCTTTCAAATTGGTTTGTTCCAGGAATCACTGGGACAAAATGTAACTTTTCGTGTAAGTTATCTAGAATAAAGAATGGCTTTCATTATTCCATTCTGCTGATGTAGTCCCGACCTGTGCTGACTTTGAGGTACAGCCAAGAATAGATAAGATACTAAGCATTCCCAATACAAATGGACTCACAGTAAGGACAATAAACCAATTTTAATAGCAAACTCACTGTTTTCTTTGAGAAAGTTTAATTTTTGCCAATCTTGGAGAAGCAGCTCTATTGCTAAATCCAAAGAGATTCATCAAAATGTTCTATAATGAAGTAAATTTACAGTGTTTAAAATGGAATAGTATTTTTGGCAGAATCATACACAGGATGAGAATGGGTTACAGGATCAGAAAGACCTGGTTTCAATTTCAACTCTATATCTTAACATTGTAACCTCAAATACTTTCTCATCCTCACTGAATCTGTGTCATCATCTATAAAATGGGAAGAAAAAAATCTTTCACATAGGATTGTGGGGAGGTTAAGTAAAATGCTGTGTACCTAGCAAACATCCAATCTTGAAGGTACTCAAGAATCTTTTATCTATTTTCTTAAATTGTTTTATTTAATAGAAAACAATAGTGGAAATGAAATTTAAAATATATTTTCTATTAAGAGACAACTTGAATAGAAACTAATAATTTATTTAGGCTTTTATTGTAAACTTATCTCGTCCTATCTTCTCTGAATTATCTATTGTTCTTGCTGATGGTCCCAATACTGTTGATACAGTGGTTGAACATCAGCAGTATGATGATTTCTGCAATGTTTTCTCTGCTATCCTGAGGTCTCATGCTAAAAGCAATTGAGCATGCTTCAGGATAATGAAAAGTATAACTTTTATTTTATTTTTTTTAATTTTATTTTATTTTTTCGGTGTTCCAAGATTCATTGTTCATGCACCACACCCAGTGCTCTGTGCAATACATGCCCTCCTCAATACCCACTACCAGGCTCACCCAACCTCCCACCCCCTTACCCTCCAAAACCCTCAGTTTGTTTTTCAGAGTCTACAGTCTCTCATGTTTCTTCTCCCCCTCTGATTTCCTCTAATTCACCCTTCCTTTCCTTCTCCCAGTGTCCTCCATGTTTTTCCTTATGCTCTACACATAAGTGAAACTGTATGATAATTGACTCTCTCTGTTGACTTATTTCACTCAGTATAATCTCTTCCAGTCCCATCCATGTTTTTAGGTTGTTTTTTTTTTTTTTTTTAGATTTTTTATTTATTTGACAGAGAGAGAGAGAGATCAAAGTAGGCAGAGAGGCAGGCAGAGAGAGGGGGAAGCAGGCTCCCTGCCAAGCAGAGGGCTTGATCCCAGGGCTTGATCCCAGGACCCTGAGATCATGATCTGAGCTGGAGGCAGAGGCTTTAACCCACTGAGCCACCCAGGTGCTGTCCATGTTGATACAAAAGTTGGGTATTCATCCTTACTGATGGAGGCATAATATTCCATTGTATATATGGACCATATCTTCATTATCCATTTGTCTGTTGAAGGGTGTCTTGGCTCTTTCCTCAGTTTGGTGATTGTGGCTATTGCTGCTATGAATATTAGGGTACATATGGCCCTTCTTTTTACTGCATCTGTATCTTTGGGGTAAATATCCAGTAGTGCAATTGCAGGGTCATAGGGTAGCTCTATTTTTAATTTCTTGAGGAATCTCAACACTGTTTTCCAAAGTGGCTGCACCAACTTGCATTCCTACCCACAGTGTAAGGCGGTTTCCCTTTCTCCACATCCTTTCCAACACTTGTTGTTTACTGTCTTATTGGTTTTGGCCATTCTAAGTGGTGTAAGGTGGTATCTCAATGTGGTTTTGATTTAAGTCTTCCTGATGGCTAATGATGATGAACATTTTTTCATGTGTCTGTTAGCCATTTGTATGTCTTTTTTGGAGAACTGTCTGTTCATGTCTTCTGCCCATTTTTTGACGTGATTATCTGTTTTTTGAGTGTTGAGTTTGAGGAGTTCTTTATAGATCTTAGATATCAGACCTTTGTCTGTAGTGTCATTTGCGAATATCTTCTCCCAATCCGTGGGTCGCCTGTTTGTTTTGTTGACTGTTTCCTTTGCTGTGCAGAAGCTTTTTATCTTGATGAAGTTCCAAAAGTTCATTTTCACTTTTGTTTCCTTTGCCTTTGGAGATATGTCTTGAAAGAAGTTGCTGTGTCCAATGTTGAAGAGGTTACTGCCTATGTTCTCCTTTAGGATTTTGATAGATTCCTGCCTCACGTTGAGGTCTTTCATCCATTTCAAATTTATCTTTTTGTATGGTGTAAGAGAATGGTCAAGTTTCATTCTTCTATATATAGCTGTCCGATTCCACTGGATATTTTTTCCTGCTTTGTTGAGGATTATTTGATCATAGATTTGCGGGTCCTTTTCTGGGCTCTCTACTCTGTTCCACTGGTCTGTGTGTCTGTTTTTGTGCCAATACCATGCTGTCTTGGTGATCACAGCTTTGTAGTAAAGTTTGAAATCAGACAACGTGATGTCCCCAGCTTTATTTTTCTTTTTCAATATTTCCTTAGCAATTCAGGGTCTTTTCTGGTTCCATACAAATTTTAGGATTGTTTGTTCAAGTCCTTTGAAAAATGCCAGTGGAATTTTCATCAGGATGGCATTGAAAGTATAGATTGCTCTGGGCAGTATAGACATTTTAACAATGTTTATTCTTCTGATCCATTAGCATGGAATGCTTTTCCACTTTTTTGTGCCTTTGTCAGTTTCTTTCATCAGTGTTCTGTAGTTCCTTGAGTTACTTCTTTGTTTAGGTTTATTTCCAGGTATCTTATGGTTCTTGGTGCTATAGTAAATGGAATCGATTCTCTAATTTCCCTTTCCATATTTTCATTGTTAGTGTATAAGAAAACAACTGATTTCTGTGCATTGATTTTGTATCCTGCCGCATTACTGAATTGCTGTATGAGTTCTAGTAGCTTGGGGGTGGAGTCTTTTGGGTTTTCCATATAAAGTATCATGTCATCTGTGAAGAGAGAGAGTTTGACTTCTTCTTTGCCAATTTGAATACTTTTATTTCTTTTTGTCATCTGATTGCTGTTGCTAGGACTTCTAGTACTACGTTGAACAACAGAGGCATGAGTGGGCATTCTTTTCGTGTTCCTGATCTCAAAGGGAAGGCTGTCAGCTTTTCCCCATTGAGAATGATATTCACTGTGGGCTTTTCATAAATAGATTTTATGAAGTTGAGGAATGTTTCCTCTGCCTCTATACTTTGAAGAGTTTTAATCAGGAATGGATGCTGTATTTTGTCAAATGCTTTTTCTGCATCAATTGAGGGGACCATGTGGCTCTTCTCTTTTATCTTATTGATTTGTTCTATCACATTGATTGATTTGTGAATGTTAAACTGACCAGGTGAGATTTATCCCTGGGATGCAAGGGTGGTTCAAGGTATACGTTTTAGAGGAAAGGGAGGGCAGCCTTTCCTCTTTTACATTCAACTACTGCACTATAGTCCAAAGGGGAGTCCAAGATAGGAATCAATCTGATGGAAGGAATAGAATGGGACGACTCCCTAGGCCATGGTAAGTTCTAGGGAACAGATAATTAAAAACAATAGTTGCAATAATGGTCATCAACCTTAGTGCCTTTGAGTCTCGGATATGCTGGCTTGTTCATATCTACATCTATCTTGTTTAATAAGAAACCTTTTAGTGGAACGCTTTGTTTCATATAATCTCCCCATTCGTGCAGTGAGTAACTATTGAGTGTCTACTGTTTGGTATCCCAGTGATGTTATTTCTAGTGATGTCAATGAATACTGGGAATAAGTAAGTAAGTAAATAAAGGAACAAACAGATGTAAGATGAGATTGTATGAGGTAGCCCTGTCATTATAATGAAAATAAAACAGGATTATTGAGGGGCATAGGAGCACTTTGGATGGTATACTTATGGGAACGGGAACTTTGGTGTCTCCTGAGAAGGAAATATCTTTTTTTCTTTTATGCAGTTCACATTGTCATGAATCACACCAAATATGAGTTACCTGACTATCTTGTGTTTTTCAGATGATTTCTCAGTATTCAGTAGTTTCTTCGGCTACTGAATGGGGATGGGGTGAATTAGCCTTTTGGTCATGTCATCAGTTAAAATATAGTTTATCATCAAGTGTATAAACTCCAAATATGTGCCTTACAGAAAATCATGTAATATAAAATAAATGATAGCATGTGGTCAGTATACAAGGGTTATCTATGGAGATAAATTAATACCTTGTGACATATCATTACATAATTTTTAGTCTTTTCCTTTCATAGGCCATTAGGAATTACCTTCTTTAAGATCTGTTTTAACATAATAACCCCTTTTGTGTTAGCCTACGGTGGCTCTAAATAGAAGATATTCAGAATACATAGGTTTGAAGATCTGGATTTTTTCCATAGAATGGCTCTGTATAGCTGGGCAAATGTCTTAGACTTTCTAAAATTGAGTTTCCCCACATATCATATAGATGCAGTATCACTTTGCCAGGTTGTGAAAATAAGATAATTGCAAATAAGAGCCTCTGAGTACCTGTTTTGGTATCAGGCACAGGCTAGTTTTCAATAAATCCTTTCCTGAGATTGAATTTTCCAGAGATGATTTCATATTTTTGATGGAGTAAAACTCTTACTGTCAGCTCTTTTAAGTAAGGATCTCTGCTCATAACACAATACATACAATTAGCATTTTGAAGTTTGCTGTCTGCCTGTGTTGCTCTCCTACACTGAAATGTGTTTTAACCTCCCTCACTAAATGACTTGACTGTCATATTCATGAAACTTGCCCAGAACCCCCACCTTAGTATTCACATGAGGCTGAATTCATGTGTCTATGTGTCTATTTAGGTTCAGTCTGAATATTTTAATTTGCATTTTCTTCCTCTCCAATGCCTTTCTTTCCCATTTTGTATCGTGAGTTTGGTGACGTCCAAAAAAGTCTTGTGCCCTTAAATTTTTGCAGGGTCTATTCTAAGGTCTAGCATGCAAATCCCACATGTCATTGGTTGTCTTTGAAAGTGGAAAGTGTTTTGATCCTGCCCCTCTGAGCTCAGCACACTTTGGCTTAGATAATAAAAGCAATGGCAAAGTGTGTCTTTTCACAAAGTATGAGACTGAGCTAATGGCTACAATCTGGTCGTCTGGGGGAAAGACTTCCTACAGAGTTTGGGCAGTTTTCAGAGAGGTTTGAAAACAAAGAAGTGAGATTAGGAAGTGCATTGAGGAGACTAGGGAAGGAAGTGAGAGGATAAGAAGTAGTCTCTGAGGTGACCTCTGTGGAGGAAGCAGAAGAGGAGGTTGGGAATCCTTCTGTGGTAGGCA
The DNA here is from genome assembly GCA_028533885.1 of Nasua narica. NCBI lineage: Eukaryota > Metazoa > Chordata > Mammalia > Carnivora > Procyonidae > Nasua > Nasua narica. The sequence goes on along the minus strand of CM052800.1, from coordinate 34,639,949 downwards.
GTATTACAGATCAAAGGGTTAGTTTTGCTATTTTATCAGAGATTCAGCCTTATTTTTTAACACTGTTTTTATTAAAATGAAATTAACCTTAGGTTTGGAGAGGTTTTTCTCTTTATTTCTTTGACTGGGAATTATATTGTTGTTAGAAGAGATGTTTGCTTTCTTATTGGGCTCCTTTCCCTTCTTGCTTTTCTCCCACCTCTCAACAAAATTAGAATTAATACTTTTACTGCATTTCCAAAACCTGAAGATTGTGTTTAAATAGTAGCTTACTTAAAAAATAACCAAAGTTTTAATTATCTCCTTATTTTTTAAAAAAATATTTTATTTATTTATTTGGGGTTTGATCCTGGGACTCCAGGATCATGGCCTGAGCTGAAGGTAGATGCTTAACTGATTGAGCCATCAAGTGCCCCTATTTCCTTCTTAAAGCAAAAGTAATAAATCTTTATATAAACCAGTAAGAGAATACAGAATTAAAGAAAGAAAAATAGAATAGTCTCCTAAAATCCCATTACCGGCACTCATATTACTATTTTGATTTATATGACACCAACCATTCAAATTTAGGGAATGAAGAAAAAAGAGAAGCTGTGGAGGTAGTAGTGCCTGGGAGAAGAATCAACTATGAAACAGAATGAAATTGGAGGCTCTCATATCCTGGAGACCTAAAAAAAGATAGCAGAGGAGTAGGGGATCCTATTTCAACCGGTCCCCTGAATTGAGCTGGATATCTACCAGACCATTCTAAACATCCATAAAATCAGCCTATGATATAAAAAGATATGTCTGGATGTCTACAAACAGAATATCTCATGTGGTTGGTCTTAAGGTATGAAGTAAGAGCCATGATTCTGTAGGCAGATATCAGAAGATAAACAGAAGGGGGAGGGAGCCTTCGGGACCCTGTGCCACAGGAGCACAAAATCCTCCCCAATTGGGGAACAGGCACAGACTTGCAGACCAGTGGGGTTGTGGAAAGGACTTTAGGGCAGCCCCCCAGACTGAAACTGGGGCTGGGGGAGTGCACATGTGAACTGGGGGTGGCTGGCGGTTTTAGAAGCACAAGGGGCAGAGATGTGCCTGGACCCAAAAGCGAGGACTAGGAGTGCTGCTCTGGGGCACACAACCCAGGAAACTGCGGTTTTTAGCACAGACAAAAACAGGCAGTGTGGCCTGGAGACCCCACTGAAGAACAGACTGTGATCTCTCTGTTCTGAGACAGAGGTTTGGATACGGTCACTTCTGCTCTGACTCTTGGAAGAGATGAGGAAAGCTGCCAGAGAATAAAAGTCCCCCGAAACTGTTTTTCATTGAACCCATCTCCTCCCACAGAGGGCCAGGCAATTCTGCCCAAACAGCGCAGCAGGCCCCTCTCCAAGAAGACAGGCTGGAAAACGAGAGGCCGACAATCCTAAGGTCCCTATAAAAAGGTGCATCTTGCTTGGGTTGTGGTCAATAATTTGGAATCTGTACATTCCCTCAACTAACCCTCAACAGAATGACTAAGAGGAGGGACACCCAACATAGGAAAGACTCAGAGACCATGACCTCTGCCGCAGAACTCATGGAAATGGATATAAACAAGATGTTGGAAACAGACTTCAGGGTAACAGTTATGCAGACATAGCTAGGATGGAGAAAACCATTAATGGCAACATAGATTCTCTCTAAGGGCAGAAATGAGAGCTGATCTGGCAGAACTTAAAAATGCTATCAATGAGATCCAATCTGATCTAGATACTTTAACAGCTAGGGTAAATGAGGCAGAAGAACGAATTAGTGATCTAGAAGACAAACTGATAGAAAAGAAGGAACAGGAGGAGGCCTGGAACAAGCAGCTTAGAATCCATGAAAACAGAATCAGAGAAATAAATGACACATGAAACGTTCCAATGTCAGAATAATTGGGATCCTTGAGGGGGTGGAGAGAGAGAGAGGACTAGAAGATATATTCAAGCATATTGTAGCCAAGAACATCTCTAATCTGGGGAATGAAACAAGCATTTGTGTCCTAGAGGCAGAGAGGACCCCTCCCAAGATCAAGGAGAACAGACCAATGCCCTGGCATGTAACAGTAAAATTTGCAAATCTTAGAACCAAGGAAACCATCTTAAGGGCAGTTAAGGGCAAGAGATTCCCGACATGCAGAGGAAGGAATATTAGAATAACGTCAGACCTGTCCACAGAAATGTGGCAAGCCAGAAAGGGCTAACAAGAAATATTCAGGGTACTAAATGAGACAAACATGCAGCCAAGAATTCTTTATACAGCAAGGCTGTCATTCAGTATGAATGGAGAGATAAAGAGATTCCAGGACCTGCAGATATGGGAAGACTATGTGACCACTAAGCTGGCCCTGCAAGAAAAATTAAGGGGTGGTTCTATAATAGGAGAAAGACCCCAAGAGTGTTATAGAACAGAAATTTACAGAGACAGTCTATAGAAACTAAGACTTCACAGGCAACATGATGACAATAAAATCACATCTTTCTATAATCACTCTCAACATGAACAGCCTAAATGCTCCCATAAAACAGCACAAGGTTGCAGATTGGATAAAAAGACAAGACCCATCTATATGCTGTCTGCAAGAAACTCATTTTGAACCTAAAGATACACCCAGACTGAAAGTGAAGGGCTGGAGAACCATCTTTCATGCGAAAGGACCCCAAAGGAAAGCTGGAATAGCAATTCTTACATCAGACAAATTAATTTTTAAGCTAAAGACTATAGTTAGAGATATAGAAGGTTACTATATCATTCTTAAAGGGTTTATCCAACAAAAAGATCTAACAATTATAAATATCTATGCCCCCAACATGGGAGAAGTCAAACTACATAAGCCAACTATTAACCAAAATAAAGAGACATATTGATAATAATACATTAATAGTAGGAGAGCTCAATACTCCACTCTCAGCAACAGACAGATCATCTAAGCAGAAAATCAGCAAGGAAACAAGAGCTTGCATGACACACTGGACCAGATGGACCTCATAGATATATACAAAACATTCTACTCTAAAACAACAGAATACTCATTCTTCTTGAGTGCACATGGATCTTTTGCCAGAATAGACTGCATACTGGATCACAAATCAGGTCTCAACTGATACCAAAAGATTGAGATGATTCCCTGCATATTCTCAGACCACAATGCTTTGAAACTGGAACTCAATCACAAGAAAAAGTTTGGAAGAAATTCAAACACTTGGAAGCTAAAGACCATCCTGCTCAAGAATGTCTGGGCAACCAGGAAATCAAAGATAAACTTAAATAATTCATGGAAACCAATAGAAACAAAAACACATTGGTCCAAAACCTATGGAATATGGCAAAGGCGGTCCTAAGGGGGAAATACATAGCTATCCCAGCCTCACTCAAAAAAAAAAAAAAATCCTGAATACACAACCTGTATTTACACCTTAAAGAACTGGGGAATCAACAACAAATTAAGCCTCACCCATGCACAAGAAGGGAAATAATTAAGATTAGAACAGAAATGAATGAATTAGAAACCAGAAATACAGAACACACCAATGAAAGTAGAAGCTGGTTCTTTGAAAGAATTAAGATCAATAAACCACTGGCCAGATTTATCCAAAAGAAAAGAGAAAGGACCTAAATTAATGAATTATGAATGAAAGGTGAGAGATCACAACTAACACCAAAGAAATAGAAACAACTATCAAAAATATTATCAACAACATGTCAATAAATTAAGCAATCTGGAAGAAATGGATGCATTCCTGGAAACCTATAAACTACCAAGACTAAAATAGAAAGAAATCGACAACCTGAACAGACCAATAACCAGTAATGAGATTGAAGCAATAACCAAAAACCTCCCAAAAAACAAGAGTCTGGGACCTGATAGATTCCCTGGGGAATTCTGTCAAACATTCAAAGAAGAAGTAATACCTATTCTCCTGAAGCTGTTTTAAAACTTAGAAGGAAAACTTCCAGACTCATTCTATGAGATCAGCATTACCTTGATTCCCAAAACAGGCAAAGACCCCACCAAAAAGGAGAATTTCAGACCGTTATCCCTGATGAATATGGATGACAAAATTCTCAACAAAATCCTAGCTAATAGGATCCAAGAGTACATTAAAAGGATTGTCCACCACGAGCAGGTGGAATTTATCCCTGGGATGCAAGGGTGGTTCAACTGGCATTGAGAAGAGGTAGTCCAGATATACAATGGAATATTACTCAGCCATCAGAAAGGATGAATATCCAACTTTTGCATCAACATGGATGGGACTGGAGGAGATTATGCTGAGTGAAATAAGTCAAGCAGAGAAAGTCAATTATCATATAGTTTCACTTATTTGTGCAACATAAGGAATAGCATGGAGGACATTAGGAGAAGGAAGGGAAAAATGAAGGGGAAGAAATTGGGGATGGTGGTGAACCATGAGAGACTATGGACTCTGAGAAACAAACTACAGGTTTTAGAGGAGAGTAGGGTGGGGAGATGTGTTAGCCCAGTGAATTAAGGAAGACATGTATTGCATGGAGCACTGGGTATTATACACAAACGATGAATCATGGAACATCACATCAAAAACTAATGATGTACTGTCTGGTGACTAACATAACATAATAATAAAAAAATATTTTTTTCCAGGCGCCTGGGTGGCTCAGTTGGTTAGGCAACTGCCTTCGGCTCAGGTCATGATCCCGGAGTCCCGGGATCGAGTCCCATATCGGACTCCCGGCTCTGCGGGAAGTCTGCTTCTCCCTCTGACCTTCTCCCCTCTCATTCTCAGTCTCTCGCTCTCTAATAAATAAATCAAAAATCTTTAAAAAAAATATTTTTTTCCTCTTAAGAAAAAAGGAAAAGAAATTGGAGGCTCTGACTGACCCGGGGCTATTGGCATGGACAAAATTGGAAACCTTTGTATAATCATGTATTTTTAAAAACAGAATCCTGGTATACAAATGGTTTCGTGACTTGCTATTTTTATTTATTAAAAGCACCATTTTATGTGACTAAATAGTCTTCTAAAACATCTTTCATACAGCTAAGTATTCTGTTGTTTGAGTTTCAAAGTATTTTAAACCAATTCCTATTGTTGAACGTTTAGGTGATTTGTATCTTTTAAAAATTATAAACTGTGTGGAGATGATGATCCCTGTAAATAAATCCACATTCACACTCATGATTATTTTCTTAGGTTACATTTTTAGAAATTTTACAGGAGAATAGGTATTATTTCTTCTTTGAATGTTTGACAGAATTCCCCAGGGAATCTATCAGGTCCCAGACTTGTATATGTTATATATATATATATATATATACACACACACACACACACACACACACACATATACATATATATGTTTCAAATGCATATATATGACTTTTATTACCTAGGCAAGGCAACTATGTATATAAATATATATATTATATAGATATAGAGATATAGATATATAGATATATATATCATTGCTTTGCCTAGCTGTGATCCAAAATAGTGTTTGCCAACTTGTGTGCCCATCAGCTAAGTGTGAGAGTGTATTTTTCTCTATATTTGCTCAGGACACAGATATTATTCCTTTGTGAGTATTAGTAGCTTGATTTCGTTATCATAAGCACAGACACACACACACGCCTATTTGTACATCTGTGGGTGTCTGATTGTATATCTATAAGCACTCTTACAGAATATTTTATCTTATGAACATGTCAGTCTTTTATATTGAGTGAGTCTGTAAACATATAATTCTGATGTATCTGCTCCTAAATATAATTATGTTGACTTTCCAGGTGCCTGTGTGAACATCACCCACAGCCTGTGTCAGATGCTGCCCTACCAAACCACACTAACACCGCTCTTGTCGATTGTCAAAAACACGGAAGTGGAGAAGTTCCTCAAGTTCTTCATGTACCTCCATCGCCTCAGCTGCTATCAACATATCATGCTTTTTGGCTGTAGCCTCGCCTTCCCCGAGTGTGTCAGTGATGGTGATGACAGGTATTTTGGAGTCAAAATCATCCCGTGATAGGAGTCAGTTGTCGCAGAGGTGTCTGAGAGGAATGAAATCATCCCGAGCTACCACTGTTTATTTTTGTTCAAGGAGAAAATATCCCATACCAGTCATAGCCAGTTGTAATTCTTTTATCTCTTTTATCTATCTAGCTATCATCTGTCTATCTATCTATCTATCTATTTATGTAATTCTTTTAAACTGGAATTTTTTGTGTGTGTGTGTGAAAACCTGGGATGCTTTTATTTCTGGGGAGAAATTATTCCAGATGTGAGATGGAGGCAATCAGTGAGGATACTGAGTAGCTGCTTCAGTGAGGGTCTGGCAGAAGACAGCACACTTAAAGGGGTGACTGAAAAGAGTTTATTGAAGCAAAGATTTCGAGTTACGGACAGGTTAAGAGACCAAATAAATTATGGGAAGCACCAGAGTCTCATGACAAGAGATGCATTTCCACCACCCAAGACATGGTAAGGGGGGAAAGGGTAGGACAACCCCTTGTGAGAGGTGTAGCTATGGGCAAGGGGTCTTCCAAACAGCCAACTCCTGTGAGCCTAGGCCGAGGAACCCACCCACTGCCAGCCAGCCTGTCAGCCCTGCAGGAGGGAGAGTGACCTCACTCTACTCCTGCCCTCCCATCTGCCAGGGCCTCCCACCATCTGAACTCACCCACGGCCATTGGGCAAGAGTTTGTTATTAGTGGGAGCACAATAGGTAAGATCCAAAATCTCATCCAAATATTACTGGGTCCAAAGTCTCAAATCTCATCCTCTGAAACAGGTATAGGTGGGATGATGGGTGGTTCGTATGGTCAACACTGGAATTCCAACAGGGTGAGAAGGGTGAAGGGTAGATGCACAGGGACAAACAAGGACTAGTAAAATATCAAATAAGATTAGAAAGAATTTTCTTGGTTTGAGTGGGGGAAGGAAGAGGTGAGTGAGTGTGCTTGTGGATGTGTCTTGTGAGCTCATTTTTTTTTTTTTGGAGATAAAATTGACATATAGCATTCTATCAATTTCACATGTACCACATAATGACTCAATATTTGGACATATAAGTCTAGTTAACATCCATTACCACACATAGTTGTAAATTTTCTTTTTCTTATAATAAGAACTTTTAAAATCAACTCTCTTAGCAACTTTTGAATATACAATATAGTCACCATGTTGTATATTACAGCTTCATGAATTAGTTTATAACTGGAAGTTTACACTTTTTGACCATCGTTACCTTACTGACATAACATAATTTCAATTTTATTATATTGAAATAATAATTTCCAATAAGAGTAAATCAATGAAAAGTATGTTTAGTGTAGAATTTTTAAGTTTACTAAGTATACACTTAAAAAAATTCTTCCAGGTGCACTTGAGTGGCTCAGTGGGTTAAAGCATCTGCCTTCAGCTCAAGTCATGATCTCAGGGTCCTGGAATCAAGCCCTGCATCGGGCTCTCTGCTCAGCAGGGAGATTGCTTCCCCTCTCTCTCTCTGCCTGCCTCTCTGCCTACTTGTGATCTCTCTTTCTCTGTCAAATAAATAAATAAGATCTTAAAAAAAAAGTCTTCCAGGGGCACCTGGGTGGCTCAGTCATTAAGTGTCTGCCTTCGGCTTAGGTCATGGTCCCAGGGTCCTGGGATCAAGACCCGCATCAGGCTCCATGCTTGGCAGGAAGCCTGCTTCTCCCTCTTCCATTCCCACTGCTTTTGTTCCCTCTCTCACTGTGTTTCTCTCTGTAAATTAAATAAAATCTTAAAAAAAATAATAAAATAAAATGAAATTAAAAAATAAAGAATTCTTCCAAAGCATGTGTTAAGTATATAATCACATAAAACATCAATCACTTTCTGGATTAAAATGTTAGGGAGTTTTCAGAATAATAATATTGGAATGAAATTCATTTTCAAGTGCAAGTAGGTTCCATTTTTATTTGTACTAATTTAATTAGTACGTAAAATATGTTTTGAACAGGACAAAGGCATTTATTGTTTGACTGGGGAAAGCCTACATTGCCACAGAGTAAAATCTAGGTAGAATAGAAAGAGTAGACTGTTTATTGTAGAAGTAAGTAAAGAACTATGGCATATACTGCTTTCAGGAAATCATTTCACTAGAAAGAATCATACACAGAGCATGCTTTCGTGGTAACAAGAGAGAAACAGTGGCAGTATAATATGGTGGTTGTAATATTTTTCTAGAGCTGCTGTAACAGATTAGTACAAGCTGGGTGGCTTAAATATATATTTGTTCTCTCCCAGTTCTAGAAACTAGAGGTCTAAAATCTGACAGGGCTGTGCTCTCTCGGAGGGTTTTGAGGGGGTAGAAATCATTTTCTCCCTTCACTAGCTTCTGGTGGTTTCAGGCTGTCCTTGACCTGTGGCCATGTCGCCCAACACTCTCCCTTCATCTTCACATAGCCTTCTCTGCGTGTCTGTCTTCTCCTGTGAAGACACTTGTCATTGGTCTAGGTGATGATGATGATGATGATGATTTCAAGATGATCTCATCATCTCAAGGTTCTTAATTATGCCCACAAAGACCTTTTTTCTGAATAAGGTAATATTCGCAGATTCCAGAAGTTAGGGCGCAGACGCATCATTTTGGGGCTCTCCATTCAACACACAGCAGTGGCTGAGAAAGCAGGCTTTCTCAGTGGAGCCACGTGTCCCAGCCTTCTCACCTGTGAAATGGAGATTTTACAATGCAAAGTTCATGTAAGGATCAAATGACAGAGGGTACCTGGCTTTTATGAAGAGCTCAAGAAATGTTAGCAATGACTATCAAATCGTGAGTTGAGGAGAGGTAGTACTAATGAAATTAAGAGCATAAATAGTATTCCTAACATACACTAAGTATCGAAGGATTGCAAAAAAATGTGGAATACCATATGGATTAAAAGAAAATTAGGTCGAATACTCAAGACTGTTGGAGTTGGATTCTTGTTCCACTTTAATTTCAAACATTTTCACTTACCTCTTTTCTTGAATTTCTCTATGGAGTCATATGGGTGCATAAATAAAACAATGAAAGAAAATTTCCTGGAGAACTCTGACTTCATTTTGGTCATCCTTCTTAATATAACTCAACCTCCACTCTCACTTAAATCAGTTATAAAATTCTAGTTAAGCCCCTCATAGTCTTCAGGGCACTTTTAGGTAAAATTTGCTTTTCTCCTGACCTGGTTCATCCTGAAAAAATGCTCTCATGTAAGTGTTTTCTATTTTTTGTTACAATGGATGATAGTTTAAGTCACTTTTCAGATATACTTTGGGGACTTACCCTATTTTTTTATTGTTACATTTATTATTATATTTAATTTTATAATTACACTTCCAGACCAATGCTTCATGCTGTCATTTAGTGTGTGCAGGGAAACCAGAAGCTAAATTTAATAAGCAAAGTATGATCATAAAGGTAAAATGTATTGTAGAAAGTAGTTCAAATACAGTTTTCTTATATTTCACTATTTTTGATCATCCATTATACTAATTTTCTCTAACTATTCAAATAATGGAAAATTGCTTATATTCCATCCTAGACAAAATACATACTTAGTAATATTTAAGATTTAGTTTAAAAAGATCTAGTGGGGGCACCTGGGTGACTCAGTTGGTTGAGCATTTGTCTTTGGCTCAGGTCCATGACCCCAGGGTCCTGGGATGGAACCTGACATTAGGCTCCCTTCCTCAGTGAGGAGCGTGTTTCTCTCTCTCCCTCTGCCTGCTGCTCCCCCTACTTATGCCCTCTCTCTCTCTCTCTGTCAAATAAATACCTAAAATCTTTAAATTAAATAAATAAACAATAGAAAGATCTAGTGCGATATATAAATAGTATGGTTTTTTTACCTGCCCCTTTGAGACCATAAATGCTCATTAACTACATTTTATAACAATAAATGTTAAGTTTTTAGTTAGATGAGGGTTGCTATTAATAAGTATGTGTGTATCATAGGCTATAACACAGGCTAACTGAAGTGGTATATAATTTATATGGTTTCAATGAAATTTATCTCAAACTATAGAGATCTAGTTGATGAACCATATGGATAGCCTTAAAAATATATGGGTTAGAAGGAGTAGCTTGAAAATATCAGCATGTAGCTGGAGAGAAATCCACAAATCCTGGGCCAGGAGAATAACAGTGGTTTCTGGATGGCTTTTTGACATACCAGATACAATTAAAATCTCTGGAAGAGAAGTTCATATTATAGCCACATGCTTTTGATGTGCAATTATCACTCATACCCAAGTTGTTTAAATAATGGGCCTATAAAATTATCAAAGCTGAAGGGGTGTCAGGTTGGCTTGGAAGGTCTAGTTTTGCTTCTAGAAGACACCCAGGAAACCTGCTAATGTGAGATGATGGTCACCCCACTTACATCTTCTAGTACTTTGCAGAGAAACTCAGTGTTCATGAGATGAGTTCTTAACATTAAAAATTTGACATGTTTGCTATTGATATTTTTTCCCCTCTGGACTATTGATTTGTCACTAGATCCTTTGCAGAAATTCTTAATAGCTGTGGAGATGAAAAAAAAAATTTTTATTTAGCCAGATTACTGGAGATTAAAGATTATATTTCAAACCTAGGAACTACAGAACAGTTTGTAATGTACTTAATCCCTGTAGGATTGTGATAGGGATCAAAAGAGTTTCTTCAAATAGGCTTCTTAAAAAGTACTATGCTTTTTCTTAAATAAGTATGTTCACTGGAAATTAGAAAATTTAATCTGGCAACTACAAGAAAGCACTTGAGGGGCTCATGGGTAGCTCAGTCAGTTGAGAGTTTGCCTTCAGCTCAGGGCATGATCCCGGTGTCCTGGGATCGAGGCCCACATGGGGCTCCCTGCTCAGTGGGACTTCGCTTGTTCCTCTCCCTTTACTCCTCGTGCTCCCTTTTTTTCTCTCTCAATCTCTCTCAAATAAATAAAATCTTTTAAAAAAAAAAGCACTTGAAAGTTTGGGGGCAGATGAAACCTAATCCAAACTGTAGCTCTGCCAGTTGCCAAGTATAAGACCTTGGGCATTTTACTTAGCCTTCTGACCCTCAGTTTACTCATCTCTATAATGAGAATGATAATACCCCCTTCATAGACTGCGTTTGTATTAAGTGGAATGATCTATATAAAGTGCCCATACATGGACTACACTATATGTCAGAGTAAGTTCCTCAATTAATAGTAACTTACTATTACTGATATGTAGTTAATGATGATAAGTGATTTTCTGGGAGGGTATAAACTTCATCACTTCTTTCAGAAATGTAAGATTTGCTTTTTTTCCCCCATTCTTCCTACCTTCTAAACCTGATTAGTAATGTTGAGTATCATTTAGTGTGCCTGTTGGCCATCCGTATGTCTTCTTTGGAAAAATATCTATTCAGGTCCTCTGTCCATTTTTTTTAATTGGAATTTTTTTTGGTGTTGCATTGTATAATTTCTTTATATATTTTGGATATTGCCCCCTTATCAGATATATCATTTGCAAATATCTTCTCCCATTCAGTAAGTTGCCTTTCTGTTTTGTTGATAGTTTTTTTCTAAACTATCTGTTTTTTCTGTGCAAAACCTTTTTATTTTGTTGTAGTCCCAACAGTTTAGTTTTGCTTTTGTTTCACTTGCTACAGGAGACATATCAAGAAAAATGTTTCTATGGCCAGTATCAAAGAAATTACGGCCTACATTTTCTTCTAGGAATTTTATGGCTTCAAGTTTCACATTTAGGGCTTTAATCCAATTTGAGTTTATTTATTTTTTAAAAGATTTATTTATTTATTTTAGAGAGAGAGAGAGAATGAAAGAGGGAATCAGCAAGCTTGAGTGGGGGAAGGGTAGAGGGAAAGAATCTTTTTTTTTTCCAATTACTTTTATTTAAGGGAAAGAATCTTAAGCAGATACCCCACTGAGTGCAGAGCCCGATGTGGGGCTTAATCTCATGATCCTCAGATCGTGACCTAAGCTGAAACCAAGAGTTGGATGTTTAACTGATTGAACCACCCAGGCATCCCCAGAGTATATCTTTGTGGATGATAAAAGAAAGTGGTCCAGTTTCATTCTTTTGGATGTAGCTGTACAGTTTTCTCAACACCATTTGTTGAAGAGACTATCTTTTCCTCATTGTGTATTCTTGCCTTCTTTGTCATAGATTAATTAATTGATCATGAAACTGTGAGATTATTTCCGACTCTCTGTTCTGTTTCATTGATCTCTGTGTCTATTTTTTTTTTTTTTTTGCTGGTACCATACTATTTTGATTACTATAGCTTTGTAGTTTATCTTGAAGTCTGGGATTGTGATACCTCCAGCTTTGTTCTTATTTCTCAAAATTGCTTTGGCTATTTGAGGTCTTTTGTGGTTTCATATAACTTTTAGTATTATTTGACCCGGTTCTGTGAAAAATGTCTTGGTATTTTGATAGGGACTCTATTGCTTTGGGTAGTATGGACATCTTAACAATATTAATTCTTCCAATCAGTGAGGATGGGATATCTTTCCATTTGCATCTTCAAATCTTTCATCAATGTTTTATAGTTTTCAGAGTACAGGTCTTTTACTTCCTTGGTTAAATTTATTCTGAGGTATTTTATTATTTTGGGGGCAATTATAAATAGAATCGTTTTCTTGATTGTTCTTTCTGCTACTTTGTTATTAGTGTGTAGAAACACTACTAATTTCTCATTTCTGTAACTTTTCTGACTTCTCTTATTACTTTTAATAGTTTTTTGGTGAACTCTAGGATTTTCTATATATAGCATATCATCTGCAAATAGCAGCAACTTAACTTCTTCCTTACCAATATGGATGCCTCTTATTTCTTTTTCTTTTCTGATTGCTGTGGCTAGGACTTCCAGTATTATGTTAAATAAAAGTGTGAGAGTGGACATCCTTATCTTGTTCCTGATTTTATAGGAAAAACTTTCAGTTTTTCATCATCGAGTATGATATTGGCTGTGGGTTTTTTATATACGGCCTTTATTATGTTGAGGTATGTTTCCTCTAAATCCACTTTGTTGATAGTTGAATTTTGTTCAGTGCTTTTCCACATATATTGAGATGATCGTATGACTTTTATTATTTGTTTTGTTGATGTAGTGTATAATGTTGATTGATTTGCAAATCAACTGAACTATCTTTGTATCCCTAGAATAAATTCCACTTGATCATGGTAAATGGTCCTTTTAATGTATCGGTGAATGTGGTTTTCTAATATTTCAGTTGAAGATCTTTATATCTATATTCATCAGCAATATTGGACTGTTAGTTTTGTTTGTTTGTTTGTTTTTTGTATAGTGTCTTTGGTTTTTGCTTCTAAAATTTTGATAATAAATCAAGATTGGAATTCTGCTGTGTTGCTAACTTCCATTCACTTTATGTTCATCTTTTAAGCTTTTGCTTTTGTTAAAATCTTGGTAGGTAAATAAAAGTTCTAGGCCTATTTTTTGTTTCAGTCCCTAGGGAAGAAGAAAAAATGTTAAAAGAAACAAGTGATATTAAAAATTGCCTTTGGAAGACACAATTTGCTCATATCTCATAAATGCCCTAGGCTTCCTTTTAGAAGCAGCAGAGCTTCCTGGAAAAAAATGAGCCCATACTCCAATCCCCATTATTTAAAGTTACAATAAAATTCCCTGTCATTTCAAATATACAGATGACATGGTCTTCCTATTCTGACTCCTTCATATTACTAAAGATGGCCATATTACTGAAATGGCCTCTAGGTGAATAATCAAGATGGATACCAAAATTATTACTGGAATGATTAAAAAATATTTATTATACTAGAATTCTAAAACATCTCCCCCATCATCCAATTTATATCTACTACTGCACAGCATTGTATTCTCACACCATTTCTGAATTAAATTTTACTGACGGTGTTTTAGTAAGAGAGTAAAATTTATCTGCTTCTAATGTAATTTTGGAAGGCTTACTGTGTTCTTAAGTATGTTATTTTATAAGACAGCACAGGCCAATCTCCTGCATAAATATAACCCTGAAATCACCTTAAAAGCTAATTGGAAAATATAGCTTACTTTAAAACAATTTTTTGAAATAATTATTTATTCTACCAAGTCAGCATAGGCTTATTTTATTATCTTTTTCTAAATGAAGAATAATTATATACTGCTAATTTATTTTACTAAAGATTTTTTCTACATCCCAAGAACTCTATTGTGTCACATTTGGGAATGAATGGAAACATTACAGAATTAACATTTTTTTCAAAATTATAATTTTAAAAATTTATATAGGTCAGTAGTCAAATAAATAAAGATGAGATTTTTTGCTATTACCAACTAAATACTCTTTTTTTTTTAAGACTTATTTATTTATTTGACAGAGAGAGAAATCACAAGAAGGCAGAGAGGCAGGCAGAGAGAGGGGGGGAAGCAGGCTTCTCTGGTGAGCAGAGCCCCGATGCGGGGCTCGATTCCAGGACCCTGAGATCATGACCTGAGCCGAAGGCAGAGGCTTAACTCACTGAGCCACCCCGGTGCCCCCCCAACTAAATATTCTGAAAGTCATTTGCCACCTACTTCTCTGAGTTTATCAACGAACTGGGAAGCAGCAGGCTTTTTTAGCAAACTAGTGCTGACTATATAGCTGTTGAGATGGTCAATTGTATGACTGTTTCCTTTTCAATGTCAGTTAATCTAGTCTAGTCTGCAAGACTAATCTAGTGGTTAATCTAGTCTGCCTTTTGGCATTAGGCATAAAATATTAAATGATAAGTAAGGTTCATTTTACGAGCCAAAATGGCTCCAAGTGTGGGTCAGATATAGTTAGATAATTCATTTTACTTTTATTTTATAAAGACATAAAGCTAGAGAATCAGGTCATGAGAGCTCAGCTCTTTCTGACAATGCCTTGTCACTTCACTGACGGTGTCTCAAGCACACACATTTTATCCAAGTTCAGTGGAGTCATTTGTTTGCTTTTCTCCTCAATAATTCATTGGTATTATGTGGATGTGACTAGAATTTAGATTTAATATTTCTAACCAATTCACTTGAAGATCCATATGTAAGGCATCATTTCATGATGTACAAAAAATCAAAACAGCTGCAAAAATAATTTAACAATTGCAAGTTTCTCTTGTGATTTGTTAATCCTCTATCTCATGAGCCCTGGTAGTATGCCAAGTATTAATGAGAATCAGGATTGTGTTGATTACAAGTTGTGTGGAATTTTAAATTCCCTTTCAGGGGTGGTTGTGTGGTTTTACATTATTCACACTCATCTTAATTCAAGCTGTGTTTATCTGTTGGTATTTCCTTGTTTTTCTATTTTAAGGGTGACCCCCTACTATTGGCATATAAACAAGACACTTAATCTGTAGAGTTTTCATCCATAACAACTTTACTGACATTTTCCTTTTACATGAGAATTATTTCAAGATTGAACAGTGCGTGTAAAATTTGCTGACCTAATGGGAGAAGAAATCACATGAGCAGGGCCAGCATGAGCTCTTGTATAATCCATATAAGTTGAGAGTTGGGTAGTGATGGTTGTGCTCCCAACTTTGCTGACAGCTTTATTCCAAGCAGGCTGCTGAATTAGCCCTTGCATGTGATCCCTTTATCTTGTCAACAAATATATGCTGACTGTTCATACTAGGTATAATGCCAGCAACAAAATGAGATCTTTGACCTCATAGAACTTTTATTACATTGAAGGGAAATAAGCAAACACATAGGTAACAAATAAAAAATTAAAATAAATAAACAGTAGTATATCAGACAGTGATGAGTGCAATGGAAAGAATTGCAGCAAGGAATTGGAGAGCATTGGGAGAGTGGGGGTGTGGTGGCAAGAGGTACAATTTTAAGCAGAGTGTTGTTCAGCGAAACTTCACCGAGATCTGTGAGGTTATGAGAATCCAGGAGATGAGGGACACCTGGACATCTGTCGATGTTTCCAATTTATTTATGCCTTTAGCAAGCATTTATTGGCACCTACATTGTGCCAGGTGCATAGTTTGATGCTGGGGATGTGGAGGTGAATAAAATAAAGTTCTGCCTTCAAGGAACTCAGCATAATAGGGAGCCAGACATGAAAATAATTAAATTGTTGTACAGTGTGATCAGTGTACAAAGTGTGGGGATAGCAGAGAGACCGAGGAAGAACTCTTTCCATCTGGCATTATTAGGGAAGTCTACTCCCAGGGAGGAAGTAACAGCCAAATTGATTTTAGAGGATGAATGTTTTTATCCAGAGGATGAATGATTTCAGAGGATGAAAGTTTGCCATGCAGACAAGATGGAATAGGGAGGCATTCCAGGTAGAGTAACATACTAGATCTATCATATATTAGGGGAACTACAACTAGTTTAATTTTACTAGGATATAAAATGGGGAGAGAACAACCATATTTTAGGGAATTTTAAGAAGTAAAATTAGCAGCATCTAGTGATTAATTGCATTTGAAAGGTGAGGTTGAGGGTGAGGCAAAGGTTTTTGGGCTTGGGACTTGGGTAGATAGTATTACCACCAAGAAGATCGTGTATATCAAAGGAGGAGTAAGGGCTGTGGTGGTGGTGGGGACAGGAGTTGAGTTAATATTGACATAATGTCTTTATCTGGTTCAAAAAGCTCATGACAGTACTATTCCTTTCAGGGGAGTTAAGAACATTTTTTCTTCTGTAAGAGATGACATGATTTATACTTTCATCAAGTGGTTTGCTAGTAAACTGGCTCCCTGAAAAAACCAAACTGCTGATTTCTGCATGGGTTGCCTGCATTTCCCTATGAGAATCTGTAGCTCCTACTAGCCTTGTCTGTATGGCTTTCTCTAAGTTCCAATAACTGCTCCTTCCCTTGTTCCTTAACATTGGGTGCTAACAGAACCTGTCCCAGCATAGTACACTACCCCTGTTGGTTTTTCTAAACCCTGCCAGCACCTTTGTTAAGTGGTCCTTTCATTCAATGCTCTGCAGTGATCTTACTTCGGCGGGTCATTTCTTTCCTGCTGGAACCATGGCTATTACAAGTGAAAAATAAGACAGACATAGTCCTCGCTTTTACAGAACTTCAGACCAGTGTGACCTCCCAAACACCCTGACATTTCCCATTATTTCTCTTCTGATGTGGGACAACGATGTACAAACATTCTCTTGTATACTTTTCAATCTCCATGTCTAGTGAAGTTGGAAACCAAGGAAACCTCTTTCCTACCTCTGTCATACCCCATCTAAACTGCAGCTTTTATGGTCTCTTGAGGCCAACAGAATGTGCTGGCACAGAGAGTTGATACTTGTTGGTCCATCAAAGAGAAAACAAGCCATCTGTTACTTTTGTGTTTTCCAGCAGTGGTGATGAAGTCATGCTCCTGCGTCATTTGTGGATTTATTCTTGTGTTACCTGTGGCTCATGTTAATGAAAATAGATCAGCTGGGTGACACATTTTGGAGCACTGGGCTGGAGTCATGATATCTGACTATGAGATATTTTTTTTTCTTTAGGTTTCAGTTTCTTTACAAGGTAAAAGGAGGAAATAGGTGCCGATTATCTTGCAAGACTTTTCCAGCATTAACATTCTTTTCATGACAAAGGTCTGCAGCTCTGGGAGCTGCCTGTGACTCTGACTTTGTGAGCAATGTGTTTTTGAAAAAGGATTGTATGAGTTTTGTTAATGAATACATCTAACTCAGTAGCATCTTTCTAATCAAGTGATATATCAAAGAAAAATGTATTAGTTACCTAGTGCTGCTTAACAAATTACTGCAAATTTCACAGCTTACAACAGTGCACATCTAGCTCTTTCCATGTTTAGCAGAGCCATGGTTCATGGTCCCAATAAGTATCCAAAGCATATAGCAGTTCCAAAGCATAGGATGCTGGATAAACTGAGTGGGTGTGTTTGCCCCTTGCCCCTCAAGAGCTGTTGTATTGAGGGTCTGTTTCTAGCTGGCTATTGGCCAGAGGCCATTCTTAAGCCTTGCCGTCATGTGGGTCCCACAATATGGCAACTTGCTTCATCAAATCCAATAAGGGAGAGAATCTCCTAGCAATAGAGAGGTCATAAGCTTATGTACCCTAATGATGGATGTGACATCCCATTACCTTGTATTGGTTCCAAGCAAGCCTCTAGGCTGACTGATACTCAAGGGGAGAGAGGGGCTTACACAGGGCATGAATATCAGGAGGTAGGGATCACAGAGACCATCTTAGAGTCTGCCTGCCACAGAGATTCTTTTTTACTTTTTTTAATGGTAAAAAGTTTTAAATCCTAAGCTCTTCTAATATATTTAAAGTTTCATGTATGTGCCAAAAATAAAAAAGTGACAACTAAATGCAATGTGAGATTCCGAATAGAGATCTTGGGAATATTTGAATTACTTGTTCAGTGATTTTAACATTACGTCTTTATCAGAACTTTTTTTTGCAGATAACATTTATAAATGTGGGGAGAAATGGGAAGATGTTGGTCAATAGGCGCAGTAAAGAAAACAAAAACCTATAATTTTTTTTTGTAAATAAAGCAAACAATGGGGCGCCTGGGTGGCTCAGTGGATTAAGCCTCTGCCTTCAGCTCCAGTCATGATCTCAGGTCCTGGGATCGAGCCCCACATCGGGCTCTCTGCTCAGCAGGGAGCCTGCTTCCCCCTCTCTCTCTGCCTGCCTCTCTGCCTACTTGTGATCTCTCTCTGTCAAATAAATAAATAAAATCTTTTAAAAAAAACAAACAATTTTAGTAGATAAATTCACTAAAAATTATATAGGTATATATAATAGAATATTACTCAGCCATCAAAAAGAATGAAATCTTGCCATTTGCAATGATGTTGATGGAACTAGAGATGGAACTAGATGGAACTTGCCATTTGCAATGATGTATTGTTATAAATACTCTATCACTATTTCACATGTCCTGGTCCA
Organism: Nasua narica; assembly: GCA_028533885.1. Taxonomy (NCBI): domain Eukaryota; kingdom Metazoa; phylum Chordata; class Mammalia; order Carnivora; family Procyonidae; genus Nasua; species Nasua narica. Next base: position 34,621,069 of record CM052800.1, on the reverse strand, counting down.
GCAATTTGAAGCTTATGGGTCTCTGTTGGTTACACCTCTTATGAGAGCTATTTGTTCCATCTAGTTCCATCTCGAGATGGAACTAGATGGAACAGACCCTCAATACAACAACTCTAGTTCTATCCTCTAGATGGAACCAGAGGGTATTAGGCTAAGTGAAATAAATCATTCAGTGAAAGAAAAATACTATACAATTTCTTTCACTCATATGTGGAATTTAAGAAACAAAACATATGAACATAAGGGGAGGGAAGGAAAAATAAAATAAGATAAAAATCAGAGAAGGAGGCAAACTGTAAGAGACTCTTAACACGAGGGAAAAAAACTGTGGGTTGCTAGAGGGGAGGTGGGTGGGAGGATGTGGTAACTGGTTGATGGACATTAAAGAGGACATTTGATGGAATGAGCCCTGGGTGTTATATGCAACTGATGAATCACTAAATTATACCCCTGAAACTACTAATACAGTATATGTTAACTAAACTGAATTTAAATAAAAAATTTTTTAAAGTCACATAGGTAAAATCTACTACTTTATTGAGTTAATTATCTTAGAATGTCCTTTCTGGTGGAAATACCATAAAAGCTTCACTATCACTATATAGTAGAATTATTTATATATCTGTTTATGCGTATTTGTTTCGACAAATACAGAGATGATGTAATAGTACTCTGCTTGAACTTCAATTGAAATGTGTCAGGAACTTCTAACACTAAATGCACTTCACACATCAATTTAAAATAATCACTAGTTCTAAAATAGTATTCTGATAGCCAAATCCAACTCTTTTCTTGTGCGGAGCGCTGTCTTCAGATGTCAGTCAGCTTGCCGCTTGGATATAGACACTCATGTTCCAAAATAGTATGGTCTGTCTCACCACACTGTTCCATGTGATGAAAAGCCAAACTACTTCAACCCCTCATAGGCAGTTGGATTTCATGCAAAGCAAGAACAAATGGCTCCTCGTTTTGCTCACTGTTTGAAAGGGCTGCTTGTTATAAATACTCTATCACTATTTCACATGTCCTGGTCCAGCAATTTGAAGCTTATGGGTCTCCGTTGGTTACACCTCTTATGAGAGCTATTTGGAAACACTTTAGACATTTTTCTTAGGTCCTATTTTTAGAATGGAAGGCCTAATGGTATTTTAATGTTTCTATATATTCCCAGAACAAATCTCAAGAAAAAATGTCTGTTACCTCTTGAAATTTAGCAAAGCTGGTAGGATTATCACTGCTCCTCTGAGAAGTATTGTGTTAAAGAATGAATCTTGATTTACGGTATGTTAGTGGCAAAAGAACCACGGAAAATCAGCTCTTTCAAACCCCTCACTTTTCAAATGAGGAAAGTGTGAGTCATGGTTTGAGTGAACTGTTGGCCCAAGATCAGATAGTGAGGAGTACGGAAGTTTTAGAATGGTAGACTTGTTTTCCTGCAGAAGATGTTCGTGGTAAGAGTCAGTAACAGTTTCTGAGATAAGACTCAGCTTTAGAACATGAAAATTATCAACTAGGCCCTTCTGTGAAACTTTATTGCTCTTATAGAAGATTCTGAGAAAAGATGTGGCGTCATCTAAAAATATATGGGTTCATAAGTGAGGAAAGGTCCAGAAAGCTCTTGGGAGAATTGGGCCCTTTGTGTAGATAGCTTCTCAAGGATCTTCCCCTGCATGCCCCCCCACCCCGCCCCGCCGACTATGTTAGATGAATGTTTCCCCTGTAAATGGCACTTGGCATTCCATCAATTAGAGATTCCTGTGCTCCAGCAAACAGTCTTCTAATGATGCAAAAACCTTTGGGAGGGTTAAGTGTCCATCTGTTATTATGAATTACTCTGTGTTATTTTCATCTTTCTTTTTCTTTGGCAACATAATTAGGATCTGATCATTTGGGGAATGTAGTTTTGATTGTAGGAAGGGAAGTAAATGTTCACAAGCTAGGAACACTCTGGTGGAGGTGGCCATCTAAGTGGGGTGGCTGGGAGTGGGGGTGGCTGGGATGGTGTCAGAAACTGGGACCCAGGTCAGGAACTAGAAGACAAAGGAAGAATGCCAAAGACACACCCAGATTGCTTGTAGCTTTACTTTGGGCTGTCTCACACATGGGAAAAAAAAAAAAGAGAAATTACTTTATCCTTCCTTGGTGTTCCTTAGCCCCTTTGGCAAATACTGATTCATTGCAGTTTAGCTAGGAGTTTGTGGAATAAAGGGAGAACTCAACTTTATGTGTATCTGGTTGGTCCTCTCAGAAAGTGCATGCAAGCATGCCCTGTTTAATTGCTCTTTGCCTTATTGTGCTTCACACGTGTTGCATTTTTTGTAAATTGGAGGTCAGCGGCAACCCTGGGTTGAGCAAGTCTGTGGGTGATATGTTGCCAACAGCATTTGCTCCCTTCATATCTCTGTGTCACATTTTGGTGATTCTGGCAGGATTTCAAACCTTTTCATTAGTATTATATTTGCTTTGATGATCTGTCATCAGTGGTCTTTGATGTGCTGTTGTAACTGGTTTGGAGTGCCATGAACCACACTCATATAAGAGGGTGAACTTAATCGGTAAGTGCTGTGCATTCCCCTGGTCGTTCCCCTGTCAGTCTCCCTCCCTTCAGTCCCCTTGACTCCCTGAGACACAACAATGTTAAAATTAGGCCAATTAATAACCCTATAATGGCCTCTAAGTATTCTAGTGAAAGGAAGAGTTGCATGTTTTTCACTTGAAATCAAAAACTAGCAATGATTAAGCTTAGTAAGGAAGGTGTGTCAAAAGCCAAGACAGGCCAAAAGATAGGCCTCTTTTGCCAAACCCCCAAGTTGTGAATGCAAAGAAAAAGTTCTAAGGAAATTACAAGTGCTACTCTTGTGAACACCTGCATGATAAGAGAGCAGAACAGCCTTGTTGATATGGAGACAGTTTGAGTGGTCTGGACAGAAATATCAAACCAGCCAGAACATTGACTTAAGCCAAAGCCTAATCCTAAAGCTTAAGGCAGGGCCCTAACTCTCTTCAATTCTGTGAAGACAGAGAAGTGAAAAAGCTGCCGAAGAGGTTTGAAGCTATCAGAAGTTGGTTCATGGGGCTTAAGAAAAGAAGCCTTTTCTAGAACATAAAAGTGAAAGGTGAAGCAACCAGTGCTGATGGAGAAGCTACAATGAGTTCCCCAGAAGATCCAACTAAATAATTAATCAAGGTGGCCACACCGAACAACAGATTTTCAATATGGATCAAACAGCCTCCTCTTGGAAGAAGATGTCATTGGGGGCTTTCAGAGCTAGGGAGAAGTCAATGCCTGGCTTCAGAGCTTCAAAGGACAGGCTGACTCTCCAGTTAGGCAGCTGGCGACTTTGAGTTGAAGCCACAGTTTATATACCTTTCCAGAATCTCTACAGCCCTTAAGAATTATGCCAAATCTATTCTGCTTGTGCTCTGTAAATGGAACAACAAAGCCTTGATAATAGCACATCTATTTACAACCGTGATTTACTGAATATTTAAGCCAGATCTACTGCTCAGGAAAAAAAAAAAAAGATTCCTTTTAAAATATTGACAATGCAGTTGGTCAACCAAGAGCTCTGATTGAGATGGACAATGAGATTAATGAGGTTTTCGTGTCTGCTGACACAACACCCACTCTTTAGCCCATGGATCAAGGAGTCATTTCAACTTTCAAGTCTTACTATTTAAGAAATAAGGTTATAGTTGTCATAGGTAGTGATTCCTCTGATGGATCTGGGAAAAACAAATTGAAAACCTTCTGGACAGGATTAACCATTGAAATGCATTTAAGAATATTTGTAATTCATGGGATGAGGCCAAAATAGTAACATTATCAAGATTTTGAAAGAAGTGGATTCCAAACTTCATGGAGGACTTTCCTCCATGAGGGGTTCCAGACTCTAGTGGAGGCAGTAACAGCAGGTGTGGTAGAAATCACAAGAGAACTAGAATGAGACATGGAGCCTGAAGACATGAGTAAATTGCTACAATCTCACGACTCAACTTGAACAGATGAGGAGTTGCTTCTCATGGATCAACAAGGAAAGTGGTTTCTTGAGATGGGATCTATTCCTGGTAAAGATGCTGGAAAAATTATTGAAATGACAGCAGAGGATTTAGAATATTAAATAAATTTAGTTTATAAGGCAGCGGCGGGGTTTGAGAGGATTGACACCGATTTTCAAAGTTGTACTGTCGGGAAGATGGTATCAAACAGCATCCCAGTTGCAGAGAAATTGCTCATGAAAGGAAAAGTGAAAAGATGTGGCAAACTTCACCGATGTCTTGTTTTAAGCAATTGCCACAGTCACCCCAACCTTCAGCAGCCCCCTCCCTGAGCAGTCAGCAGCCACCCACATCTAGGCAAGACCCTGCACCAACAGAAAGATAACTCACTGAGAGCTCAGATGATGATTAGCATTTTTTAGCAGTACATTGTTTTTTTAGACATGTTGCTATTGCATCCTTAATAGACTGTAGCATAGTGTTGACCTAACTTTTATATGCAATGGAAAACCAAAAAATTAATTTGATTTGGTTTTTTTAAGATTTTATTTATTTATTTGACACAGAGAGAGAGGTCACAAGTAGGCAGAGAGAACGGGGGAAGCAGGCTCCCTGCTGAGCAGAGAGCCCAACGCGGGGCTCGATCCCAGGACCCTGGGATCATGACCTGAGCCGAAGGCAGACGCTTAACGACTGAGCCACCCAGGCGCCCCCAACTATCAAGTTTTGGACTAACCTTGATTTGTGCATTTGGAACACACATTCCTGAAGTATGGATTAACATGAATAGAGTTTGTTTTTTTTTTTTTTTTTTTTTTTATGAATAGAGTTTTTAACCGAGTAGGTCCTGGGATCAGTTGGGCTGCATTTGAATCCTGGCTCTGACACTCATCTCATCTTGGACAAGCCTCTTATTTATCCTGTGCTTCAGTTGTTTTGATTTGTATATTGGGGATGATGGTAGTAGTAGTTATCGCTTAGGGCTTTAATGAGAAATGAGTGCGTTAATGCATATAAAGCACTCAGAACAGAGCCTAGCAAAGTGTTGTTAAGCAATTGCCTAAGAATTCTATGATCTGATTCCTCAACCATGTCCTTCAGTTTTATGTGAGAAAATAATAGTCTCTAACTTCTCTAGGATAAGATTTTTGTTTCTTTAGAGAGAGAGAGAATGAGATTGTGTGACTGGCGGGGGGACAGAAGGGAAGAGAGAATCCTAAGCAGGCTCATGTCCAGAGCTGAGACTGTGGTGGGGTTCGATCTCACCATCGAACCGAAGCTGAGCTGAAACCAAGAGTGTGTCACTTAACTGACTGAGCCACGCAGGTGCCCTTCTGGAATAAGATTTAAAAATGTTATTGAAGTGACACTCCTTAGTCCCGTAAATATCTGTGTATTTCCGAGTGGCAGTCAGCTGTCTTCTTTACACCAAGAAACTTGTCTGGACCAGTTCATAATTTTATAGCCCAAACCGAGTCTTTCAAATGCAAAACCTCTCTTCCCACATCATCATTAACAAATTTAGTAGGTAGAGAATTACGTGGAGATCCGGATTCTACAAGATACTGAGTTTTGAGACAAGTTCCTGAGAGGAGGGTCAAACACATTTTGTATCTGAATGTAATTATCGAGTACCCCTTTTCCATATTTGTATATAGAACAAGATCCCTCCCCAAAAATTCTTTTACCGACTCTATCAGTTCTATTTTAACTCAGGGGCTGGTGTATCCCATTCTGTTCCTACCATCCGGAGAAGTACGAATGGGGAATTTTAATGTGCTTGTTTAATCAAGGGAATTTTTAAAGCCGAATGATTCGGTCCTTATGTGAAAATAGACAATATAGGAGAGTAGATAGAACATAAACCAAAATTTCAAACACCTGGATTCTCTTCCTGCTTCTGCCATTAAGAAGATGTGTGATGTCGAGTCCTTCCCAGAATCTTCTCGGGCCTGTCTCACATGGAGGATTTGAACCAGGTGTTGCTTAAGGTTTGTGACAGATCCCGTATGGCACGATCGTGCAACATTGTCGTGACCCTACCGAGGGAACCGTATGCTTTGCCTCGACCAACATGTATATTTTCTTACCCAGTTTCCTTAAAACCATTTGAAATGGCTTTGCCAGATCACTGGCCAGGGTAAGAGGTGCGTTCTGTGACTGCAAAGTGGGAGATGGCAGCCGGGTCTGCAAGGGAACGAGTCCCTGCCTTGTGACATTTCTACATTTACAACTAGAATTGTAACATTCTCCTCCACAAGTGATGGGTTGCGAGGCAGAGGCAGAGGAATAAAGCCAAGCCCTGGGGGCATCGTTACTCTTACCATTAGCAGCAGTTGTTTGCATTTTTCTATTTTGCAGAAGATAAAGGAGAAATCTGAGAAGATAAGTAACTTTAAAAAATGAAGATAATTACTTTATTACTGTAGATAAACAACTGAGTTGCCACTAGTCTATTTTTTCTGGGGAGGCAGTGGAGGTCCAGGAGCAGCTTTCTGTCTACCTCTCATAGAGACACTTTCAATTTCTCAAAGGAAAGATAAATGAGATTAACCTATTTTATGACCTCCTTCTGCTTTTCCAATTTGGGGGCCTTCCTTTCTATGTTAATTTACTGCGTTTGATATTAACTAGAGCTTTTTTTTTTTTTTTTTTTTTGGTTGACAGATTTTCTTGAGCACAGGAAATCTAAAAAAAAATCATTTGGGATAAATATTTTTACAAGAGATAGGAAGCTTATAGGCTATGGACCTAGCTTATTCCCTCTAGAATCATGGTAATAAGGTGGCTCCAATCCTTGGTTTAGAACTTAATGTAAAAATCTAAGTTATTGACTCTAGAAAATATAAATGAAGATAATATCACGGCACTGGTGGCCAACTTTAATTTCATCGTTATTTCAAAAAGTAGTCGGTAAAAACATTAATTTTCACTTTTTCTTTTCTTCTAGCCATGGACTTCTGCCCTGTAGGTCTTTCTGTGAGGCTGCAAAAGAAGGCTGTGAATCAATCCTGGACATAGTGAACGCCTCCTGGCCCAGTTTCCTCACCTGCTCCCAGTTTAGAAACCAAACCGAAAGCAGCAATGTCAGCAGGATTTGCTTCTCTCCGCTACAGGAAAAAGGCAAGCAATGCAGTTGTCTGTGTCTCATTTCATTGAAAAAAACTTACTATTGAAATATACCATTCATACAATGATGTATACATATAATATACACTTCAATACATTTTATGAAAGTGACCAGACCCATAGTACCAGCACCCAGATCAAGAGATCAGATCACACAAAATTTGTACATGAATGTCCGTAGTGACATTATTTATGGTAACCAAAAATTGGAAACAACCCACACGTTCTTCATCTAATGTATGGATTTAAAAAAATAGTATATTCATACAGTGGAATATTAATCAGCAGTAAAAATGTATGAAGTACTTGTACATGCTACAGTATCAATGAACCTTGAAAATGTTAAGGGAAAGAGGCAAATCACCAAAGGTCCAGCATCCCCCAAAATCTCTCAAGCCCCCTTCCAGTCATCTTATCCTTCCCAAAGAAAGCTTTCTTCTAAGAGAAGCCATCTAAGGTGATATCTGTCATCTTAGATAGACTTGCCTACTTCTGAGCTTTGTCAGTGGAATCAGGAAGGATGGGCTCCTTTTGTATCTAGCTTCACTTACTCAACCTTATGTTTGAGATTCCTTATGTTTTCTTCCTGTGGTTCATTTATTCTCACTGTTGTATAGTATCCTAATATATTATATATAATATATTATATATATTATTCTATTCAATTGTTGCTGGACATTTGAGTTGTTTCTAGCTATTATGAATTGTGATGTTTTGACTATTCTTGTGCATGTCTTTGATTGAACATGGTCCATATATTTATTCAGCGATAAGTTTTTTAAAGTGGTTATACCGGTTTATCCTCCTACCAGCTTGGTATAAAAGTGGCAGTTGCTCCAAATCCTCCCCAACACTTGTTGTCAGTCTTTTTCATTTTACCAATTCTGGTGATAGTATTGTGGTCTTTTGTGGTTTTAAATTGCATTTTCATGATGAGTTTGATTAATTTTTCAAAAATATTTTGGTGATGTGAATATCCCTTTCATGAAGCATCTGTCTGGGTGTTTTATCCATTCTTTGATTGGGTAGTTTGCCATTTTGTTCTTGATTTATAGTTCTTTATGTATCCTAGATATGTCAACTCTTGGGCTTATTTATTGTGAAGATCTCCCACTCTGTGGCTTGCCTTTCTTATTAATGTCAAATTATGGAATAGAAGGTCTTAATTTTCATGGGTCCATATTATCAGTCTTTTATTTTGTCATTCCTTTTTGGTGTCTTGTTTAAAACATCTTTGCCTACACCAAATGTAGAAATGTAGAAATTTTTTTTCCTGTTTTCTTCTTGGACTTTATTGTTTTAACATTTACATTTACAATACCATATACTGGAATTAATTTTTTTGTATGGTAAGAGCTATGGGTTAACTTTTTTTCTGTGCATATGTTTAATTGAGCCACTGCCTTTTATTTATTTAGCGTACTATCTTTCCCCTCTGCACTATAATGTCACCTTTGTTTTTGATCAAGTGATTGATTTTATATATATGTGTGTTTCTAGACCCTCTATTTGGCATAGAATTAAGCCAATTCAACTCTGTATTGATTCCTATAGTTTTGTAAGTTTTTATATTCAATAGTGTAAGTCCCTCAGCTTTTTACTTCTTAAAGATTGTTTGCGTATTCTTGGTCCTTGGCATTTTATGTGAATTTTCAAATCACTGTGCAGTTTTCACAAGTGCTTTTTGGTTTGAATTGGGATTGCATGAAATCCATAGTTCAAATTAGGGAGAATTGTTTTATAACATTGAGTCTTCCAGCCTGTCAAAGTGATATACTGTGGTAATCTTTACGTAAGTAGTTTAATGAGTTATTCTTTATTTTCTCTCAATAATGTTTGATAATTTCAACCAGAAAGATCTTGTTCATCCTCCCTTATATTTATTTATGTGTCTCTGATATTTTTATGTCATTTGTAAATGGAATCTTTAAAAAAATTTTCTGTTTATATACAAATAAATCACATATTGATTTTTATACCTCTCTGTAGATTCATTTGGATTTTCTAAGTGCATATTATGTCATTTACCAATGACAGTTTATTTTCTCCTTTCCAGTCATCATGCTTCCTGTTTCTTTTTTGTGTAGAGAAAGGTTCCAAAATGTCACTTTTAATTATAATGTTTGCAGAAAGACTTTTACTAATACTCTATGTCAGATTAAAGAAGTTCTTTCTATTTCTGGTTTGCTAAGGTTTTGGTTTTTTTTTTTAATCATGATTGGATTTTGAATTTTATCAAATGCATTTTCTATGTCTCTTGAGATGATATGATTTTCCCCCTATTATGTTAAAACTCTAAGCTTTAGTGATATATAATTCATATACCATAATATTCACTCTTTTAAAATGTATAATTAATTGTTTTTTTATACTTATAGAGTTGCATAACCATCACAGCCATCTAATTCCAAAACATTTTTGTCACCCTAAAAAGAAACCCCATACCCACTATCAGTAATGCCATTTTCTCTTCCCCTGGGTGCTGGAAATCGCTAGTCTATATTCATATTCAATGGATTTGCCTATTTTGGAGATTTCATATAAATGGAATCATAAAATGGGAACTTTTTGTGATTTGCTTCTTTTATTTAGCATAATGTTTTCAAGGTTTATCCATGTTGTAGTATGCACCAGTACTTAATACATTTTTATTGTCAATTATTGTTCCTTTGTATGAATATACTATTTTTAAAAATCCATACATTAATTGAAGAACATTTGGGTGTTTCTACTTTTTATTTATTTTGAGTGATGCCACAATTCATATTTATTTGACAGTTGTATGTGAACTTATGTTTTCAATTCCCTTGGGTATATACCTTGGAGTAGAATTGTTGTGACCAGTAATGACTCTGTTAACATTTGAGAAAATGCCAGTCTCTCCAGCAATGTAGAAGTATTCCAGTTTTTCCACATCCTCATCAACACTTGTTATCCTTTTTGATTTTAACCATCTTAGTGGGTAGGAATAGTATCTCATTGTAGTTTTGTTTTTCAATTTAATAATGACTAAGTATGTAGATAATTCAACATTTCATGAGCTTGTTAGTCATTTGTATGTCTTTTTAGAAGTAGCTAGTCAAATACTTGGCCTGTATTAAAATTAGGTAATTTTTCTTTTAATTGCTGAATTGTAAGAGTTCTTCATCCATGCTGGATACAAGTCTATAATCAGATATATTGTTTGCAAATATTTTCTTTTATTCTGTGGAGTATGTTTTCAAGTGATTTTCCAAATGACTTTTCCTGATTGTGTCCTTTGAAGCACAAAAGTTTTTTTTTTTTTTAACTTCGAGAAAGTTCAGTTTATCTATCTTTTCTTTTGTCACTTCTGCTTTTAGTATCATGTCTAAAAAAATCATATTCTAACCCATGGTCACTGATATTTACTCCTGTTTTCTTCTAAGAGTTTTAAGATTTTAGCTCTCATATGTAAGTCATCAACTCATTTTGAATTACTTTTCATATATGATATGAGGTAGGGGTCTAACCTCATCCAGTTATCTGAGCACCAACTGTGGAATAGATTATTCTTTCCCCATTGAATGGACTTGGTACCTTGTCAAAAATCAGTTGGCCATAGATGTATGGGTTTACGTCTGAACTCTCAATTATCTTCCATTGATTTATGACTATTTTTATGTGAATACCCACTGTATTGATTATTATAGCTTTACAATAAGAGGATTACTAGAAGCAAAGAAGGACATTTTAAAATGATTAAAGAGTCAATCCATCAAGAAGCCATAACCTAACATCAGAGCCCAGAAATATATTAAGCAAAATGATAAAATTAAGGGAAAAAATGTGGATGGAACAACTAGGTAGATCATCTATAAGGAGGAAGAATTGAAAAACAATATAAACAGCTATAGAATAACTTGATTTAGACAGCTATAGAATAATTTACCCACTAATAACAGAATGTATGCAAACATATACACATTTCAAATTTTTTTAATTTTTAACTTTAAACCTAGTTGTGTCTCTAAGAGTTAAATATATAGTTGAATAGCATTTTTTCTGCACTAGACAAATCTTTGTCTTTTGACTGTAGTGTTTAATTCATTTACATTTAATGTTATTACTGATAAGGGAGGACCTACATCTTTTATTTTGCTATTTGTTTTCTCTATGTCTTTTAAAGAATTCATCTATCCTCCATTACCTCCTTTTCTATTATATTTTTAAAAACATATTTTAATTTCTTCTTTCTCTTTTTTAAAAAAAATTTTAAAATTTCCTTATATATTTATTTTTTCTTGTTGCTTCTTATTTTTTTTAGTTGTTTTTATTGGTTGCTCTGGGACTAGCATGAACTTATAACAATCTAGTTCAGATTAATACCAACTTAATTTCAATGGTGTACAAAGTTTGCTTCTGTATAGCTTTGTTCCTTAGCTCCTTTTTTGTGCCATTGTCATACAAATTATGTCTTTATATATTATAAACCCATAAACATAGTTTTAAAAGTACTGATTTATGATGTTGTCTATTAAATAAGATAGAACAAGAAAGGATTGACAAACAAAAGTATATTCATACTATATTTTATATTTATATAGGAATTATCTCTACTAGTACTTTTTATTTCTTCATGTGTATTTGAATTACTGCCTCTTGTCTTTTCTTTTTTTTTTTCTTTTTTTTTACATTATAGGATTTATTTATTTATTTATTTATTTATTTATTTATTTATTTTTGTAGCTGAAGAATATTTTATGCTTTAAGTAATTAACACTGTATTTGAAAATAAAAAGTCACATCTTCAGTACTGAAAATTTCTTAGACATTATTTCTTTGAATATTCCCCCTGTCCCATTTTCTCTGTTCTGTAACTTTTTTTTTT
>CM052800.1:34550914-34608592 GCA_028533885.1 Nasua narica | reverse complement strand
ATGGCCTTCCCCTTCCTCCTTCCCATTCCCTGCATCAGAGATACCATGTTCTGGACTCTCTAGTCACAGTCCTTGATTCCAGCCTGATCCCGTTGATTCTGGTGCAAGGGGAGCCCAGGGTGGCCGGCATCTTGGCCGCACAAAATCGCTAGGTGGATAATCACTATTTGATTCTATTCCTGTAATAAGAGTGTTCAAAAGACTCGGGGGTGATACTCAAAGATGTAAATGAATCTTGTATCAAGCTTCAGTGCAACTGAGATCCAATTGTGTTTTTGTAGCTCTCAGCTACATGTGCTTCTGACTTTCCAAGTAGCCAAGAGCCGAGCAAAGAAACAGAAAGGAGGAGCTTGACCTTGACTCTGACTTTTCTCTCTGTCTCATTCATCATTAGTAACCCAAATCCTTTAAAAACTGCAAAAGAGCTGTATGTGCGAGGGCAAAGAAAAAGCTGTGCGACTGAATGCTATTCTGTAGCAGGCTAGAAAATCCCCCTTCGTTGGTGCCTCCTATTCCCATTTGACGCTTGGTCCTCTCGGGCCTTTACCCAGGTATCCTTGCGAGATCCACAGTCTTTAGATTCTATTCTTTCCTATTTTTCATTTCCTATTTTTCAAAGATTCCACGTTCCTATTTTTCACTCTTTCCCAATTTTCCCATATCTTTTAAAGAAAGAGAAATATACAAAGTGCCATAGCCCCAGGTATTAATCGTTGCTGTTGCCTTTATCGTTCATGGTCTCTGGAAGGCCTTACAGTTAAGTCCAGCACAGTGCCTTTTGCACACAGCCTCTGGGATCCTTGGTGGTTGAATAAATGAGGAGCCCCCAGGAATTGCCCTTTAATTGATGGCTTTTGTCTTAAGTTAAATGAGTAAAATCCGAACTGAGGAATTTCAGCTGGGAAATGTTTTAGTCAGAGAAACCTCCCAGGAGCCCTTCAGATCAAGCCAATTTTTGTAAAGTATTTGGCTTCCTTTTTCTGTCTACTTGTAATAAACAGCCCTGGAATGCCTGTCCCAAAGTTTTCTTCGGAGGGTAGTTGCTGAACACAATTGGCAGTTTGCTTCAGAGTTCTTAGCGCAGAGAAGTTTGGAGCTTATGATTCTAACATTTCAGAAGTGCCGTTCTATAAGTTACAGACTTTCCCTTCAATCTGGGCACCATTCTAGTAGGCATTTATAACGAGATTATCTCGTAATGAGATCACCTGCTGAAAAACCCATTTCAGTTCCGTAAAAAACTACATTATGGACAAATTACAATTCTAAAAATATATTAAAAGCCACTTGAAAGAGAGCTGGCTGAGGAAAAACTGGATTTCTCTAATTATTGGTTGTTACGAGAATGGAAAAACCAATTCCCAAGTGAACACCCAAAGTGTATATTCATGTTCCATAATGCATTGCTCTCTGAGGATGCGTATTTTTGCGTCTGAGGTTAAAATGTAAAAGTACTTTAAAAGGTGACTTTATTTTAACATAAATACTGCAAACACATAAAATACAATTGTTTTCAAGTACCGTCACGCACTTGGGCACCTCCTACAAGCGTATAATAGGCTCTGTGCTTGGGTTCATGGTGTGGTCTCCCTCTGGTGGTCAGTGTCATGAAAGGCCGGCTTGAAAGTAGTCTCTGAATTTCTTCCCTCTGACATTTTGCTGACACTTGAATCTGGGCAGCATCTCAGAATTCTTTTATTCTGTTCTTTTATCTCAGAATTCTTTTATTTTGCAGATAAGCCTATCACCATTTCAACAATATGGGAAACTTTCTTATTTAACAAAAATTAGTCGATCTGCAGCCTTACCCCCTGTGGCCATGTCAAAATCATTTTCGACTATTAGGAAACCCAACCTGGTTTTTTCTATCTCTGTGGCTTATTGTTGGCATATTTTGGCCAGAATGTATCTCTTAATTTGGTGTGATATTTTCCATCTTCTTTAGAAAAAGCTCTGAGTTGAATGCAAAGTTTACTTAGCCCACCTATATGCCCATCATTCTTTTTTTTTTTTTTTATATGCCCATCATTCTTCCATGACCTCTGGTACAACAGGAAGCCAAATAGACAAAAACTACTGCCCTCATAGAGTTTCTGTTCTATGACACATACCAATATGGTTTACAAAGATGTAAATTTTGAAAAAAACAAGATATAAATTTTGTAAAGGCTGATTTTTGACTTCACACGTGAAACTTTTGTATAGCCAAAGAGACTATCAATTTAATAATTTTTTAAAGATTTTTTAAATTTATTTGACAGAGAGAGATCACAGGGAGGCAGAGAGGCAGGCAGAGAGAGAGAGGGGGAAGCAGACTCCCCGCTGAGCAGAGAGCCTGATGCAGGGCTCGATCCCAGGACCCTGGGATCACGACCTGCGCTGAAGGCAGAGGCTTTAACCCACTGAGTCACCCAGGCGCCCTGAGACTATCAATGTAAAAGACATTTAAATAAGTGATGATCTGGGAGAAAATAATTGCAACAAAAGGAGGCTCCAATAAACCAACACAGAAGAAAACCGATAGAAAAATGTGCAGAAGATGTCAGCAGGCATTGATTGTTAAGGACTTTTCATTTATCTGAAGAAATCAATGACAAAAATGGGATTTCATGATTTCAAATTTACCTGATTAAATACACAAGCAGGGGTGCCCTTTAGAAAAGCCTCTCTGCCGGAATTCCCTCTGTGTCTTTACAACCTCCCAGGAATGAGTCTCAGGCATAATTTCCCATAGCCATTGCCCAGGGTCAGTGTTCTGAGTACGCCTGCCATCTTGTGATCTTGCTTGGAAACTACACCCTTTTTGCAAGTGGGAGAAAATGGACCTTTTCCCGGTGGAATCACCCCCTTGCTGAGCTCAGTCCCCCTACCCATCTACCATTAGCTGACCCCCGTGCCACAAAGTTTCCCAGATTAATTTAAGCATGTTAGACTGATCAGTAGAATATGTCTAAATGAGACTACATCACTGCTCAGATTGCAGTATTGAGAGTTTATAGTGATAGGTGCAGAGTTTTTAACTTTCCATTATCTGCCCAAATGTCTTTCCTCCTCTCACGGATAAAGTAGACCTTTCCCTCCTTGACTCAGGGCCGAGTTATTGCCAAATTATTTGCCATCCATTTCTAGTCCCTGTGCCCCTTTCCTGAAACTTCAGCCTCACCCAACCTCTCACCTCTTCTTGCCTTGGCTCATTCAGTCCCCCGTGATTGGATCACTGTATCTTGTTCACAGGGCTGTTACTCCTGTTTACCAGGACAACGAAACACGAATACTGTGAAAATTTTGGAGAAAATTTTAGCAGCGATTTTCCCCCTTCCCTCTGAGCCCCTGGGTGTTGTGTACCTAGTCTTCTAGTCTCAGCAAGTTGGCAGCTCTAACTCTGGAATGCAAGTTAATTAAATTGTGCTTATATTTAGTTTTAGTCAAGGTTGATTTTTTTCCATGGTAGGTTTAGTCTGTGTGGCTTTGTTATATACAATCCTGGTAACTAGGGATACTCTGGAGAAATTTTATGTGGTTGTGCTGTGAAAGGCATGCAGTGGTAGAAAAGGAAGCATGGGAGAGAAAATTCAGGGACCTCAGTGTTCCACCAGTATGTAAATCATTTAACAGAACACAAATGACTTAACAGTAAAAGTCACCTCTCCTGGAGCAATTGACTTCCTTTTCTGTCTCTGAGCCAAAGAAAAGTTAGCAATTCTATCCCTAGATGCTGTTATATTGGTTCCTGTGTGTGTTGATCTTTTGAGAGCCAGGCTCTTTTCCAGTTATCTAGGTTGTTACAAAGACTCCAAAGCCCCCACCTTCCAGCTCTGAGTAGTTGGTGCTATAGCCATAAAGTTGGGGGAAGGGACTCCCTAGTTATTTGCAGGTTAACCCTTTAAGCTCAAGGCGTGTTTTAATGCCTTGCGGTCGGTGACCATTTTCAGAAGTGAATTACACATTTCCCAGCCTTCATAAATAGAACATATGGGGCATTGCCCAATTCCGTGCCAGCCGCCTTATATCCATTATTGATCAATACACTCCAAAGCAATACCAAAGCAGGTACGATACAGATATGGAAACTGAAGCTCAGAAAGGTTAAATAACTTGCCCCAACTAGCACAAATAGCTTATTTTAAATCCGGGTTCGTGTTTTTTCTCCAAGATTACTTTTATTTTCATATTTCAGGGTCATTATTGTGAATAATTACTTTTCTGGTCTGGGTATGCAGTGATATCTGTATGGATATTAGAGTGAGTATTTATGAATTAATTTCCTCACCACTAACTTATTTTCTTCTAATTGTGATACCGTTTAGGATTGAAGTTTCCTGATGATTTGCAGGTAGTTTAAGCTTGAAGGGTCAGATAACTAGATGTATCTAGGCTTCCCCCCCTGCCTTGACTGGAGCAATGAAATATGTGTGCTCTCCCCACGGACTGCGGCGAGTGAGTGGGTTTGCTGCCATCAGTTAAGAGGACAGAGATGAGGGGCACCTGGGTGGCTCGGTCATTAAGCAGCTGCCTTTGGCTCAGGTCATGATCCCAGGGTCCTGGGATGGAGCCCAGCATTGGGGTCCCTGCTCAGTGGGAAGCTTGCTCCTCCCTCTCCCACTCCCCTTGCTTGTGTTCCCTCTCTGGCTGTCTCTCTCTCTGTGTCAAATAAATAAATAAATAAATAAATAAATAAAATCTTAAAAAAAAATAGAGGAAGGAGATGAGAGAAGGTCTGGGGTAGAACTTCAGAATCTCAGCACCCAGCTACTGGCTTGCTGATGTGGAAGACAGGTGATATCCTACAGTATCCTGAAGATCAGTGAATTTTTAAAGATGCTAATGCTTTGGAATACTATAAGGTATAACTCCCTTAGCAATAGGGAGTAGGTGGGAAAGTGATACATAACAATCTTCATAGGATTTGAAGTAAATTTTTAGACATTAGGATAGAACTGTAATCTGTTCTTGAAAGATGTTTTCTCAAAGTTCTTTTTATAGTAAATTCTAAATATATATGTTTATTCTATTCCTGGGTCTCAGGCCACATAATACTGCATCATGGACAGTTTATTCCAGCTTTTAGACTGTCAGTATATAAAATGAGCTCAAATAAAAGAAACCAGGATTAAAAATAAATTTGGTTTGACTTGACAATGAAATCTATGAACTCTTAACTTGTAAAATGAAATCAGTCTGATTTGTATAGCCCAATAATTAAGAAAAATAACATGGACTAGCTCTTTAAATGGATTATTATTTTTTGTTTATCTTTCTCCTAAGTATTTCCGTAGGTGTTGTGACTGAGTTTCACATTTAATAAACGTCTGGAAAATTGCTGGTATGGATAATTTTTCAGATACTACCATATGCATGCAAGAGATTTTCCTTTTCTTTCCAAATAATATGTATCTCTTTTATGTCTCCTAGACTTATATGCATACATCTTATTCTTTCATAAAAAAATCCAACATCTTACATTTATTTGAAATTTGTCAAAGGTAATGTATATATTGTTCCATCATTATCATTTCATGATCCATACTCAATATTTGCAAAATATCATCTGAAACAGCCTTATGTTTGGAGAAAAATCTCAAAAATATTTTAAAGTACCGTTAAATGATAATTACTTGTTTAGAAAATAAAGGGTTGATTTCTTAAAGCAAATTCAGAAAGTACCATCCCCCAGAAAACCTAAATGTTTGCGTGGTTATCTCTGAATTTAGAAATCTCTACCTGCCTTGTCAAGAGGGTAGACTGTAGGCATACAGCTTCTAAACTATCCACGTTCTTTAGAAAGTTGAAGTTGTATTATTGCACTTCTGTACAGAAAAGGATAAATAACATAATCATGTCAGGCATCTTATTTTCCAGTAGTTTTTGACAAAACCATTTCAGAATTCTATTTGGGACTTTTAGACAGTAAACTTTGAGGTAGTAGACTAGTATATCCTTTTAATTTGACAATTCTTGTTTCAAAATTTTTCCTTTCTCCCTCCCTTCCTTCTTTCTTTCTGAATGTTGAAACTTCTGCTTGGCAGTCTATTTCTGGCAGTCTCTGATGGTAAAGCTAAGGTCCTGCTTCTTATTCTGCTCTTTCCCCTCTAATTAGATTTAAAATCCTCCGAGCAGGACTTTGTCTGCCTCTGTTTCATACTGTGATTTTACTTGAGATGTTGAATGACACGGAACTGCTTTCTGAACTCTGTTCATGTTCTTTCTCCTACCAGAGTGCCACCACTTACAGACCTAGTTTTGTTTCCTTCTGATGATTTTTAAATAATTTCACAATGACTGCTTTTTCTATAGAATGATAGGTCCTCTATCATGCTGTTAGACAGGCAAGACATATACTTAGTTCTTATTTTCAGGACTTTAAGCTGAAGGCCAGATGGCAAAGTTTCCATTGAATGAAAGCATAACTTTCTTTCAGAGAGAAGGAAAAAAAAAAAAGGAGTAACTTAATCTTGAGGACATTTAATTGGGGGAGTTGCTTTGGATTTTCTTTGAATGTTTGTTTGACAGAGGTAATTTCTTACTAATTGCAACATGTTATCTATCAGGCAGGGAGGGACCTGGAGTGATACCAGTGAGGGAACTGATTTTACCTGGTCTTTGCAGCAAGGGTATGGGCACCGCAGATCGTAAAAGAGGAAGTCATCATGGTACTTCTATTTTTAGAATATCTAAGCTAAGAACTCTCTTAAGTGCATTTATTCAACTGGCATTTACTAACTACTCACCATATACTGCTTTGGAACAAAGACCTGTATGTTCAATGCGCTCATAAGGTCCTTTGCTCCCTCAGTAACGAATGAAAAACCTGTCTAGTAGAGCTATCTACTAGGACAACAAAAAGGATGTGTTATCATTTCTGCATTTTCAGAAGAGAGAGACCAGCACGGAGGAGGGAGGGGCTAAGCAGAGATCATGTGGCATCACCCAGAGTGGGTGGCATGGCGGGAAGATGTGTGTGTGTGGGGGGGGTAGAGGTGGAGGTAGGGGATGTAGAAGAGGTTATCCTAGGCTTGGAGGATGGGGTGGCGGGGGCGTAGTGGCTGAGTTTTGCCATGTCTCTCACGGAGCGGGGACTGGTGCTTACTTCCTTAGGGGAACAGGCATTTCCCCTCAGAGGGAAATGGCAGTGTGGGGCAGCCAGGAAAGCTTCACACTGGGGACCATGACCCTGAACCCTGGTATGGATCAGACATAATGGAGCACTCTGTCTAGGGTAAAACCCCAGGACTTAGAACCATGCGCCCCTCAGCAGTTCTCGGAGGAATTGAAAGCCAGAGCCCTTTCCTCAGCTCTTCGAGGTGCCAGGTAAACCCCTTGGATCCTTGCACCGCCCTAAGGAGGCTGAAGCCCCTGCAAAACATGCCTGACTAATATTTTCTATCACCTTCTTGAGTAGGGAAGTATGAATTAATCTGATTTAGAAAGATAAAGTGATGTGGCATTTCTTGCACGGTAGTGTGGTGTTGAGTTAGACCCATGCCTGCTACACCTGCAGGCAGGGCCATTTTTTTTTTAAGATTTTATTTATTTATTTGACAGAGAGAAAGATCACAAGTAGGCAGAGAGGCAAGCAGAGGGAAAGGGGGAAACAGGCTTCCTGCTTACCAGAGAGCCTGACTCGGGGCTCGATCCCAGGACCCTGGGACCATGACCTGAGCCAAATGGAGAGGTTTAACCCACTGAGCCACCCAGCCGCCCCTGAGCAGGGCCGTTCTGAGCACACCTGTGCTTCCAGGTCTCACTTCTCATGGTCACTTCCCGTGATTTATCACTTTCCTGAACTCCCTACTCCCACCTCAAAAGCTACTCATCTGATAGCCCATTCTTTCAAGTCTAAATATAATGAGCTCAACAGCCTATAATTAAATTCAGAACTAAGTATTCATAGCCAAAAAAATGAATTAAAGTGTAATCTTTCTCAGACTTTAAACATTTAACATCTTAAGGGTAAAGGGTTTTCAAACTTGTTTTTAGCAGCCAAGACCCTTTTCAATGGACCAAAATCTGTAAAGCGGACCAGAGCGGAGCTCCCTGGCTGAAGTGGAGTAGGGGGCTGAAGACACCTCTTGAACCCATGATGTAGCCCCTAAGCCCCTTTCCCTAGCATCCTTGGGTTCATCTGAAAGCCACCATTTTATTTTATTTTATTTTATGTTATTTTGTTTTGTTTTATTTTATTTTTTGAAGATTGGATTTATTTGAGGGAGAGAGAGCGTGCATGCATGCTCGAGAGCATGAGCAGGGGGGAGGGGCAGAGGGAAAAGCAGACTCCGCACTGAGCAGGGAGCCTGATGCAGGACTTGATCCCAGATCCCTGGGGATCGTGACTTAAGCCCAAGTCAGACACTTAACTGACCAAACCACCCAGGCGCTCTGAAAGCTACCATTTTAACCTAAGGAATGAGTAATGTGGGTATAGATTTTGGGGGGAATGTTAGACACATCTCCACAAGCCAGTGGAGAAGATTATTTTAAGTAGAAGGGTCCTTTGTGTTCATTGTCCTACCATACTAGCAAATGCCACCAAAAGGCGGACTTGCCTGCAGGTTTGAGTGAGTACCCCACGCTAACACAGAGGGATTTTAGTATTTCATCAGCGCCTTATTTCCCTACCAGTTCAAAGAATAAAATTGTAAGATGTTTATTGCCTTTGAACATCTCCCCCACAAGGAATGATCATTTAGTTCTGCAAGGCACCTTATGTTTTGTCTTAATTTATTTATTTAACAAATATATTTTTTAAAGATTTTTTTATTGATTTGACAGAGAGAGAGAGTGCGCGCGCACACATAAGCCCAGGGAGTGGCAGGCAGAGGGAGAAGCAGGCTCCTAGATGAGCAGAGAGCCCTGCTTGGGACCTGTGACTCAGTCCCAGGACCCTGGGATCATGACCTGAGCCAAAGGCAGACACTTGACTGAGCCACCCAGGAGTCCCTATTTAATAAATATTTAAATCTATTCTAGACTCAGGACGTAGCATGTGAAAAACTGATACAGTGCTTTCTCTCAAGGAGCTTATATTCTAGAAGAGAGAGATAGAGGCAATTAACAAATATCTTCTGCTAACATAAAGTATTGTGAATCATAAAGAAAGTCTTTTTTTTAAGCCGTTTGTAGATGATGGTCTTCAGCATCGGCAGTATTTGAAGTGATTAGCACAGTGCACCATGTTTAATGGATGCCTAGTAGATGTTGAAGAGGGTAAAGAAGAGAATGAGAGGATTTCTCACCTTGGAAGATAAATACTTTTTCTGAGGAAGCCACATTTCAGTGATAGGATTAGAGGAACAGACAGATATAAGACTGGCTTCATTTTTAGATTGTAACTATGTTCCTGATGTTGATGATCTTCATCCTAGCATCCTAGAGTTCTTCATCCCTAGCCTCCTGTATCTTCATGAGTGATCATTATTTATTTGACCCAAGCCTACCTGTAGGCAGAACTCAGTACCACTCTGTTCCCCACAAAGAACGTACTCACACAAAATCATTTATAAAAATGCTTTTTTAAAAAACCCCACCTTCCTTCTTATAGCACCTATTTCTTCTCTTCTGCAGCAAAAATGTTGTCCTTTCTGCACTACTTCCTCTCCTTTTATTCTCTCTTCAACATTCTGCAGTCAGACTTCCATCCTCCTCGCTCCATTGAAACCAGTCTTACCAGAGTCCCAATGACTTAACATTGCCAAAATCTCATCCAGACACACTGGCATAAAATTGATGTGCTGACAATTCACATATTTATATTTACAGTCCTCTTTCTCAGACTTGAACTTATATTTCCAGTTGTCTACTCAACATCTCTACTTGGGTGTCTACTGTGTATGTCAGAGGCAACATGTCTAAAATGCAACTCCTGATTTTTTTCCCCACAGTGTTGCTCCTCCAGTTGGCTTCTCCACTTCAGGAGATGGCAATTCCAATCATCTGGCGGGCTGGAAACTTAAAGTCCTCATTGACTCTTGTGTTTCCCTCACAACTCCCATCAAATGGGCCAGAAAACCCTCCTGGCTCTACTTTGAAAATCCAGCCAGCAGCCAATCAGGTCTTGGCATCTTGACAGCTGCTCCCTCCAAGCTGCCATCACTCTCTCTGGGTAACTTCAGTAGATTCCTAACATTAGTTCCTATTGCTTTCTTTGCCCCTCTAGAATATTTTCAACACAACAGGAAAAGATCCTTGGAAACATAAATCAGATCATGCCACTTTTAACTGAAACCTCGTAATGACTTTACTTCTATCCAAGTTCCAAAGCCCTTGCAAAGCCCCTGGTGGTTGAGCCCTCCCTTCCACTCTGCTTCATCTTTTGCTATATTCTCCCCCACTTGCTCTACTGTGGCCACACAGGTTTCTTTGCCGTTCCCCACACCCCCGCCAGACAGGCTCTTGCCTGAGACTTTTCGCATTGGGACTTCCTTCTGCCGAAATCTTCCCCTGAGAGCTGGTTAACTCCCTCACCTCTTTCAAGTTATTGCTTAAATGTCAACTTTCAATGAGGCTTGCCCTGGCACCCTAATTAATAGTGGGACCTGTCCTATCCCACCCCCTTATAATTTGTTGACTCTTTTTAAAATAGCATTAATTACCTCATTATTTATTGTAAAAAATAACTTTTTATTTATTATGTTTATTGGTATTCGTCTCCCTAGAATAATATAATCCCCACAGAGCAAGGGATCTACTGTGACTCGAGGTGTCCCAAGCTCCTGGAAAGGGGCCAACTTGGCTAAATAAGTGCGTTCAAGAATTAGAGAGCAACTTAAGCTTTGTTAATTCCACATGGCAGATGGAGGAAAAAATACACCTCCCATTCCTCAGAAAACAACTTGAAATATCCCATGAGATATTTCTGTTTTATAAAGGGTCTTCTCTCTACTGTGCTCCTCAGGGAGACTCAACCAACCTTTTTTTTTTTTTTAATCTCTCCCCCAAGGCAGTGCCCAGTGGCACTGGCCTCTCACTCTCCCCATGGGGTTCCTTTACTTCTTCATACATGGAGATCTCTGATACCCATGCATACCTACCCCAAACATTTTCATGTTCAACAAAATGAAGGTTGCTCTAGTGAGTATGGCTTGGAAGGCAGGGTAAGACCAAGTTTGCTTACTTGAGCATATCTTTGGATTTTCTTTCTCCTTTCTCATCTCTTATTTTTCACCTCAATCCTTTTATCAACTCAAAGATACAGTGCTCTCCCCAAGAGGAATTCTTGTATCAGCTGCTATAAAAGGTTATACTTATGCTATATGAGATAAAGTCAAATCGTCTTGTAAAAGGAAAGAGCAATAGTAGTTGACAGTAACTGGATTTCAAGCAACCTGTAGAAGGAAGGGCTAACAGGCTCTTCATATAGACTCAGGTGATAAGTTTGTGCCGGATCAGCTTTCCCTTCAGAGGTAGCTTTGAACCTGAGCTCCAGACTTTATAGGACTGGTGAATGAGGACATTATACAAGCCGTGATTGGTAGGTAATTTTTGAAAGGGACTCCAAAAATTAACAATCAGAGTATTGAGAACATTTGCCAATATAAATGCTGCCCATAATACACAGGCAGAGAGAAAATGAGAGGGCTGGAAGCAGTTGTAGAAACTCTAAAGGTCATTTCAGGATATAGTTGTTATTTCAACAATCTGTTATCAGAAACCAAAATACTGAAAAGATCTGACCATCCTCATGGGTATATACTCTTTAGAATCCAGAGACTTCTGAAATCCAAGTGATACAAAATTATTCCCATCATCTGGAAATGTAAACTAGTGTCTTAGGCAATATACCTTTGTATGTTGCTGTCATTGCATTAATATTGATCAACTGCCACATGTGTAAATGGAAGTCATCTTTGGTGCTAAAATATCTTTACTTGGAAAAATATCTTTATGAGATGACAATCAGTAGAATATATGGTACACAAAGGCAGGGAAATATTTTTATTTTCTTCACTGCTGTATCTCTAGGTGCTAGAATAATGTCTAGCACATAGTAGACACCTCATAACTATTTGTTCAATTAACCAATGAATCTTCCACTATCAATCCACCATCAATTTAAAGTCCAACATGTACGTCTTAGAATTATAGATGATATTAATGGAAATGGTATCCAGACTGTACAGCATGACTTCTCCTCAAGGAATCTCCCTTTGTCACCTTAAGGACTAAGTCAAAAGTATGTTTGAATGAAGATGATTGTTATAAGAACGTGAGATTTATGATTGAAAAATCTCTACAGAAACTTATGAGCTCTCTCAGGATAGTCTCCCAAAAACCCAGAGGTGAGATGGAATGTCATCTCATCTGGTCCAAATCACCTGAAAAATAAAGACAAACTTGAACTTTTGCTTGATGCCTTTGAACTGACCACAAATCGGGTGACTGCACAACTGGCCTGGAGAAGAAACAGGGTGTGGGTGTGGTATGGAGGACTGGGGCTGAAGCTCAGACCCCATGAATCTGTGTCTACATGGCTACATATAGGACTTTGGACAAGTATTGCCTTAACCACACGGCACTCCACTTTCTGTATTTGTAAATCATCATTTCCCCTAAGGAAGTTGTAGTAGGATGCCTGCCTGTGTACTTTATGGGGGGCTCTTTGGAAATTCCAAATAAGATATGGTCGAGTACTTGGCTAGTTGAAGTGTTTCACACAGAGAAAGTGGAGATCCCGAGTACAAGTTAAGGAGACATCAAACTAAGTATACAAAAGTTATTCTAAGTTTACAAAAATAATATTAATTAATGAAACAATGAACTTCTAAAGAGAGAATAAGAATAAAAAAATAATTTACAGTGTCCTAAAACCAAGGGCAGCCACACCTCCCCCCGAGGAACCACACAAAAGAAATCAGTTTCTGCGCCATCTGCCAAGACAGTGGGATATCAATAATCAGAACAATGCAAACAATCTGTGTTTTAAATTTGATCCAGATTTGATATAATCATATGCAAGAAATGGCTTTACTGGAGTAAAATATATGGAGTCTTAAAGATGAAATCTAATTGTTAGGAGCTATGTAATGTTGAACTTTCATCTACATTTCTCAAGGAATCATCCGAGCCATAAGGTGGAGAATGCAATAATTCTTTGAAGCATTGCAGCTGCTGAAATGCAGACAGATGGAATTTCTGCACTCTCTAATATAACACAGAAACAATCTCAACAATAGGATCAACACTTATGCCTTGCAAATTTTCCCTCAACCCTAGAGAGAGGATATTGTATAGACTGGCCAGTAAAATCTTAGTGTTTTGGATTTTCATTTTATATCTGGTTTCCTGTGTCCCTTATAGAAGTCTGTATTTGTAGGTGTAGGAATGCAGTCCTGTGCTATTCTTCTAAGACTATTTGAAATATAAATGTGTTTCATATTTTGGCAGTGGAAGTCCATAGATGTCCTTTGTATTGATACTGAAATGGTGGCATGTAATGGAAAACCAGACATTTGTTGTTGATTTTATGATGATTACACAAGAAGAACCATCATAAGAAACTTAACTAAATCAACTACTACTTAATGGTCAGCAAATCAAAATTCTATCAATATCCTTGATAGCATTGGAAAATAATCCATTAATTGCATTTTTCTTTGCTTTTTGGCAATATATGGTGCTTTGTTGGGATTAAGTTGACTTTTCCCCATCTATTAACTAAGATTCTCCTGAGTGCCCGCCACCCTCCTCAGGCCCAGGAACAAGGGAAATGTGACAGACTTGGGCTTCACTGCCTGGAGCATTCAGTCTGTACTTTTCCGTATTTCTAATTCTGAGTTAAAATATTCTGTATTTCCTGGTTCTCTTTAGTTTGTCAACAGGGTTCATTTCATCAAGGAATACATGGTTCAGTGAGCAGTGACAGTGACCAGGCAACTGACCACACAAGTCAGTTGTGTGGAGGGATGGAGACAAGAGAGACAGAAGTCTTCAAGGGTTGTATTTATTTACTGTTACTCTGAATTGAGAACTCATGAAAAAAATTAGCTTCTTTTCCCAATTAAAAAAAATAAAACATCATGAAATCCAGTGGCATGCCCCAGCCCTAAGCTCTTCCTCATGCCCCCACCCTGCACTTTCCCACTGCCTTGCTGAAGCCAGCAGGTACACACAGTCCACATAGGGGACGCTCCTTGATCACTGGGCTCTTGTGGTGAGGGGGGGCATTCCTGGGTACCACAGGACTGTAATTATTGGAGAGACAGTTCTTGGTATGCTAGATATATGCACACCCATGTTTATTGCAACATTATTTACAATAGCCAAGATAGGGAAGCAATGAAGTGTCCATCCACAGACGAATGGATACAAAAGAGGCAGTATATCTATACACTGAAATATTATTCAGCCATAAAAAAGAGTGAAGTCTTACTATTTGCAACAAAATGGATGGATCTAGAAAGTATAATGCTAAGTGAAACAAGTCAGAGAAAGACAAATGCCATATGATTTCATTCATATGCGGAAACTAAGAAACAAAACAAAGAAAAAAGAGACAAACAAGAAATCACTATTAAATATGGAGAATAAATTAGTGGTTGCCAAAAGAGAAGTGGGGGAATGGGTGAAATAGATGAAGGACATTAACAGTACACTTATCGTGATGAGCACTGAGTAATGTATAGAATTGTTGGATCACTATATTGTACCTGAAACTAATTAATCAGTTAACAGTATATGTTAATTATACTGGAATTAAAAATAATTAATTAGTTAAAAATGGATTGAAATCAGCGAGATGAGCCATGAGAGACTATGGACCCCAAGAAACAATCTGGGGGTTTCAGAGGGGAGGGGCGAGGGGAGGGTGTAACAGGGTGATGGGTACTGAGGAGGGCATGTGCTGTGATCAGCACTGGGTTTTATACTTAACTGATCAATTGTTGAACACTACATCAAAAACTAATTATGTACTATACAGTGGTTAACTGAACATAATGAAAAAATAAGTAAATTTAAAAAATGGATAGAAAATCTGAATAGACATTTTCCCAAAGACGTACAGGCCAACACATACATGAAAAAATGCTCAACATCATTAATCATCAGGGAGATGCAAATCAAAAGCACAATGAGGTATCACTTCACGTCTGTTAGAATGGCTATTATCAAGGGCCTTCTGGGTGGTGCAGTCAGTTAAGCATCTGACTCTTGATTTCAGCTCAGGTCATGATCTTAGGGTTGTGAGATCAAGTCCTGCATCAGGCTCTGCTGGGCCTGCTTGGGATTCTCTCTCTCCTTCTCCTTCTTCCCCTCCTCTCTCTCTCTCTCTCTCTCTCAAAAAAAAAAAAAAAAAAAAAAAGTAAAGAAAAGGAATAAAAGGCTATTGTCAGAAAGATAAGAAATAACAAATGTTGGTGAGGATGTGGAATAAAGGGAACCCTTGTGCAATGCTAGTAGTAGGGGCCTTTACTACCCCACTGATATCAATAGATAGATTATCTAGACAAAAAATGAATAAAGAAACATTGGCCTTAAATGATACATGAGACCAGATGGACTTAATAGATATTTACAGAACATTCCATTCAAAAGCAGCAAAATATATACTTTCTCAAATGCATACAGAGCATTCTCCAGGATAGATTATATGTTAGGCCACAAAACAAGTCTTAATAAATTTAAGAAGATTGAAATCATATCAAGTATCTTTTCTGACTACAACAGTGTGAAACTCGAAATCAAGAAAGAAAACTGGAAAAGTCACATATATGTGATTAAATAACTGGATATGTGTGTGTGTGTGTGTGTGTGTGTGTGTGTGTGTGTGTGTATGAAGGAGGTTCATAGCAATGCAGGCCTACCTCAAGCAACAAGAAAAATCCCAAATAACAATCTCAACTTACACCTAAAAACTAGAAAAAGCTCAAAGTTAGTAGAAGGAAGGAAATAATACAGGTCAAAGCAGAAATAAATAAAACAGAGACAAAAAAATAATAGAAAAGATCAGTGAAACTAAGAGCTTGATCTCTGATAAGTAAACAATATTGAAAAATCTTTATTCTCACCTAGAAAAAAAAGATAGAGGGCTCAAATAAATAAATCAAAAATGGAAGTGGAGAAGTTACCACTGCTACTACAGAAATATAAAGGATCTCAAGAAACTATGAACAAGTATATGCCAGCAAATTGGACAACGTAGAAGAAATGGATAAATTCCTAAACAGACACTCTTCCAAGATTGAATAATGAAGTAAAAAATCTGAATAGACCAATTACAAAAGATGAATCAGTAATCAAAAACCTCCCAACAACAAACAGAAGTCTAAGATTAGTTGGCTTTACTGGTGAATTCTACCAAACATTTAAAGATTTAATACCTAGTCTTCTCAAACTCTTTCAAAAAATTGAAGAGGAAAGAACACTTCCGAACTCATTTTACAAGGCCAGCATTCCCCTGATACCAAAACTAGACAAGGACACCACAAGAAAAGTAGGGATGGGAGAAGGGTGGGGAAGGGAAGGGAAAGGAAGGGAAGGGAAGGGAAGGGAAGGGAGGGCAGGGGAGGGAAAGGGAGGGAAGGGAAGGGAAGGGAGGGGAGGGAGGAGAAGGGAAGGGAGGGGAAGGGAAGGGAAGGGAGGGGAAGGGAAGGGAGGGAAAAGAAAAACTATAGGCCAATGTCTTTGATAAATATAGGTGCAAAAATTAATGACATTTTTCACAGAAATAGAACAATCCTAAAATTTTAATCACAAAATTTCCCAAATAGCCTAAGTAACCTTGGGAAAAAAGAACGAAACTGGAGATATCACACACCCTGATTTCAAGCTATATTATAAAGCTATAGAAATCAAAACAGTATGGTATTGGCATAAAAACAGACACATGGATCATTAGAACAGAACAGAGAGCCCAGGAAAACCATGCATCTATGGTCAAGTAATTTACAACAAAGGAGGCAAGAATAAACAATGGGGGAAGGATGGCCTCTTTAATAAATGGCGTTGGGAAAAGTGGACAGACATATGCTAAAGAACAAAGCGGGACCACTGTCTTACACTATACACAAGAATGCACTCAAAAATGGATTAAAGACTTGAATGTTAGACCTGAAACCATAAAATTTATAGAAGAAAACATAGATGGCAAGTTCCTTGACATCAGTCTTAGTGATGAATTTTTTTATCAAACTCCAAAAGCAAAGGCAACAAAAGCAAAGATAAACAAGTGGGACTACTTCAGACTAAAAAGCTTCTGCACTGTGAGGGAAACTATCAACAAAACAAAAAGGCAACCAACTGAAAGGGAGAAGATATTTGCAAATAATATATCCAATAGGGGGTCAATATCCAAAATATGTAAAGAACTCATAAAATTCTAAAGCAACAACAAAAACAACAAAACACAATCTGATTTTAAAAAATGAGCAGATCTGAATAGACATTTTTCCAAAGAAGACATGCCAATGACACATGAAAAGATGCTCAATGTCACAAATCATTAAGGAAATGCAAATTGAAAGCACAGTGAGATATCCCCGCACACTATTTAGAATGTCCATTATCAAAAAGACAAGAAATAACAAATATTGGCAAAGATGTGGAGAAAAGGAAACCCTCCAGCACTTGTGGGGTTGTAAATTGTTGCAGCCACTGTGGAAAATAATATGGAAGTTCCTCAAAAAATTAAAGATAGAGCTACCATTAGATCTAGTAATTCCACTTCTAGATCTTTATCTGAAGGAGAGGAAAACACTAAACTGAAAAGATACATGCACCCCTGTGTTCATTGCATCATTATGTACAAAAGCCAAGGTATGTGAACAACCTAAGTGGCAATGGACAGATGAAAGGATAAAGACAATGTGATACAAAAGAATACTACTTAGCAAAAAAAAAAAAAAAAATGAGATCTTGCTATTTGTAACAAGATGGGTAGACCCAGAGGGTATTATGCTAAGTGAAATAAGTCAGACAGAAAGACAAATACTGTATGATCTCACTTACATGTGGAATCTAAAAAAACAAAACAAAGGAACGAACAAGACAAAACAAAACCCATGAACATAGAGAACAGAATGATGGTTTCTGGAGGGGAGAGTGATTGGGTGTAAATGAAATGGGGGTGAATGGGAGTCAAGAGGTACAAACTTACAGTTATAAAATAAGTAAGTCATGGAGTGTAATATACAGAATGGTGACTGTAGTCAATAATAAAGCAGTGGGTATTTGCAAGTTGCCAAGAGAGTAAATCTCAGGAGTTCTCATGACGAAAAAAAAATCTGTTATTTTGAATGATGATGGGTGGTAACCAGACTTACTGAGGTGATCATTTGGCTGTACATACAAATATTGAATTATTATGCTGTATAATAACCTGAAACTAATATAATGTTATGTGTCCATTATATTTCAATTAAAAGACACCATTATTATAAGAACATTTGTAAAGTACAGAGTAAAATAAAATAAAAATTACTTTTTTAATCTTAAAAATAGGGATAATCACAGTAACCTTTGATATACCTTTTTCTAAGCCAAATTGTATTATGGTTTTTTTGGTACCAAATGGTGGTGTTTTTCCACTTAAATTGTCTTGAACTTTGTCCCAAGAGAGCAAATATTTTCTGCAGCATACTTTTCAATGACTGTAACAGTATTTCTTATTATGAAAGGAACAAAATTTATTTAACCAGCCTCCTACTGTTGCATAGTTGTTATTTTATCATTTTCTTATTCTAAATCCTGATGGTATGAATATCCTTAAAAATAAAAACTTGCAAAAAAATAATAAAATAAAATAAAAACTTGCACTTATTTATAATGGTTTCCTTTGTATGCAGTCCAAGAGTCCAAATGTTTGGTTGAGCATTAAAACGTGCATTTTAAAGGCAATTTGATGCACATTACCAAATATTTAAGTGTATTTCAACACCCATTTTATTTTGACAGGGGAAACTGATTCCCGCCCCTCCCCCCCCCCCCTTTTTTTAAGTAAGCTCCACACCCAGCCCAGAGCTCAGTTCAGGGCTAGAACTCACCACTCTGATGAAGACCTGAGCTGAGATCAAGAGAGGAGCATTTAACCCACTAAGCCACACAGGCACCCCTCCTTTTTCTTTTGTTAAAGATATTCCTTTAAAAAAAAAATCTTTCTTTTTATCTTACCTACCTATATTGCCTACTGTAATTTTAAAATAATTGAACATTTGTTGAATTTTGATTTAAAAAAGCACAACACTAAAAGCAAAATATATCAAAATGTAACTGTGTTAAAGAAAAGAATGAAAAAATTATAAGCTAATATTACTTCACATTCCTTATGCCAAAATAGACTGATATTTTTAACTGGCATTTTTTTTTTTTTTTTTTTAGGGCAAGTAAATATATTTCGCTGCAGGGCAGGGTGTCCCTGGGCTTGGTTCAAGCACACAATTGACTTTCTATTGTAACTTTTTCTGTGCAACATTGAGTAGCGTTTTAGACGGAGAGGATTGTGGGTCGTTGCTTTTTTTAATGTTTGTTCAATTAATAGCACTTCGTTTTTAAATAATTTGCGGTTATTAAGAAAAATAATCACATTTGGTACCCCCCCATAAGTTGTGCAATTGATAAGGCTCCCCTCTTCGGCTCAGAGCATGGAAACCTCCCACGCTGCAAAACCCCTGGGGAGTTTTCTTTTGCTTTTCTCAGGCAAACGCCCTTTGTAGCGTTCCCAGGTCATTTCACGATTCCTGTCCTAGAGGGCCCGAGAAAACTCCGTGAGGGGGTTGGGAAACAAATCTTGAAGAGCAAAGAAGGTGTTTTAGCTGTTCTTTGTTTCTCCTGACTTTTAAAGGAAAAAGGCTTCTCCTGACATGGTCTCCCTGGCCTTCTTTTCCAGCGCTCTGCGGAGGGGCCGAGAGCTTTCTGTGCGCCAGCGGGCTCTGCGTGCCCGGGAAGCTGCAGTGCAACGGGCACAACGACTGCGACGATTGGAGCGACGAGGCGCATTGCAGTAGGCGCGGGGCGCGGGGGCCGGTGGGGGCGGGGCGTGGAGGGGCGATCCGCGCAGGGGCCTGGAAACCGAAAACCGTTCCGCGGTCAGACCCTGACAACCGCCCGGCGTCGCGTAGACTCGTTATAGTTTGCCTTCCGGACGCGAGCAAACGTGGGGCAGCCGGTGTGTTTGCTCACCTTTCAAAGGCGCGATTCCCTTAGGAACTCAAGAGCCGGAGGCCGCAGTGGAAACTCGTTTTGCATCAAGTGGCTCAAAGTTGGAGGAAGGCTTTTTGTTTATTTTGTTTGGGTGAGGCTTTTGTTTTTGTTTTGAAAGTTAATGAGTCTAAAGGTCAGTTTTTTTTTTTTTTTGAAAGAACTTGTTCAATAGGCAAATGTTTCGCCCTCGGGACCCTTGACATTCCTGACACAGCAGATGCAAAGCCTCTTGTTTGTTTACGCTTTCTCTAAACCTAGTGATAGATAGTCCATGGTGATAACCACTTTAAATCCGTGGATTGAGAGATTCAGCCATAAACGTCAATTTCTTTACTCTGGAGTTGTTTAGTTGTTTTGATTGAATTGGTCGGTGGTTTGACTAATGCTGTCCTAAGCTGCTTGGGCTGCCATATATACTCCAGACTGCAGGGTTTAAACAGGAGAAACTTATTTTCCTAAGGTTCTGGAGGCCGGAGAGTCTAAGGTCAATGTCAACAAGGTTCAGTTTCCGGTGAGAGTTCTTTTCTGGGCTGCTACGCAGCTTCAGCTTCGTATTCCTCAGTGCTCACCTGACCTCTTTGGAGGCAGGGAGGGAGGAAGAGAGTCCAAGGGAGAGGGTCTCCTCCTCTTCTTAAAAGGGTACTATTAGATTTGGGCCCCACCTTTATGGCCTCATTTAACTTTATCACCTCCTTACAGGTCCTGTGTCCAATTAGAGTTATTTGAAGGTTAAGACTTTAACATGCGCATTTTGGGAGGACATCAACATTCTCTCCAGTATATATATCTATATATACACATATATACACATATATATACACATACATACATACATATATACATACATACATATATATACACACACTGTCCATTATATATATAAAAAATATATATGTATATTTTTTCAGTTTTCAAGTTGTTTGGCACTTATGCAACAGATAAGAAGGAAAAATTAGCCTCAATAATATATTGCAGGATTTGCCTCCAAAGCAGAGCCACATGCAATTGTGTTCTAATTGCTTTTTAACGGTTATATGATCAGCAAAAGTTGCCACGGGAAAAGCTGTGTTTTACTTCCTGTAGGAGTTGCCAAGGCTGTAGGAGGAGCTCATAATTGTTGACCTTAACTGAAAGGTTCGTATGGTCTGTTTGCCAGGTGGAACACATCTTCCATGTGAAGGGTTAGGATACTTATTTATCATAAGTTTTGAAAGGCATTATATTATGGTAATACTTTGGATCAGTATTTCCCAAACTGGTGTTCCATAGTACCTAAGCCCTGAAAATTGCTTGAGAAAAAAACAAGTTTGAGAAATGCTATCAGATCCACTTTTTAGACAGTAGCATTACATTTTCACACATTGAAAGTCTTGAGAACCACTGCAGTTTTATAAAAGACTTACTCATTTTGCTTAACTTGGTATTACCTCAAAATTATTTGTTCATATACACCCTCACTTTTATTTATTGTTTTCACGCGTTCTTTTTTTTTTTTCATTTTGTGTACTATGTAGCATCCCGTGGAATTTCAGATATGCCACCATATATTGGAAATGTTTTCACTAAGACATTTGCTTTTATAATTTGGCATTCTCTCTTCAGAAAAACCTGTAGCATATGATTTTACATGAAAAACATTTTCAGAGGATGTATACTAACATTAGAGAGTATTGCTGTAGACTTAGAAAGGAATATTTTATAGAGCACCCACAGTAGGAAATTTAAAATGGTTCAGTAGAATTATATCCAATTTATGGGAAATGTGGTGGAATCTTTTCCTTATCTCCCAATATGGCCCACGGGAGATTGTTAGAATTCTCCACGTGCCTCTACCCCAGCAGTGGGCCACCACCGGCTCATCATTACGTTCCTTTATTGCCCCCAGCGCATCGAGCACTGCACTTTAAACAGTAAGAGATGGCTGCCGCATCGGTTGAATTGAATTGAATTGGAAGGAGTAAATTTCCTAGTCAGTGACTGAACAAACAAGGTATTACCATTCTGTAAGGTATACAGCATGACCTAGGAGCTGACGAGTTTATTAAGGAAGATAAGGGGCTTTCCTCATGAGCGTACTTTAACACCCACGTGGTTTGGTCAGTTGAGGAAATAAAATACATCCCCTCAGAAAATTTGCCTCCAAAAACACTTAGTTACACCTTGAAAGCTTCGCCGGTAGTTGTTTCGGAACTTACAAGGGCATTCAATTCTGAGTTTTAAGATTCAGTGCCTGTGGCATTTCCGTCATTTATTGAGGGTGGCACCGTCCCACTGTCACCACCCCGTGGTGAAGGAGTAGGCGCAGTCTGAAATAGGGCATGGACGCTAATCAGAGCATGACTGCAGCCTCCATACTCCTGAGGCGAGAGGGAAGTTGTGCTGGGCTTTCCTAATGAGGAGCAGGAGGATATGCGGGCTCCCAGGGTGCTGGCAAGTATAGGAGGAGGAGGACTGCCTTCAAAGAAAGGAAGGGAAGGAATTTTTGTCAGTTCCTTAATCAACCACGCTAGGAGCACCTATTTACGGGATTTGATTTACTTTTTAGCAAAGGAGGTATTACCCTTTTTGTACAGATGCAGGGCTGAGGTTGAGAGTCGTGAATGAATTTGCCAGTGACTCAGACTCAAGATTTGAACCTGGTCCTCTATTACTTGTTTGTTTCTATTGAAGTGTAATTGACATATGATGTTATATTAGTTTTAGGTGTGCAACAGTTCTGTCTGTTACTCAGTGCTCACAAGTATAGTCACCATCTGCCACCATACAGTACTGTCGACTATATTCTCTATGCTGTGTTTTTCTTCCCCATAAGTTATTTACTTTATAGCTGGAAGATGTACTCCCCTTCACCTATTTCACCCATGCCCTGACCCCTTCCCCTCTGGCAATCACCACTTTTTTCTTTGTATTTATGAGCCTGTTTCTGTTTGTTCGGTTGGTTTTCTGGATTCCACATATAAGTGAAATCATGCGGTACTTGTCCTTCTCTGACTTACTTCACTTAGCATAATACCTTCAAGGTCCACCCATGTTGTCTGCAAATGGCAAGATCTCATTCTTGTTCATATAAGTTCAGTTTTGGTGAACAATTATCTTCTGATCATTTATATAAGAGGAAAGCTTTATTTTATTTTATTTTAAAGATTTTATTTATTTGATGGAGAGAGAGAGAGATCACAAGTAGGCAGAGAGACAGGCAGAGGGAGAGGGGGAAGCAGGCTCCCCTCCCAGCAGAGAGCCAGATGTGAGGCTCAATCCCAGGACCCTGAGATCATGAGCTGAGCCGAAGGCAGAGGCTTTAACCCACTGAGCCACCCGGGCGCCCCAAAAGCTTTTATTTTAGATGCTCTATGATACTTTGGGAGATAATTGCCTACTAAACCGGCAAGCCAAGTATCTGGGACTCCTTCCTGACTTTCCTCCCCTAATTACGTCGTTTCTCAGTCTCTTTCCAAGTGTTTGTAGAATGAATGCATTTCCAACCACCTGGAGCAATGTGAGTGGTGTAGTGAAAAGATTTTCAAAAATTAAGAGAAGTTTTGGAAATTTCTAACTCTGTGACTTGAGGCAGGCTACCTCTCTATTCCCGGTTTTCTTTGTCATCAAGGTGGCTTGCACAAAGCATCTGCAGGAAGCCCCACCTGCAGGGATCCAAGCAGCAGCTTTGCAAATCCGCTCAGGTAATTCTAACATGCAGCCAGAGTGGAAGCCACTGGACTGGTGGGGGTCTGGTGTGTCTTTTGTTGCTCACCTTCTAGAACCCATTCTAGAATGGTGTCTGGTCCATAGCTGGTGCTTAGCAACTGAATAACGACCGTCACAAAACAGCTTCAAGGGAAGTGACTGTCGCAGAGAAAACAGGCACTGCGAAGTCCCTGCATTTTATGCCACATAAAATCACTGCCAAATACTTTTGGAAATCATTTGCTCGAATTTGGGGTAAAATTGGTTGACTTATATTTTAGTATAATTATATACTACATATTATACTAATGATACCTTATACTGATTATGCTGTGTTAACTACTTATTCTAAGTGTAATTAATTATACACATTACCACAAAGTGTAGGGATTACTCCTGTAAACTCTTGAGTCAGGCTGCTTGGGTTCCTGTCTCTCCTTTACCATTTCCTGCTTCTGTGAACTTGGGCAAGTCATTCCATCTCTCTGGGCCTCAGTGTCCCCATCAGTAAAATCGAGACAGTAATAGTAGCTGTCTCTAGAACTTGTGTGCAGAATAACAAACACTTGCCTCTGCCACACATAGACCACTGCCTGTCTGACGTGCGATAACGCTGAGTGTCAGGACTGATGGTTGCTATTGTGGTTATTTCGATCTTATTCACCACATCTTCCCTCCCTCCCTCCCACCCCCCATCTCACCTCCATCCACCCCTGCCCAGTGCCTCTCACCTCCAGGCTGTAAAGGATGGACCGCTGTAAGTCATGGAGTCAGCCGATAAAGGTCAGGGGATATGCTGCGGGGGAAACAGAAACACTAAAATAGCTACGACAGCCTTATTTATTTAATAATTTTTTAAAATCTATTTAAGCAGGGGGAAGGAGTGGAGGGAGAGGAAGAAAGGGAGAAGCAGACTCCCCACTGAGTGTGGAGCCAGATGTGGGGCTAGATCTCATGACCCTGAGATCACGACCTGAGCTGAAACCAAGAGTCAGATGCATAGCCAACTGAGCCATCCAGGCATCCCAAATATCTGGAAAAGTTTTAAAACCAGCACCACGTGAAGCTATTTTAGAAAGGAGGTGACCCTGGGGCGCCTGGGTGGCTCAGTCAGTTAAGCATCTGCCTTCAGCTCAGGTCATGATCCCAGGGTCCTGGGATCGAGCCCCATATCAGACTCCCTACTCAGTGGGAAGCCTGCTTCTCCCAATGCTTGTTGCTCTCCCTGCTTGTGAGCTTTCTCTCTCTTTCTCAAATAAATAAAATCTTAAAAAAAAAATTTAGAAAGGAGGCAACCACACACAGCACAAAATAAAAACTGGCATTCCAGGTGATGTTTCTGAATCACTAAAAATGACCGCATTTACTATATTGTTTTTACTAAGGCAGGAGTACAAGTAAATACCAGAAATATTTCTGTCAAAATAATAAAAAGGAAAATATTACATTCTACACTGAAGGAAGAAGCTTCAGATGTCTGGAAATTTCACATCTGTTTGTAGCAATCTGTTACAGGAACCAATAAAACTATTGAATATTCTCGAATTGCTGCTATGTGTGAAGCATGTTCTAGATACCCAGGAAATATAAAGACTGTTAAGACCTGGTTTCTTTCTTCATGAGTCTTTGAGTCTAATCTAACATATAAACATGGAGATGATTGAATATGGTACTTTAGAGCAAATATAATAGAGGAGATGTTACCAAAGCAAAAAAATTGGCGTAAACAAAAAGAGAGGGGGTGGTAGGTCCTTTGAGTATAGATAAGAGCAGGATCACGAGGAGTTATATTGTGGTGCGGAGGAAGCTGATAGAAAGATGGGATTGAAACTCGGCTTTGGACACCGGTGATGTCCAAGAAAATCTAACTCAGTGGTTGGAAAGTGAGGGCAGTTTTGCCACCCAGGGGATATTTTGCAAGGAATGGAGAAATACTTGATTGCCACAAGTGTGGCGTTTGGAGGAGGAGCTACTGGCATTTAGTGGGTGGAGGCGAGACACACTGTCCAACATCCTACAGGGCACGGGACAGTCCTCACAACCAAGAATTACCCACTCCAGATGGTCACTAGGACTGCTGTTGAGAAGTCTTCCTTCAGGGCTAGAAGTCAATAGTCAAAAGCACCCAGGGAGTCCAGGAGCCTGCGTAACTCATGAGCTGGGCAACTGTGGCCAAACAGCGTGACCTCTCGAACCATCTCAAAATGGGGGCGCCTCTGGGCGGAAACTGAGCATCCATGCTTGGATCTGGTGTTGAGGCCACCCAATTATGTTTATAGACTCATAGAGACTGAGCTACATGAATGAGGCTCTTGATAAAAGGTTTTCTGTTCTTTAGTTGCCTAATTTAATGATAATCTTGAGGGGGGAAAAAGTTCCTAGTGTAAGATGCCAAACTGAAAGGAATATCAACACGCAAGGACTTTGGAAGTAACATTTTGTATCAGATACTCATTAAGAAAAAGAAAGTCTGTATCTAGAAAAACATCTACCTTAGCTTACGTAAAATTACGCTTGTATTGAGCAAGAAAGTCCTAGCAAAAAGCTTTTGAAAATTTTGATTTGCTGGCCCTAAATTGCGCTGACAACATCTCTTTTCAGTTCAAATAAACATTTATTCCAATAAAAGGAGGCACTGTGATCTTTGCTATTTGCTATTCATTTCTGCTGCGCAGTGCCTCGGTTAAGGTTTTGTGTGTTTACTAATCACACAGACCTTAGGGAGGTAACAAGTTGTTTTCCCGACGTGGCTCCTTTTGCATCCAAACTCTGAAAATGGCTTCTAACCAAGTAAGTCATGATAATGGAAAGTTGAATCTACACCTGTGTGAATAATAAGGAATTTTTTTTCCATGTTTCATTGTTGAATAACAATTTTTTCCCCAAATATGTTTATTTTATTTTTTCAGTGTAATAAGGAATTTTTAAAAATGCTTGTCATCTCCCATTTATTAAACAAATGTTTATTTTTTATGAAACAATTTAATAAATGACAGCGTTCATTTAAAAATATCTACAACAAGCTATTTTAATATGAATTAGCAAGGTTTTCAGAGTGGGGCTTACAGAGGGGTTACATGAATCTTTGGAAATTTTTGGTGTGTTCCACGATTAATCAGATTCTAAAAGGAGTATTTGATTCCCCAGTCCTACCATCAAAAAAAAAAAAAATGTAAGTGCACTGCCTAAAAAAATAAATAACTCATATGGTTTAAAATATGTCACCGCTCCACCAACCCCTTCCACTGGGGAATGCAAATACCTTTCGCACTGATGGTCGAGTTGAGGCCCCTGGTTATTGCTGATTCTAGCATGCCAACTCAAAATTTCCCACAAGAGTTGTTTAGATGAAAAAACAAAACAAAAATCAAAAAGACCTTTTAAATCTTCCCGAGGAAATGTGTATACTTTGATGCACAAATCCCTCTACTCTGCTCGGTGGGCAGGAGAACCGAAGTTGTAACCTTTGTTGACTCAGAGGGTGGAGAGCGTTGAGTGCGGTAGTGGCGCCCGCGGCAGTGATATGCAGGGTGGAGTGTTAGCGCCCTCTGCTGAATGGGAGGAAATAGTACTGTCGAGATGAAAACTGGGACCTCTTTAGTTCTCAATTTTCCCTTATGATGGTCACCCTTGTTATTAAAATTATTCAGCCTAGAGGAAATAAAAAATTAAAAGTACTTACAAAGTTCTGCGTGTGTACAAGTGTGAGCATATGTGTAGGCACACATGTGTGTGTGTTGTTCAATACACACCCTTTTAATGTAGGCGCTAAACAGATGGTCCCTAAGGCTCGTTAGACTTTTAAAGTGATGTGATTCTAAAAGTATTCAAATAGCTTCTTAGAAGAACGCTTCAGGAAATAGAAATTTGTAATTCATGTGAGTGACAAATATTTTGATGTATATGGCTAACAGTTTAGCTGATCAATGCTCAAGAATTTTAATAAGGAATTATTATAGTGTTTGGAACATTTATAGTGAAGAGGTACCAATCACCAGTCATGTGAGATGCAGACTTATGCTTGAGGAGAAACAATCAGCTAGAATTTAGGAGACTGGACTATTGATCATTAAATTTAGTTTACTTTAAATAAGAAAAAACATAATACATTTAAGAAATCTTATTTCTATTAAATGCAGGCTTCTTTACAATATTAATTTAGAACATTTTTAAAGTTTTATTGAGGTACAATTTCCATACCATATTTATCCCATTGATTTTTAGTAAATTTACAGAGTCGTATGACCATTACCACAATCTACTTCTAGAACTTCATCATCTCCCCACAAATTTCCCCCACCCATTTGTAGTCAGTCCCTACTCCCAACCCTTCAGCCACAGATAACCACTGCTCTGATTTCTGTCTCTGTAAATTTTCTTTTTCCAGGAATTTCATAAATGGATCATGCAATATGTAGTCTTCGTATCTGGTTTCTTTTATTTAGCATAATGGCTTTGAGGTTCACTTATGTCGTCACATGTATCCATAGTGTGATGCTTTTGATTGGTGGTAGTATTTCATCATTGCGGTATTTTATATCTTGATTATTCATTCACCAGCTGGTGAGCGTTTGGATTGTTGTTAGTCTTTGGCTATTACGATTAATGCTACTATGAACATTTACATACAAGTCTTTGTGTGGATGTATGTTTCATTCCTCTTGGGTAGATTTTTTTTTTGGGGTAAATTTCTAAGGATGGGAATTCATAAATTTATAATAAGGTTATATATAGTTAATTTTATGAAAAGCTGCTGTACTGCTTTCTAATGTGGCATTATTATTTTATATCCCCACCAACTATATATAAGAGCTTCAGTTTCTCAAAATCCTTGCCAATATTTGGTATTTTCTGTTTGTTTTTTTAAATTATTATTATAGCCATCTTAAGTGATGTGTAATAGTACCTCATTTTGGTTTTAATGTGCATTTCCTTAATGACTAAGGATTATATTGAGCACCTTTTTATGTGCTTATTAGCTATTTGTATGTCTTCTGGGAAGATTTGCTATTCAACTCTTTTGTGTGTTTGTAATTGAGTTGTCTTATTATTGAGTGTAGGAGTTCTATATATATTCTGGATGTATGTCCTTTACCAGATACATGACTTGCAATACTTATTTCAGTATGAGGCTTGTCTTTTCATTTTCTTAATAGTATCTTTTGAGGCACAAATATATTTCTTTTTTTTTCTTAAGATTTTATTTATTTGTCAGAGAGAGAGAACACAAGCAGGGGGAAGAGCAGGCAGAAGGAGAAGCAGGCTCCCCGCTGAGCAAGGAGCCCTATGAGGAACTCAGTCCCAAGATCCTGGGATCATGACCTGAGGCGAAAGCAGATGCTCAACCTACTGAGCCACTCAGGCATTCTACAAATATATATATATGTATATATATATTTTTAAAGATTTTATTTATTTATTTAACAGAGAGAGAACACAAACAGGCAGAGAGGCAGGCAGAGGCAGAGAGAGGAGCAGGCCCCCTGCTGAGCAAGGAGCCCGATGCGGGACTCATCCCAGAAGGCCGGGATCATGACCTGAGCCGAAGGCAGCCGCTTAACCAACTGAGCCACCCAGGCGTCCCTACAAATATATTTCCTTAATAAAGTTCATTTATTATTATTTTTTAATGGCTTGTACTTTTTTTTGTTAATCTGAGAATCTGTTACATCCTAGAATTCTTTCAAGGTAAAAAAAGACTTTTTTCTTATTTTTTTTCTTGAGGTTTCATAATTTTAACTCTTACATTGAAGTCCGTGATCCACTTTGAGGTAATTTTTGTATATGGTTTGTGGTAAAAGCCATACTTTGCAATTGTCTCAACACCATTTGTTGAAGAGTATTATGTTTCCATTGAATTGTGTTGGGATCTTACACATATTAATTTACAGTAATGCATTTATTAATCTCTTCCCCTAAACCCTTTTAAGTAATTGATCTTATCCTAATTTCATAAATCAGTTCACAGACTCAGATTTTAATTAATACACTCAAGTTCCCACAGCTAGAAGATGGCAGAACCAGGATACCCAAGTATCTAGTTTATCCAAGTATAAGATCTATCTTATTTAAATTCCATTGCATGTTGCTTACTTCCATATTAAACCTTAAGCTCCTTGAGATTGCATATCACTTAGTCTTATCTTGCCGCTGTAATGTAGTCCAGTATTGCTTATTTGAGGGTCCTGTTATAAAACACTCAGTTGACTTAAGTGATATTTGTGTGAAAATAACAACCTTAGCGTCTCAATAATGTTTTCTCTCAATTATGTTTATGTTTATCGTTGACAAAACCAGACTTTCATTTTAAAGGAAACATTTCAAGGAAATAACTACTCACCTCCTATTAAAACTCATTCATTATGGATGATGGACACTGGGGAAGGTATGAGCTATGGTGAGGGCTGTGAATTGTGTAAGACTGATGAATCATAGATCTATACCCCTGAAACAAATAATACATTATATGTTAATAAAAATATATATATGGCAGAATTTAATAGCAAAAATAAATGGCTTTTAGATTTAAAAAAAAGCTCAATGTTTTGACTTAATAAAACGAACATGACTATAAAAAAAAGTCATTCATTCCGTATGAACATGAAGTTCATTAGGAAGTATGGTGAGTTGAGAGTGTCTGTGCTCATATTTGACTATAAGGGAGCTTTGGGGTAACATAAAGTGGGTCTTGGAAACAGACTTTCAGATAGTGATAGAAGTATTGGCTTGGAAGCCAAAAGATCCTAGTCCTGGCTCTGCAGTCACTTGTTTTGTGACCTTGAGCAAGACCTTGGCTCTCTCTGTACCACAGTCTCCTCACTGGTAAGACAGTAGCTGTGGACCTGGTTACCATTATGACTTGCCTCCCAGGATATGCTTTTGTTCCGTGTAGAACTGCGATAACACCTTGTTCTGCTCTGATGACCGGTGGCTTCTCTTCTGTGCAGACTGCAGCGAGAATATGTTCCGCTGTCACACGGGCAAGTGCCTTAATTCTAGCCTCGTGTGTGATGGATACGATGACTGTGGGGACCTGAGTGATGAGCAAAACTGTGGTAAGTGGCGTTGTTTCCCTAAAGGTTTTCATTGAAAGTTACAAAAATGTGTAATCCAGAACACGCAGTTCCTTGTTTGTTAACGTGGTTAGCAGAGTGTGTGACAAAATGGTTAGTTTCTTAGTTTTTAGAAAGAGGAGGTTTTTTTTCAATTTCTAGTCGCAGTCATGTCTGTGTCACTGTAATATTTCTTATATAGAGTCATAATAAGCAAGTGCTTAAGAAGTAGAGTGGAAAGACGGGTAACAGTTGTTAATATCTGCATGAGAAAAAAACTGTGTTTCTTCTTTGGTTAGAGCCAGTGGCTCACGTTTAGATTTTGAGCTCTTGAGCAAAACTTTGCAGACAGATATATTGTTGTGTGTCTGATCCCCTTATTATATGCAACCAAGGACCCCTCCTTTAATTGATAGCCAAGCATGGCAGGGATGACTTCAGTAGAGCTGAAACCTAGGATTAGGACAAGCACATTTATTTTATGTACCCAATCTGATCTTATATTTTAAAAAATGAACCTATCTACTAGTTACACATTCGTACCTATAAACAACA
The DNA here is from genome assembly GCA_028533885.1 of Nasua narica. Lineage (NCBI taxonomy): Eukaryota > Metazoa > Chordata > Mammalia > Carnivora > Procyonidae > Nasua > Nasua narica. The sequence goes on along the minus strand of CM052800.1, from coordinate 34,577,171 downwards.
TCTTCTGAATTCCCTACTCCAGACTCTGGTAACTACCTTTCCACTCCTTGGTTTTATAAATTTGGCTTCTTTTTTTTTTTTTAATTTTTTATTAACATATACTGTATTATTTGCCCCAGGGTACATGTCTGTGAATCATCAGGCTTACACATTTCACAGCATTTGCCATAGCACATACCCTCCCCAATGTCCATAACCCTACCCCCCCACCTCCCAGCAACCCTTAGTTTGTTTCGTGAGTTTAGGAGTCTCTTATGGTTTGTCTTATAAATTTGGCTTCTTAAGATTTCACATATAAATGCCATCACACAGTATTTGTTTTTCTCTTTGACTTATCTCACTTAGCATAAATACACACAGTGTTCTATGTCCATTATATCTTAATAAATAAAAGAATGGACCTGCTATTTAAAAAGCTGTGTTCAGTTGTGAATGGCATCTCATGAATTAAAAGCAGCAAAATTCCTTTTGCTTATTTACCTTTTTGACTTTGTGGTTACCTTTAGAATTTTTAGGTCGTGTATTATTGAGTGACATCAAGACTTTGTGATATGAACAAAAATACAAGCTAAGATGAGGTACCCTGGAAAAATGATGTGAAATAATATTTAGCAATTAGAGAATATTGAAGTGGATGTTGGAGAAGGATGAGAAGAATGTAGGAAGAAATGGAGTAGGAAGAAATGGCCCCATACTGGGAAACTAGGTCGTTTCTAGAAGCAGCTGTCCAACTGCCCCTTACTTTATTGGTAAAAATACTGGAAATATGCATATGTACAAATCATCTCACAAGCCACTAGGTAGATATGGATTGCCTTCTGAGACTGAATAATTGTGGGACAAAGAATGAGAGGCAATTTTCATTGTATACATCACAGAATTTATAGTTGGAAGAGGTCTTAGAGATGATCTAATTCAGATCCTCCTTTTACCAGTGAGATCATGGAGAAAAGAGGGGGAAAATGTGGCGGGGGCGTGGAGGGCTTGAGTGTAGCTTGGTACTTGGACAGATCAGTGGAGAGGACCAGGGTATAGTTACTGTGTGAAAAAGAATGGTCTTACCACTCAACAGACCACATCTTCTTTATCCATTCATCTGTCGATGCACATCTCAGCTCTCTCCACAGTTTGGCTATTCACACGTATCTTTTAAAGTTTTTTTTGTATTAAGTTTATTCCACGTTTCATGGTAAAGAATGCCATAGATTCTGCTCTCTGTGAGAAGAAACATCACTTTAATCCTTTTCTTTCTCCAGGAATGTGTAGTTTGGGGAAGAGGTTAAATCCAGGATAAGAAGAATTGTGAAAAAAAAAATCAAGCATTTCTTACCCAGCAGTTTTTCCCAATATGAGTGTATATCTTAAGATAGTTTGACAGAAAGCCAAAACTTAGGGTCGGGAAAGATGACTGGTGATATTTGCCTTCCCAATTTGCCATAAAGAGGTAGGTTACAATTCTTAGAAATGTGGTAGGGTGGTCACAAAAGCATCAAATTGTGAAACTGATATCACAGTTCTGTTTATTTTAACCGATGTGAAAATCAAACGTTTTTCATAGGGAAAGGAAACAACAACTAAACAAAACAATATGTCTTTTAACCCATAGGACAAACTATGGGTCCTGAGAAAGCTGGTCCTACCCCACAGAGATGGTGGCCAGTGAGTCACATGCCCGTGTAGAAGCGGCATTTTCGCCGTTCCAGATCCATCACAGAAAAAGTGTTGAGGGTATTGAAACAAAGGGGACAGACTCTCTTCAGCTGGAGCTCGAGTCCTGCGGTTCTAAGTGTTTGTCAGGCTGGTTCTCCCCATTCCCACGAATTTCTGTTTTCTCCAGATTGCAGTCCCACAAGAGAGCACCGCTGTGGAGATGGGCGCTGCATCGCGATAGAGTGGGTGTGTGACGGTGACCATGACTGTGTGGATAGGTCTGACGAGGTCAATTGCTGTGAGTGCCCTCCTGACAATTTCCACTTGCTTATCTTTTCATTGCTGCCTGGTTAGACAAATAGAGCATCTAGCATTCAACCAAAGATCATCATACTTTGGCTCTAGTCTATAAGGATAATAATTAAGTGGTGGGATGACAAGGGCCATATGTCTGGCTTCCACATGCCTCTCCCCACGACCCTAAGCTTAGTGTGGCTACTCTGGCCAAGCAGTTTTCCCCCTCACTGGCTGCACGTCTCCTTTCTGCATCTGTGACTTTGTCCAAGGCGATGTTCTTCCCAAAGACCAGGAGACTTTTTTCCTGCAAAGTATATACGAGCAGTTAGGCTTCCTTGCAAGAGCCCCCAAACATGTTCTCAGGCCCCATTTGTGGGAGAATATGGAGACAATTGCCAGAGAGAAAAAAGCCTTCGTGGCTCATGGCGTTACACAGAGCGCACAATAATTATAACTTTACGGGCTGTTGTGTTTCTGGGTGAGTAAACAGCCTTGAATCTCGGAGCTAGATGTTAAAAGAGAGCAACGTTGACCTGAAAGTATTAATATGATGTATTTTATACATGTTCAAACTAATTCAAGGTTTTATTCCATCTTTCGCTGTCCAATAAGAGTCGACCAACTTGGTACATATGAGACTGAGTATGTAACTTACCTATAATTTGAGGCAAAAATTGGAATGTGGGTTGCACGGCTGTTATTTTGATGCAGGAAAAGTCATCTAAAGTCATTAGCAAATGCAATGCCCAACTCTCCCCTTCCTGAATTGAGTTGGGACTGGAAATATCACTTGAGTCCTTGGTGGTGGACATAGTGGAACAAATTAGGCGGTATCTCGGTGGATCTTGGGAAAGCAAGGGTGTGGTGCTCCAGTACCACACAAGGCTCACAAGGGTGAGCCTGGGTGCGGGCATAAGGAGCCTTAATACTGGACAGGAACAGTGAAGGCTGAGGCCACAAGATACATGAGTTTCTGATGGTCTAAAGGTCAACAGGGATAAAATTTAGACAACCTTCAGGAAGGGAAGGTGAGTGGCCACTAGACCATCCCTTTCAAATGTCAGATGCCAGAAGCAAGTTTTGAAATAAGATGTTTATTGTGTGTAGTCTACTACGTAAGTCCTATCCCATATGTCATTTCACTGGCCCTTTAGATCAGGTTGGAATCAAATGAAACGTTTGGGCTTAGAGTCAGACAAGCTTGCCTTCACATTCTGGCACGAGCTTTTCACAGCCTTGGGACTTTGAGACAGATGCCAAATCTAGACTTTAATTTCCTTGTTCTAAACAAGGTTGATAATATTGATTTTGCAAGTCCCTTACGAGGATTTGAGATTAGATACGTACCACTCCCAGCACAATTATTACCGTATAGCAAGCCTTTAATAAAATTACAGCTTTTCTATGCGCAGGAAAGCTACGTATCCTTAACATCATTACCACAATTTCTTACCCTGCCTTTATCAAGAAAAAGTTAATTTTTAGTAAGTGCCATTTACTAAGGCAAGGGAGAGCCCAGAAAGAAAACTTGCCATTCCAAAAACACTTGGGATGAAACACATCGATGGCACATTGCTTCACTTAATGCAGACCACGCAGATATGGAGAACACTTCCTTTCTGGGTGATGCCACCCAAGAGGGCACCATCTATTCCCAGATGGCAAGAAGGACGAGGCGGTGCAGTGACTGCTCTTCTGGCTTTCCGCAGCCTGTCACAGCCAGGGTCTGGCCGAGTGCCGGAGCGGACAGTGTATCCCCAGCACCTTCCAGTGCGACGGGGACGAGGACTGCAGAGATGGCACCGACGAGCAGAATTGCAGCCAGAGTGAGTGTGCGTGCCCCGCCCCGCACGTTCCTTCCGGCCGCGCCTTTCCTGGGGAAACGGAGCCAAGCCTTGGGGGTGATCCCGTGCTCCCATGGGATTCCCCCATACATCCTTCCAGATTGCCCGGTGTGGCGCTCGCGACAGCGCCGCCCCGCCCGAAAAGCCTCTCTTGTGGCGAATAGAATTCTCTCGAACAATCATTCCTAAGGGTAGACAGTGGAGGCTGACCACTTAGACTGCGTGGGAGTTTCGGTTAATGGGGAAAGTCAACACGATGATAAAGGAAAAGTTGAATACATAGTACTCCAGTAAGTTAGATTAGGTTCCAATTAGGAGGAATTGGCTTCTGGAATTAAATGTGAAAGCCTCCTAAAATAACCGTGTTCAGAGAAGCACTTCCTTTTTCTCCTCCTCCTCCTCCTCCTCCTCCTCCTCCTCCTCCTCCTCCTCCTCCTTCTCCTTCTTCGCCAGGCAGTGTCATTTTATTTCTTTGTAAGATTTTATTTATTTATTTGAGAGAGAGAGAGAGCATGAGATGGGGGAGGGTCAGAGGGAGAAGCAGACTCCCCACTGAGCAGGGAGCCCGATGAGGGGCTTGATCCCCTGAGATCATGACCTGAGCCAAAGGAAGATGCTGAACTGACTGAGCCACCCAGGCGCCCCAGTGCCATTTTATTTTTTATTTCAAGTTTTTTTTTTTTTTTTTTTTTAATTCCAGTTAGTTAACATATAGCTTAGTATCAGTTTCAGGAGTAGAGTTTAGTGATTCATCACAAAGAAGCTGCTTCATGTCTCACACGACAGAACAATGTACTTTGCTATACCTGGAAAGGGTTGCTAATATCATCCGTGAAACTCAAAAAGAAAAAGGAAATCAAACAAGTTGGTTTTTAAAATGTCTATGTCTATGTCAGACAAGAAAGTTCCACACTGTTTGTTTGAAGCCCCACTTTGTGTCGAAGCACCTCTCCGCACAGGGCTGGTGGGAATACTCCTAGACTCACAAATCACTGCGTTTGTTTATATGTGACCTTGCCCCTCACGAGCATAGCCTAGTCATTACAAAGGTGGCCGTTGGAGCCCAGCTCCCTGGGTTCAGGCACCAGCTTTGCTCCCTCGTGTCGGGTTCACTTTAGGCCGGTAACTGAACTCTGTCCCGTCTCGGATTCTGTGCCTGCAAACTCAGAGTCACGCAGTGGGCCAGCCCATGGTGAATATTCCAGAAATGTGAGCTCTTATCACATGGCTGTGTGTTCAAACATGTCTCAGGCTGGGCATATCACAAATCGGCTAATGAGATGGGTCACCTGTAGCCACATTCGTTTTGTCTTAATAAAACACTGATCCTTAGAATTGCTTTAGTGAAAAAGCATTCCAGACTTAAAGGGAGACACTTTTAATCACAGATTTAATACCTAAAGCATCGGAGAAAGAGTGTGTTGTTTTACCAATTTTAAAATCCAGAAGCAGATTCTTTTCTAGCCATGAGTTATTATGTGCCTATCAGCCAAGTACCTCCCTTTGGATCAGATTGTTCTTTCTTTCTATGTAATTCATCTCTGTTTGAAATAATCTTGGATCCTTCACTATGCAATGGCAAGATTTATAAAGTATTTTCCTTACATATGTGAGACGCAAGAAAGTCATATGATAAAATGGATCAAAAGTCAAATTTTATCATCTTTATATTACTTAATCTAATGAATTCAACTTAATAACTGTATGTCGCGGCGCTCATAGGTGGTTAACCCCTGGGGATTTAGTGGCAAGTCAAAACACCTCATGGAGCTTGCAGGCGCCTGGGCAAGATTGGCATGATAGGAATAATTGTGTAAGTCAGTGTCTACTCGCGGAGTGACACGGGCCATGAGGGAAAATTCCGGGAGCTACATACCATATATGGGAGGCATGGTCTGGTCACCCTGGTCAACCTCAGGGAAGGTTCCTTGAGGAAGAGATATTGGAGCTAAGATCTGAACAATGAGTGGAGTTGACTTAATAAAGGAAATTGGGATGGGAAAAAAGCATTTCAGGCACAGGGAACTGCTTGGTCCAAGGTCCCAGAGAGGAAAGGAGCAAGGCCTGTGGATGGTACCGGGAGAAGGCCACTATGATTAAATTGGGCAGTGAAGGGGAGGAGGGTACCACTTCAGAATATTGTCACCAGTGAGCCCAGGCTGGCTCTGCTGGAGAGGTTGGGGAGGGAAGTAAGAGCCACCCAGGACTTCGGGCCCAGTTCAAGATTCAGGGTGTTACAGCCCTTGGGCTCTCCTCTCAGCCTTCCTGTCTAGCCTCCCTGAGGCTCCAGTGAAGCCAACTGGTGCTCTTCCCGCTCCAGCCTTTGCAGATTCTACTGTCTGCTTGGGAAACCCATTCTGCCTTCTCACGCCAGCTTAACCCACCTGCCTTAAGAACTCCTTCAAGAAGCTTTCCCCTGATTGTCCCGGTCTGCTTCTGTTGCCTTCCATATACCTTCAGTGGCACAATGATCTCACAGCATCGTAAGGCTCTCTGTTCATGGCCAACCCCTAGTTAGAGAATAAGCCATTTCACTTCTTTCATCTTTTAATGCTTCATTATGTAGCTTGTCACATAAGCTGGTCACACAGCAGATACTCAATATCTGCTGAAATAAAGCATGTTGTCTTATTAAAATTATTTAAGAGACAAAACTCATGGAAATGAGCCTGGCTTACCTTGTAATGATGGTTTGACTCTGATGATATTTAGAAAAAATAGGAGTGGCATCTCTTTTCTTCAAGGCTATGATATATACAGTTGCACATTAATGGAAAGAGTCCAATATAATAAACCTGACCTTAGAATTATAGATGAGAATCATTATATGTATACACATACTATTAGTTATTCTTAAAATGTCTTGCAAGATTATCCAGATTCCTGATGACATATCTGAAAGTAATTGACTATAATGGGCAAGAACTAGAAAGAGAATGGGCAGTAATTTATTGCCTTTTCCATTTAACCTACAAATGACCGGGAAATCAATGGGAAAAGCAGTTTCCTCTGCTATGTACCTTAAGGAAAAACCATTAAGCTGACGCTACTGCTCTGATTCATTTGGAAATGAGAAACCCAATTCTCAGGCAATCACAGCTAGGGCAGTGATACTTTACAAGGACGTACAGAAAATATGGATCGCAGCTGCACAAGACTTGCACCATGACAAAGTATCCTCGCCTTTTTGGTGTCAATGGCCTATTTATTTTTAGGCAAAGCATTTTCCTTATGGGGAAGACTAGAGTTGCATGCAAATGAGTCCTTAAAATAATAACATTTGATACTCAAGCTTCCAAGATCATTATGTTGGTCTTTCTCTCCAGTTACTTACATTTTATTTTTATAATCCAGTTTATTCATCCAGGTAAACATAAAACACTTTTTCCCCCCCATGAAAAGCAACAAGAGCCCATTTTGTAGGATAGCTTGCCTCTTATTTCTTTGTTCCAACAGAGTCTTTTTGGAATGACTGTGTTGTATTTAGTTGCCAGGAAAATTAATCTAGAAAGTTACATATTTAACATGTGTTCAATATTTTTGGAGGAATTGGAAGGGGATTAAAGTTATGTCATTCCCCAGCTCCAAGAGACTTCTTTGATGCTTTCAATCCTAGTGTAAGGAATTTACAGATGATGAAAGCAAGTGTGGCTTTCCCCCTCTGTAGGTCAGACTCCATGTCAAGAAGGCGACCAAGGATGTGTCTACACTTCCTGCCTTGATTCATGTGGTGGCAGCCCCCTGTGTGACCCGGACCACAGTCTGAACAACTGTAGTAAGTACAGCAGCCGACAAGGGTGATCACCGCGTCGGGATAAGCATTTCGCTTTTTTCTTTTGAATTGACATGAAAATGCTGAAGTCTGGAATCCCTCCAAATGTGTGTGTGTGTGTGTGTGTGCACGTGTATATATACATCTTTTTTTCTTTTTTAAAGGTTGCATGTGGTAGCAGAAAAGAAAAAGAATGGTCTTAGTTGACTTAAATCAGAAACAAATGTGTCATTGTGAATGGCCTATAACTCCAAATTGCCTAATAGCATTACCATTAGTTTCCGGTCAACATCAGCTCCTACAAGTTACTTTCTTGGCATCATCTGCAGGCAGATGCTATCTTCCTTCTCTCTTAAAGCAGAGCTTCAAAAATCAAGAAACTTCATCCAAGAAGCAAATATGAGGTTCATCCAAACAGCGCATAGAGCTGTGGCGGATCTGTTCTCCTCATAACACTTACTCTCGCCTTTGCAGGAACTTTGCTGACCTAGAATGATCTGGTAGCTGTTATGTAAATTTGTTTGGGGGACAAATGGTATAGACTATTGGGTCACTCTAAATTAGCTTTGAGAGGAGGGGAGTTCCTGGGGGAGAGATAATGGGCAGGAATAGTAGAGGGCTCAGTAGGCTCTCGTGGGACATTGAAAATGAATCAGACAGACCCGAGAGATTCTGATTTCTAGTAATGAGTTCTTATTTGTGGACTCCACTTTCATATTCGGCTCACTTCTTTCACTTTTTATAATTAATGTTTGCCCTCCTTTTCTGCTTGGGGCTTGAAATTTAGAAGCAGGGCTGTCAACTTTCAGTTAGCAAGAAAGTATGAAGGTATCTCCCAGTTGAAAGTCTAAAGGATTCACGTCCTGGTTTTACTCAGTGACCTTTCTGTGTCACTGTAGAGCTTATAGGGGCTGCTCCTGGAACCCCAGGAGTGTGAGGGAGGCAGCCAATGAAAAGCCCGGACTGAGAGGATTTTTTGTTTGTTTTCATGAGCACTTAATAACTGTTTGGCTAACGGTGTGATACCCAGCCCTTTTCCACTTTTGTATGAGAGAACAGTTGAGAGAGATGTTAATCTGACCATTAAGACATACTGCCACTTTACTGACTCCAAACTGATTTAAATACATGTGTGTATATATGTGTGCATGACTATGACTATGACTACAGCTATGACTATGACTATGACTATGACTATGACTATGGCTATGGCTATGGCTATGGCTATGACTTTGACTATGACTATGCATATGTTCTGGGTCCATTGTTTCACTTTGCTTTATCCCCCAATCTGCTCTGGAACTTTTTCAGAAGTCTTTCTTTACTTCATCTTGAACTTGGCATGAGCAATTCTGAACAGTAACAGTGTCATCTCAAAGATATGTGTTTATTATTAAAGTTTTGGGGATTGTCCAACAGGGAATGGCACTTAGTATTAGATTAAAAAAAAAAGTTGAAAGGACAGTGTTAGTCTGTGTCCGATTTGGGTGAGAAGGATCGAGTGCATGTTGATCTATTTTCTTCATTTTTGAAATACGTCAAAATTTAAAGTGTAAAAATATGTTACTCCTATCAAAAAGAGAAGTGGAAAGAAGGGCACTAGATAACTCTGGCTTATAGTCAACTGGTATTTATAGTGTACATAACAATGTTCCAGGCTCTGGGATGGTCACCGGACACTTAATGGAGAAGAAGGGAGACATGATCTCTGCCTTCCTGGAGAGAACTTTTCAGTGTGGGAGAACACCCTGCCATCTTTCCGCTCGTGTACACTACCTTCGTTTTCTCTTTATGTTCTTTTAATCCACTCGAAACAGTGTTCCTATCACCTCGCTGTCTCTCCAGCTCCTTCATTCACCACAGATGTTCTTTCCAGATTCTTCCCATACATATTCGGCAGAACCTTTGATCATCCCTCTTCTGAGTGCCAGGCGCTGTGCTAGTCATTGGTCCCTCATTCTTTCTGTGTTGTTAAGAATACCTTCCAATGTAAAGTAAAGGTGTTTTTTTCCTCATCTTTCAAAGAGCTTCGTGACAGTATGTGTGTAATTGGTTCTCTGTAAAGTTGGACCAGTAGCATCTTCTCTCAGAAAACGTCATGCACTTGAAAATGGGATTAATTGTTTGAAGATCTTTACCACCGAGAGACTGTGACTACTTAGATTCTGAGGCGTAACTATGCAGCATTGTCTATCTCTGGCTCCGTGCTAATAGAAATATGAGTTTGAAGAGTGTGTATATTCTGATGGAATCAGCCTCTTACTGGGGTTTCTGGGGTTCTTGTCCTTGAAGACACTTGTTCTTGTTATCCCATGAAATGTTATGGGTCCCTGAAGACATGCTGAGTGGGACCCTAGCATCAGTATTTTTTACATCTCCAGGTGACTCCAGTGCACAGCCAAGGTTGAAAATTATTTAGTGGTTTGTTCATGACTAGGCTGTAATGGTATGGGACATCCCTGAAATTGAATGTGAAAAAGACTTCATAGTTTCCAAAGTTTTCAGTGGAGAAGTTGACAGCTTGTCTCAAAATCTCAGAAATGCCTGTAGTTTTTTTGTTTTTTTTTTAAGTCTAAAAACCACATCTTTGATGACATTGTGTACTTATAGGCTTGAAGTATCACAGTAGCTGTATCATCCACTCATTACCCAGAACCTTTGACATCTTTATGGCCTGCTGGGAGGCAAAATACAGATGTATCCTTGCCTCAGGGGGTGGGAGTGGGAATGTTATTTCCCCCTCACTCTGGTGTGGGGGACCAATCCATCACTCCCACCTTGTAGTGTGCAATCCAGACAACTGGGGAATGCTGTGGAAAGAGTAGTTCCTGGGCATGTGTCTCTCCCCACTTCTCTGTGCTCATGACCGTCATGGCTATATGAAGCCAACTATGACTGTCATACCCCAGGGACTCTCACATTCCTCACAGTGTTCTATCGACTGTTCATTCTACATGTTTACTCATGCATTTCTTTTCCTCCAACATTGAGGAAGCAATGAAAACTTTGTTCTTTGGATAATTTCCTACCAGCCTCTCAGTTTACCTGCCTTCTCCTTGTAATCTCTAATTGGAGGGGGCAAATAGTATAGGGGTGTGGTAACCATAATGGTTAATGGTTCAGTTCTTGGGAGCGAATGGTAGATGAGAGGAATGATCTCTTTCTAAAAGCTTTCCCAACGAATGAGTGAAAAATAAATGATTAAATTAAAATATTACCATTTGGTGACCAGTGGTTTCCATTTGGTAACATGTGTTGGTGAATTAATGGGTCGAGGCATTGAGCATCTATAGCTGCTGACATCCCCAAAAGAAAGAAATCAAATATACTTTGCCTTCTGATGGAAGAACACCGTAGCACCTACAGTCTTCCCTAAAGACTGAAACTTAATCAACCCTTTGCATTCAGCTGCCGGTGTTCAGGAAGGGCAGGGGAATATATTTAACTTCCCCAGGAATGGGTAGTCAGCAAAATTCACATTCTGGTACATTCTACTGTCAGATCCTTGGCTTCTTCAATAGCTAAACTCTAATTAAAAATAAAAGGATGGGAGGGGAAAACCCAGATTAAGAGACTCAGAAGACAAAACAAGTTTTTTAAAAATGGGCGGGGCTTAACTATAGTATTCAGGGTGCAGACACTTAGACAATACAACTATAAAGCAGAGCAAGGAGGTGATAACTATGAAACTTAGTCCTTACTCCACGGAGAAAGGAGAAGGTTGGTAGAAGACGGGGTAAACGGAGGACCATCTAGGATGTCTGGCAAAAGTTCAGCTTCTTGATCTGGGTGGTCCGTACAAGGGTGTTCACCTTAGAAAACTCATGAAACAGCTATTAAAAATTATAATGAAGACAAATATAGAATTTGAGGCAGAGATGTATCTTAGAATACTGTATATGCCAATGGGTATTGAAAGTGACATTTTCTCATGTAAGTGACCATCATTTACTACGTGATTTCCAGTGCCTTCAGAGTGTCGCATCATAGCAAGGATGTAAACATCATTTAGTTAACAATCCCATCTTTAGGCTGAATTTAACAAACACGGTTTCAGACTTTGCAGGGTGAGATATCTTTAAGACTGGGTTAGGATAATTTTTTTCAACAGGTATTTATTAAACCTCATCTATGTTCTGGACCATGTGCACAACAGGGCATCAAAATGCATTGAAAACAAACCTTAAGCTGCCTCACGCTTGTAACACAACTGCCCTCTAGTGGCTATAGTACATCAAGCCAGTGAGCGAGCCTGATTTATAGAAAAGCTTATTCATACTGTTAATCATAATTTGAGGTTGGTAGATATTTCGAGAGTTTATCTTACTTAATGCTCTGTGAAGAATGCCTTATGAAGGAATAAAACACAAGATTCGATCACCCTTACCACATTCAGTAGAGATCTCCAGAATAACATGATCATAACCTAATCCTTTCTCGTTCATCTTCCTTGGCTCTGAAACATTGAAAGCTTATATCTCATCCCAAATCAAAAGCGATATAGTTCCCACGTATCAAAGAGAAAAAATATCCATGTGATAGGTCTACTTATCATCTAAATAAAATGTACGAATAAACATTTAAAACTTGATAGGGTAGTAGAGGAAGAGATAGAAAGGAAAGGCATATACAAGGAAAAAAAAAAGACTGCATCAAAAACCTGTGTGAATCGTCCCATTTGGGGGTAAAATTATATTTAAAAAATTAGGAAAAATATAGTTAGAGTGCCATCTACTGACTTGTAAGTCGGTCACTTTGAATAATTAAGCAGCAAAAGCAAATTGAGGAATACCAGGAACGGTATAATTCTACTTTGGCAGAAGCAAGCAAACGTAAATCTGTCTATGTATGTAGATGCTTATATGTGTAGATATGAGCCAGTGAAAGGCAGGGAGGGATTCAAACCCAGTCCGTTGGCTCTGAGGGTAGGTCAGAGAAGAGAGCAGGGAACCAATGAACTTTTTCTTTACGCATCTTGCATTGTTTTATTGTTATGAGGAATAGGCATTTTTTAAATAAAATGAAATCAAAAGATTTAAATGTTAATAAATGTTCACAAATCAATGGACATGATAAGTTGAACCAGCCCCACACTTCCTCTGTGTCTTTCTCTTCTCTCCACCCTGTACTCATTTTCAGGATTATGCCAATTTGACAATGTTATGTTTTTTCCAGCAGACTGAGATGTGATTACACTTTGTCCAGAAGGCTTTTAATCAGGCTCCTTATAAACAGAATTTCCTCAAATCCCTCAGGCGCTTTAAAATGAGAAGTGGTTCCAGAGCTGTTTTAACACCCAATCCTTGTTATGAATCTATCTGCATGTATCTCACTTGGTTAAATAATTAAGTTTAATTGAATAATGACTTTTTTTTTTCATTTGGCAAACATTTAATAAGTTCCTATTATATCAGGCATTGGCCAGACGCTGGGGAAACCAGGATGAGTAGCCACAGTCCTTGTTCTCGAGGAACTTATAGTTCTTCTGATCTTCTGAATAATGACTCTTGATAAGGCATGAAGTCTTTGGTGGGCCTGGGCAGATTCACCAACACGCTTGCTTACCTCTCCAACTCCCGCAAACAGAGACAGAATAGGGAGGCTTTCTGCCAAGTTCCCCTGAGCCCTATTTATCCTGGGAGGATTTCCAGTGCCATTCTGCTTCCACCTTGTCGCTCTGGGTTCTTAGCGCTTTTTAATACCACTATCCTATCCTCTTGTTAACCACGGCTACCAGGAAATATGTCTTTCTTCCTATAAATATTGTGGAGTGCCTTGATGGCAGGGACTTTATTTTTCATTATTTTTACATTTTAAGTTGCTGACACTAACTCCCCTCCCCTCCCCCACTCCCCATCCTTTCCTTCTTCCATTCTGGTGCTTCACTGGGCACAGACTTCGAGGTCAAGAAATAAAGTCTCTTTTCTCAGCAATCTCTGAATTAGGGGCGCCTGGGTGACTCAGTCAGTTAAGCATCTGACTCTTGGTTTTGGCTCAGGTCATGATCTCAGGGTCACAAGATCGAATCCCTGCATCTGGCTCTGTACTCAGCACAGAGTCTGCTCGAGATTCTTTCCCTCTCCCTTTTCTTTGGCCCCTCCCCCTGCACACATGCTCTCTCTCTCACAAATAAATAAACAAAATCTTTTTATGTGGGGGATGCAAGTAAGTAAAGAATAAAGTAGAGCACAATGAGCGTGTTGTAGGAATATGCCTTCCGATGCTATGGTGCTCCACAGAGACTCCTACTGGGAATGGGATTGGGAGCGTGGTTGGCCAGGAGGGCTCCCCAGAGGAGGTGTTTGTTTGTGCTGAGTCCTACAGGCCAAGGAGGCGTTCGCCTGGTGGGGAAGATGGGAAAGGATCATTCCAGGCAGCAGATGCTTACGCACCTGGCAGCTAGAACCATGACTGCATTTGAGGGGTGATTACAGGTGTGTCAAGAGGAGTAGATAAGAGCCAACAGGGCCCACAAAGGCATGTCATTCTTAAATACTTATCATCCCCAAGGAAATACCAGTGATGAGAGAGTCTTTGGTGCTGAGGCTGGAAAGTTAGGCTGCGGTTGGTGTGTGAGACAGCCTTGGATGCCCAGCTAGTGGGCTAGTATTTCTTCTCATCAGCCGTGGGGGCCTAATGAGAGCTCAGCCTCCTCTTGCCCTGAAATCTTGTCGCCTTATATTCAAATCCACTGATCAACACTCAAACATATAGAAAGACATAATCTAATTGTCTGGCCAAATTCATTGATTTTTTTAAATGGCTTGGAAGATGAGGGAATATATTCATTAAGAAGTAATGAATAAATCAGAAGACAAAATGTGTAAAAGGAAACATAGAAGAGAGTCGTTTTCAGGTAGGTTGAGCCGAGGAGAAAAACAAAAAAAGACTCTCCAACGTGCACACTGGGCGCTGGGCGAGCAGCTGCCTATACAGAAGTGATTCTCCGCTTGGCAGTTCTTTAACCAAATTATTTATCTTCTGATGGAAGTTAAAGACTGTTTGCCTTCTTGTCTTAGTTATTTTTTAAAAAGAAGATAAGATAGATTTCAATTTTGTAAGTTTTTAAGAAATTGTTTTACATATGAAATTGACTCTATATTTATATATGTGTGTGTGTGTGTGTATATACACACCTATATGTGTGTTTTCTTGTTAGGTCAGTGTGAACCAATTACGTTGGAACTCTGCATGAATTTACCCTACAACTATACAAATTATCCAAATTACCTTGGCCACAGGACTCAAAAGGAAGCATCCATCAGCTGGGAGTCCTCTCTTTTCCCTGCACTTGTTCAGACCAACTGTTACAAATACCTCATGTTCTTTGCTTGCACCATTTTGGTACCAAAGTGTGACATGAACACAAGCCAGCGGATCCCACCTTGCAGGTAATACAACGAGGTTTCCCCCAAACTTCCTCATTTTACCCTCAGTGAGAACCAGGGGATCAGGGGCTTGGTTTGAGTGTAGTTGAAGTCCATATTGCTAAGGAGCGCTGTACTTAACAACTTATGTGTCTGAAAGGTAAAGAAGTAGGAATTCTAAAATGAATATTTGAGTTAGGATTCATTACTGGGGTACCACACAAAGGAGGTATGAACTGCCTTTGATAATAGTTCACATACTTTATTTTTTTTAAAGATCTTATTTATTTATTTATTTGACAGAGAGAGAGAGTGCATACAAGCAGGGAGAGAAGGCAGAGACAGAGGGAGAAGCAGACTCCCCACCAATCAGGGAGCCTGATGCGGGGCTTGATCCCAAGACCCTGGGATCATGACCTGAGCTAAGGGCAGACGCTTAACCGACTGAGCCACCCAGGCACCGCAATATTTCACATACTTTAATCAAATAAAATCATACCATTTCACTTTGGTGGATCAAGAAGTGTTCTAAAATGTGCGTTAGCAGAAGAAGGGGTGTATCTGCTTTTTTCTCTGGCAACACTGATGTTTTTAAAATGCTGCCTTTTGATAGCACTCAAATGTTAGAGACATTCCGTAAGCAGTGGCCTGAAGGTTGGACAAGGGATGGACCTCGCTGATGTTCTTCTACCTGCTTGGATGAAACGAGGGGCAGCATTTCAAGCCTGCAGCTTGGATTTAGGATGAGCGGTATCCTACTTCAGGTTAAGAGCACTACCCCAGAAGCCCACCATCTGGCCCAACCCCTGTCTCTGCGGTGGCTGCTCTGTGGCCTGGGACAGATTCCTCAGTCTCTCTCAGTCTCAGTTCTTCTACTCTGTCCATAAAATCAAGACAGGGGCGCCTGGGTGGCTCAGTCGGTTAAGCATCTGCCTTCAGATCAGGTCATGCTCGCAGGGTCCTGGGTTCGAGCCCCACATGGGGCCTCCTGCTCAGCGGGGGGGAGTCTGCTCCTCCCCCTCCCTCTGCTTGGGCTCTCTCTGTCAAATAGATAAATAAAATCTTTAAAAATAAATGACTAAATAAAAAAAAATAAGACAGTAACGGCGATTGGATGGAGTGGTGGGGAGGGTAAGTGAATGTGTGTAAATGTTGAGCCTTCTGGCTATAAGCTCTGAGTGCACGAGAGCTCTGATGGGAGGAGAGGAGCTCTACTGCTTGGTGGCAGTGTGGTCTCTCTTCTCTGCCACGTGGGGCCGTGTAGGCCAGGGACGAACAGGACAAGACAGCTGTCGCGGTAGGCAGCTGCTCTCCTTACGCCGTCTCCCCTCAAGGGGCGAATATACGGATGTGCTTGTCTAAATGTGTGCAGTAACTATGGGAACCATATGTTGGGATCAGGAGTCACTTGGTGCCTTAAGGAAAAGCGGTAATATCGATATGGTGGACAGATGGGAAAACAATAAATTAAATACCAAATATCAAATGGATGACAGGGAAGGGGCATCTATGGAGGACAGGAAACGATAAAATTTCAGGATGAGTCGGGGAACTGAATAAATTATACAAATAGGTTAAAAGTTAATGTTGCCTTGTGCAAACATAATTCTGAAAACTTCTGTGTGAAATGCCTTTTAAAGTATCGCTAAGAGAACATCTCCTCATCTTATGTTGAAAAGTTATTTCTTAATTTTATTCCACTTTGGCTAAGCAAGGTCAAGGATAGTGACTAATAATTTATGATAATACTTAACAAATGCTTGCATTGATCTTCTTTTCACATGTATAAAAAATTTCCCTAATGGAGTATTCTCTGGAACAAATTTACATCCACATATGATTTATAATTTCAGGGCTTATGTTTCTCATTAAAATGCCCAAGACAAGACTGACCCTGAGACATTATTCAATCAACATTTTAGTGAACTTCCTTTAGATACTTCAGTACTATTTCTTCTGTTTACATATATATCTTTCATTTTCAGTGGTTCTCAAAATGAGTTTTACATTTTGATATTTGCTTATAAAACTTCTTTAAATATTCTGACAAGAAAAATATACTCATGTGTTCTGAAGCAATATTGTTTTTGCCATGCCCGTTTATGGGTCTTAACATTTAGTTTTGAAGTTACCAGTCTGAAAAATCTAACATTATCGAGCCGTTACAATGTGTTAAATATTTTAGGGTAGTGCTGCTGTCACATCCTCAAAATATCCTTTTGAGGGAGGCCCCTAACTTCAGGGCTGTTGCCGGTGACTCAGTGCCACACAGATTAGGATAAGAACAGTGCCCCTGTCATAGCTGTGTGGCACATTGTCTTATTTTTATTGTATTACCTTATTGTATTATTGTGTGATTTCCATTTTATAGAAAAAACCGGAAGTGGTAAAGTCAGGTACTATACAGTGCTCTGTATAAATGAAGTATCCTATGGCAAATTTAAAATTGCAGCAATTAAATGATAGAAATTATTTCTTTTTTTTTTTAATTTTTTTATTAACATATAATGTATTATTTACCCCAGGGTACAGGTCTGTGAATCATCAGGCTTACACATTTCACAGCATTTGCCATAGCACATACCCTCTCCAATGTCCATATCCCTATCCACCCCCCCACCTCCCAGCAACCCTTAGTTTGTTTCGTGAGTTTAGGAGTCTCTTATGGTTTGTCTCCTTCCCCATCCCATCTTGTTTCATTTCTCTTCCCCACCCCCCCATAACCCCCTGCCCTGCCTCTCAAATTCTTCATATCAGAGCGATCATGTGATAATTGTCTTGATAGAAATTATTTCTAAATCTGTAACAAAACTCTTCAGTCTAACAGAAAGTTACTGAACACTATTGAACTTACTGTTTTTCCAAAACTAGTGTGGGAACCCCACGGCTTTGTCTTTGCCTGAGTTCTGAGGCTAAGCTGGCATCAAGTTATGTATGCTCTGTCTTGTGCAAACTTCATGCTAGAGCTTTCTCTGAAACTTCTCCATTCTATTGTTAACCTTTCCCTACCAGTTTCTAGCCAGACTGGAGCTGACCTTTCTGGAAGGTCGGCCCTGTCTTATCAATAGAGAGAGAGAGACAGAAAACTTCGTTGAAATTAATAGTTTAAAGTTTAAAACTTCTGAAAATAAATAATATATTTGAAAGGAAATAAAAAATTTTCCTAGGAACTTATTTTGGCTATGTTTACTTTTTTTTTTTAAACTATGTAACTCATTTCTTGGTAATATATGGAGGCAAAACCAGTTTTCCCTCATTGGGAGTAAAGAAAGTCATGCTGATACATCACTTTAAAAATATGCTTTGTGCAGATGAGATGACACACATGAAAGAAAGCACCTAGCACAATGCTTGGTCTATCTTTTCTTTAAAAAAGAAAGAAACACGATTTGTTTTAGCCAGCTTGAGCTCAGTAGAGATGGAATTGGGAGAAGAACCGAGCTTTTCAACACTACGGGTGTAAGCTAATGTGACAATGGCCATCCATGCCTTAGGTAAGCCAGCTTGGCCCATGAAATAGCTCCCGTGCTTGGTCCCCAGAGGGAGAGACCTCTCGGGGACGCTATTGTATAGATTCCATGATCCTTGGTGGCAGACTATCCAAACCGATGCTGAGAACTTTCTGGCTTGGAATAAGAACATTGGAGAATGTGTCTGCTTGAAAGAGAATGAGAAAGGTAAAGCGCAGAGGGGGATGTTTTTCTTGGATGTTGTTCAGGGGTGTAAACTTGCAATTACTCGATGTAAAGATCCTGGAGATCTTGTGCACCACTTGGTGAATATAGACAACAATATTGTTTTATAATCACTGAACTTGCTAAGAGTCTAGATCTTGATGTCTCCAACCACGAAAGAGAAACGGTAATTATGTGATGTGATGGAGATTCTGTTTCTACGTGACAATTACTTTATAACAGATGAATATATCAACTCAACACGTTCTCCACCTTAAACTTACATTGTGTTATGTGTGAAATATATTTCAATAAAAAAATACACACAACAACAACAAAAAAAAACAAAACAACAACAAAAAAAAACACACACAACAAATATCTCTTTCTATTTCCGTCATGACGTTTCTCTTAGCGAAAGTATGCTGTTGGCATGCATGTCCTTTGTGGAGAGAGGTATGACTCATTTTGTTTTCCCAAAACAAAATGGTATCTGTGCATCTCTCTCTACTGGTAATGCAAACACCAAATACACACAGAGACCCACACTCACACAGAATTAAAACCCTACCTATATTCCTCACACACTCTCTCGGGTGTGGCTGTTTCTGCCTCCCATGGTATATCTTTCTTGCTCTCGTAGAGCACTGTGCGAGCACTCCAAAGAACACTGCGAGTCTGTCCTTGGGATTGTGGGCCTCCAGTGGCCTGAAGACACAGACTGCAACCAGTTTCCAGAGGAAAATTCAGACAACCAAACCTGCCTAATGCCTGATGAAGCTGTGGAAGGTTAATTTTTAAATTAATTACCATGGGATATCTGGATAGAGTGGATGACTCTGTCACTGCCTTCTCCAGGTTCTCTGTTGTTAGTATTCTTATTGTGTTCTAGTTGTCTACCTGGCCGCATGGGTGAGTGAGTCTGTGAAGTTGGTTACATTGAAAACCTTGGGGCTCGTCGGTTAGACGTTGTCTTCATTTTAAAAATAAATTGCAGAGATGTATTTAATATTCCAGAGTACTTATCTTAACCATGCTCAACTCACAGAGCCCATTATATGTGCATGCTGCTTTTATATGAGGAGTCCTACAGGTGGTAGGTGAGCATCAAGCCCTGGTTATGCAAGTTTAAAGCATTTAGAGACTTTTGGCAACATAGGATCATCAGGTAGAGAAATGGAATCAGGGACCTGCCCGCCACTGATGGAAGGATTCGAACAGGAAACAATTTTGACACATCAAGGGCAGCTGGGTGGTTAGAAGTGTTGGATCCATGGGCTATTTCAGGCTCTGGCAGTCCATTGCATGGATATGGCCGTCCATTCGGGAAGGTAGTGAAATACTGGAAAGCATAAAGACGCTAAACAACTGACTGGAGCGCTGATGCCAAGGGTGAAGGAGAAAGAGTCAGAGAAGCAAATGGAGAAGACCAAGTTAACTTTGGTTGGTTCCGCTTTGTGGAAGACCATCGTACCTTCTAGAATAGCCCCTTGATGATAGCCCACATGTAAATAGATAAATGAGCTGATGGTTCTAGGTTTTCTGTCTAATGAAAATAACATGGCTCATTATTTTCAACAGAATGCTCACCGAGTCACTTCAGGTGTGGCTCCGGGCGGTGTGTTCTGGCTTCCAGAAGATGTGATGGCCAGGCGGACTGCGATGATGACAGTGATGAAGAAAACTGTGGTATGTGTGAGATAACACTTTTCTTGAATATACAAGGGTGTCTGGTTAGGATAAAGGACTGTATTTAAAAATGTCAACTGATGGTCGTATGTAGTGATGAGGATTGAATGCTAATGTAGTTACTTTTAATATTACCAAATGCTAAGGTCCGAATCAATAGGTGTTTTTCCTGTTAACTCTATTGATTTTCCCTAAATTATACTTCTGTTTATAACCTTGATGATATATGTGCAAATCCTTAGTAAAAGGAGAAGCCCTTCACAAATGTAAGGGATTATTTTTATTATTAGAGATAGAAAGCAGTTGTCACCTGTCCAAAAGTCAGAATAATAGGGTCTTTGTGTATGATTTCCATGTTGTTAAATAGGCATCTAGATGCACAAAGACAGAATTCAGACTCCAACATTCAGATTTAATTGGAATTCATTTTCATGCCCTCTCTGATTTTGTCTCTGTCAGCAAAGGATAAACTCTTTCTGACATTTCTGCATTGAGTTCCAAAGTCACCAATGGAAAGGCCAGAAATGCCAGTGGTAATTTGAGTGGAGCTAATTCCCATTTTATTTTCCTGCAAACCTCTGTACTTGTAACCTCAGAATGAGTCGGGGAATGGAAAACGGGCAATGCACTTTACTAAGTGATACTCTGGAATAAAGCAAAATGATTGAAAGGCTATCCAAAGAATAGTGTGGTTATGATCATTTACCTTGTTCTGCTTACAAATGAATTGACACTCTTTTTCTTTAAAAGCATGAAGGGCAATACATCTTTTGAAATCATTTTATTCTTTTGGCCTTTGAGGTATGAAATATTGCCTCCTTCCCAAAGTGAATTTTCCATAGTAGACATTGCCCTTCTGGTCTAGACAAAATGTCACAAGCAATAAACTGAAATCCTATCAGTTGCTATAAATATGGACGAGAGCATCCTCTGGAAAATTAGACCTGTCAGAATGATGGTACAATGGCGAGGGGTAATTTTGTTAAAGAACATCCTGTGTTTTGAGAAGCTACTGTTGTTTGCTTGTTTGTGGTCTTTATGTAGAGAAATAAATCCAAACTCATTGAATATCCCCATATAAATGACTTATTGAGAATCTCTTGCATTTGTTTGCTAAACTACGACTGCAATGGATTATATTATTCTGAGATGCAATTTAAAATGGATTATCTTTGACATTTTAAAGAGATTACATGGTACTTTACTGGAGTGGTGAGGCCTAAATCTGTGGTAGGGGACTAAATATTTGAGAAATGTAAAAACTTAGTTTTAAATGGTCTGAGTCTTTGAATATATTCTGCAAAAAGAAATTCAAAGCACCGTAGGGTTCAAATGACCCTACAGTGTCGTGTTTCTAGTTGAGTCATGAGTTTTTATCAAGACTTTATTCACACAATTAACGGTACACCAGAATGTTTGAGTCAGTGTTCTGATCCCTAGCAACGCTCAATATACTCATGGCACAATTGAGAGAGAGCTCTAGTTAAGGAAAGCTAAAAGTGGGAGAGAAAGTAATTCATTTGGAGTTACATTAATTGCTCCAACGGTATTCACTTATGAGAAAACTCTAAGTTTTTCAGTGACTGATGATAGAAGTTTTACGTATATTTCCCTTTGGGATATATGCACACATTTGAATGGGCATGTCCAGTGCTCTGGGAGAATGAGACACTTAAAAAGCAAATGAAGAAGTCACGCTGAAGAGGGCCTGATGAAGGACTATTGGGAAATCATCCAGTTCCCACTTGTTATTTTCTTGTCATTGTCCCTCTGTTTCCGTGGGCATGCGTGGTACCCTCTGGTGCTGCACACAGCAGCCCCACTGAAGCTGGGCTTCAGCCCAAGCTTCACATGTTTCTGATTTATTCTGAACTTTGTGGAGTTTAATGCCTTGAAAGGCTTGGGCTTTACTGAATGATGTGACAATTAACTATTCATTCTCACACACTGCAGATTCTCCAGAACTTCTAAAAACAATATGGGATTTTCCCCTTAAAAACAATACTTTTTTCACTTATCTATAAAGTAATGGATGTGATGGGAATTTATTTTGTGTTTCTTTGGCAAATCTGCAAGAGGAAAACATGGTAGCCAAGGCACACCGTTTATGAATATGCTTTTAAAATATAGATTTCTGGGGTGCCTGGGTGGCTCAGTGGGTTACAGCCTTTTCCTTTGGCTCAGGTCATGATTCCAGGGTCCTGGGATTGAGCCCTGTGTAAGCCTCTCTCCTCAGTGGGGAGCCTACTTCCCCCTCTCTCTCTGCCTGCCTCTCTGCCCACTTGTGTTCTCTCTCTCTGTCAAATAAATGAAATAAAATCTTAAAAAAAATAAAATAAAATACAGATTTCCACTCCTATCCAAAAGTAGAGCATTCTTATAAAAACTTTCATAAGCCCAAATTGTGTAAAGTGAAGAAGCAATTACTATTAATTTGTGTAGAAAAAAAAATTTGACCGTTCCCAGGCCCTAAAAATATCTTCCCGTAGGCTTTTCTAATACCTACCACACATCTTGCTCGTGGATGTACAAAATAATTCGAGATAAAGCAGAGATGCTCACAAAACGTCAAAACTATGGTGGCTTGCTGCTGAGATGCTGCGTGTAGTTCCCAGAGAAGCCGCCTGGGGGCGCTACTCGCCGCTCAGGGTCCACGCTGCCTGCTTAAAGCCTGGCAACCCAACAAATGCTGAAGCTATTTTCCTTTCTTGCTGTTTTCCACAAAAGCGAAAATCTCTTCGGATTTCTTTCAGTTTGGCGAAAACAGTTACTAACGTAGTTACTCCGAAAAAGCGAAGTGGCATGATGGGAATTTTCGAGAAGTGGGTGGATACCTGTATATGCGTTAGCCTTTAGCCATGGGCAGTGTTGCTCTGAAGGGTCTCCTGCCCCTGTGGTACATTTTTGTTGTTGAGGTTGTTTTGATTGTGTAATCCCTAATGTAAACAACACTGAAATGAAATAATGAAATGAAATAATGAAAACACTGTCGGTATCAGAAACGTTTTCTGGCAAGTATTTGGAAGCATTAGATTTACGCAAATCTGAACACATCATTCCAGGGTTGCTCCGTAGGAGGGAAGCCTGAAAAGTGGGAATGATTTACAGGGTCACCGCTGTGTCAGGACAGAAGCATGTCGGCGTCTTAGAAAAGCTTGATGGCTTGTCATTTATTGAACATATATGTTCTATGGACTGAGCTGTGTGTAAAACTAGCAGCCTGATGACAAGTTGGGTTTCTACGTAACATTTTCCAAGCACTAATACCTAAGCGGTGAAGGAAAAGGTGAAGATCCGCTCAAAGACATGAACAGCAATGGCATCAAAGAAAGGAAAATAACAATGGGTTACTTTTCTGGGCTTTGCCTTCATGCCGAGATTTGAGTTGGTGAGATTGAGGTTTGGCCTTGCTCAGCCTGTGTCCAAGGTTGGGGTGAGCTTCCAGCGGAAGCAAGGTGGTACCTGGGCTGTGGCATGAGCAACGCATCTTCTCAATGGGGACAGTTAAGGAGAATATAGCAAAGACAGTGTCATTATATTTACTAGGGAAATAACACCCTTTATTACACAAACACAGCCTCGCAATTACTAATTGATCACTATTCTGTATAAAAGGGTATACAGCAGGAGTGCCTGGGCGGCTCAGTTGGTTAAGCATCTGCCTTTGGCACAGGTCATGATCCTGGGGTCCTGGGATCAAGCCCTGCATCAGGCTCCTAGCTCAGTGGGAAATCTGCCTCTCCCTCCACTATGCTCTCCATGTCAAATAAAGAAATTAAATCTTAAAAAAAAAAAAAGGGATCTATACCATACGGAGAAAGATAAACAACAGTACAAATACCCAAGTGTTATTAAGTGCCTCTGTTTATCTTCAAATGATTAAAAATCATTTCATCACCTATCTTTGATCTCCCCTAGGGCTCCAATAAAATAAAATGTTTAAATATAACCTTTTCTTGGGATCAAAGCACTTTGAGGCTGTGTTCAAAGCCTCTGACGCTGATATTTGTGGACTGATATTTGTACCGCTTGGTCTTAAAACTTTTCCAGGAGACCTTTTTTTCCTATCCATTTAGACTCTTAATAGTATTTGTAGAACTTCTCACAGTTATACAAATGGCTTACCTGGCATTTTTAGCAAATAGTAGTCTCCATGCCTGCATTTCTGTTTGCTTGTGGGAGACCCTAACTCTGCTGGGACTAGCAGAAATGAGGGCCATTGTGTCCATGTCGGAGACCCCCAAATGTGCTTTCGGGATGAATCCTCAGGATTGATCTCTAATCACTCGATAGGGTTTAATTTTTCCATGTTAAGGAAGGGACAGTCTCCTTCCCTTGAGGTATTTTGCTACCCGGTTAATTGCTTGGCTCCCTTTACCTGGCGTCTTGCGCAGGTAAGAAACAGCAGGGAGGGCTCTTGTAGACCTAACCTTGGATTGAAATCTCAACTCGGCATGCAGCGGCTGTGTGACTTTTGGCCAGTCACTTGATTTCTCTGGGCCTCAGTGTTCTTACCTGAAAAATGTAGAGAACTTCCAGTTTATCCTCCAAAGCTTGGAATGCTTCTACCAGGCTTTATTCGTTCCTCAGGAGGCAATAACTAAAAACGCATCTGCCGGGTGCTAGGGTATCCAGGAGATGACCCCCCCCCTTCAAAGGTCACCCAGGGGTCTCCCTGGAGGAGAAGGACTCCTGCCTTGCTTGCTCTTGTCGCTGGCGGACTGAGGTCTTGTGTAGGGCAGAAGAGAGCAGAGTGGCGTGTCACGTCCGAAGCACGAGCTGGGCAAAAGTCCCCAGTTCACGTAGTAAACACGGGCCGCACGGTGGTGTTTCCTCCCAGAGGTAATGCCTGTCTGGGGGTGGATGTCCCCATCTCTGGGATTAGTCCCCGAAGGGGGCCCCCAGCCCGTAGTTTAAAGCCCTTTCCACTACCCCACCTACCTCCTCATAGGGTCCTAGGCCAGCGCGCGTTGAAGAGGACGTTATTGGGATGTCACCCCTAAACAGGGTGAGAAGGGGCTGTGGGGAATTGAGAGCCCTCTGGTCTGTGCTAGTGTTGCTGCCCCTAATGGTCAGGCAGGTCCTCTGTTTGGGCTGCTGCTATGGGTGCTGCTGCTGGTCCTTGAGATTGGGGCTCCATCTCCCAGGGTCGCATGACCCGGAGGGGCCCTCGCACCCAGTGGGCCTGAGCCTCAGTGCCGCAGCTCCTGTTGCTGGCCCAAGACGTCTAGACCCAGACTCTTCCAGCCTCAGCCGGTCCGGGACCCAAGTTCGTCTCGCCCCTTGCTCTTCTGACCCGTTCCTCCCTGGAGGTATTTTTTATTTCACGAAGCTCAAACTAGCAGACCTAACGAGCACACCTCCTCAAACCTATATGGGCCTGAGAGATTTTTCCAGGACAAGAAGCATCTGCTTTAGGGGAAAAAAAAAAAAAAAAAAAGGTGCCCCAGTTCATGTGGGACCTGCCTCTGGCTGGGACGGCTGCTGCTTCACAGAGTTTTTGTGAAAATGAGGGATCGAGTAAGCGAAGAACCCGGCACAAAGCTTAGCGCACTCGGTGTGAAGAAACATCTGGTTTTCCTGGGACTGCGGGGGATTCTCGGAATGAGGGACAATTAGGGCTCAGAATGGGCAGGTCCGGGGCAAACTGGGGTGAACCGGTCACTTTAGCAACATGCCGCGGGTGTTGTCGTTATATCTGCGCTGCGGTGGCTGTGATTCTGACAGGACAATTATTCGGTTTCGTAACCTGCAGCGACATTAAGCGTCCCACCTCATCCATACCTGTCGTGGACTTTTAGCGGAGTCATACTCTTCGCTTTAAAGCATACATTTAAAGCATAATTATAGGGCGCCTGGGTGGCTCAATGGGTTAAAGCCTCTGCCTTCAGCTCAGGTCATGATCTCAAGGTCCTGGGATCGAGGCCCGTATCGGGCTCTTTGCTCCGCAGGGAGCTTCCCCCC
>CM052800.1:34506046-34550814 GCA_028533885.1 Nasua narica | reverse complement strand
CTTCATTTATGCTCACCGTAATTCCACAAGAGAGGTATTAGGCCACATACATTTTTATTAGAAAAGAGAAGATACAGAAGGGTAAGTTAATGCTTATAGAGTACTTGTTTAATCTGTAGAGCAGCTCTGTGTAGCAAGCATCGTTATTACTATTTTAGAGAGATGGAAACTGAGGTTCAGAGAAGTGAAGTAACTATCCAAGGTTGCACAGCTAGTGAAATTGGAGCTAGGATCCAAATTCAGATATCTGACTCTGATGCTGTCCTTCCCTTGCTTTCTACCCCTCAAGTACATTGTACAGTCTTGTTTTACAGAGGACTGCAGCTAAGCACTTGCCCCTGGATCTAACTGGATCTTTCTCTGTAAGGCTGTGATTTGGAACACTTTATTTATTTTCTCTAAATCTCAGTTTCCTCATGTATAAAATAATGATCATAATACTGACACTGTGGTATTATATAAGGATTAAAACTGATGTTTGTAAGTGGATGGTGGTTTAATGAATATTATCTCATTATTATTATTATTGTTGTTGTTGTTGTTGTTGTTGTTGTCGTTGTTATTGAGGATGCAGGTCTTACTTATGTCCCAGAAAATCTACTTTTGCGGTCTTTCATCAGTTCATTCCAAAGGTCCAAGTTCTCCAGACTTTTAGGAAGGATACCACGTGAATAATCAGAAAGCCTCATGCCTTCTGATTTTCTCTCATTCTTTACTAACAAGTGGTGTGGTTTGTGACAAGTCTGTAATTGACAGAACACTCCAGATGATGTTTGAGTCTGCTGCTCGCTGAGACTCCAAATAAAATCCCCATGAGTTCCTGCAATAGACATCTCTGGGCCTAAGACCGTTTTGGATGTATGGCTAGTGAGACACTCTCACTGTTTATTTCCTGTATTTTTGAATGGTGAAACACTTTCAATCTAATTTTAGCTTGTAATTAAAATTTCTCTTCCAGTGACTTATTTTGATAACTTTTTTAATTGAGAATTTTGGAAAAAAGCAGATTTTTTCATATTAACGGATTCCAGGAAACATGAGTTAATCATCTACAAAATTTCTCTGAACTATTTGTGGTAGATCAATAGGAAATAACCTTTTTTTTAAGATTTTTTTTTTTCCACAGAGAGGAGAGAGATCATAAGTAGGCAGAGAGGCAGGCTGAGAGAGAGAGGGGGAAGCAGGCTCCCCGCTGAGCAGAGAGCCCGATGCGGGGCTCAATCCCAGGACCCTGAGATCATGACCCGAGCCAAAGGTAGAGGCTTAACCCACTGAGCCATCCAGGTGCCCCACGAAATAGCCTTTTTTAAGAAAGTCCTTGTTTGATCACTGCTTTGCATTTCACTCACCTTAAACTAAATGATCCTTTCCCGGAAATGGGAGAGACTTTTTGTTCCTTATGTGAAATGAAGTTCCATTTAAAATACACGTGTGTTGAAGGCCTGCTGAGGCAGCTGTTGTAGTGTGGGGGAGGAGAGGAGAACCCAAAGATGCACCTCACAGCCTGGCAAGGACCGTGAATCCCACTGGAGTGACGAGAACCCATTAGACTCTGGGCATGTTTTAGCAGATGTGTGAAATGCACTGCATTTGATTCAAATGGCATTTCCTAGTTCATTGCAAGTTCTTGCTATTTCATAGGCAAATTACAGTTTGAGCTTATAGTCCCGATCTTGTGTAAATTACGTTCATTTCTCATACTAATTGATGAGGTTGATCTCCTTAGATCTCTTAGACTGTGTTACTGCAGTGACAGCTTTTGTACTTGGCTCTTAAATTAGTTTTGCAGGTATGTGGTGGCATAGGAGACCCCTCTTCCAAACACACGGATGGTCTTTCCATTTGGTGACTGAAATTACATTTTAAGGTAATATGCATTTAAATCACTAGGTTTGGGCATATTTACTTAAAAGGATAACTTACCATTTTAGAGATGAGTCTTATGTGCTGGCAAATTGACTCAGAATGCAAAAGGAAGAGCTAAAAATGAGTGTTAATGTATAGTTGCTTTTTCATTTTTTTTTCCCATTTCCCATATGTCCCTTTTGATCTTCTCTTAGGATAGCTGTCCTATTTATATTGCGGCATGGAGATTATTGAGTATCTCTACTCTCAAAATTATATTTTTCATGGTATACAGAAGTTCAGACTTTTTAGGAAGAAAGAAATCATGCCTTTGTGCTCTAATTTTTCTACCTTGCTTGACCAAATCCATCATTATGTTGATGTCTATGTCTATTGCAAATAACCTTTTCTTCTGTCTCCAGGCTGTAAAGAGAGAGATCTTTGGGAATGTCCATCCAATAAACAATGTTTGAAGCATACAGTCATCTGTGATGGGTTCCCGGATTGTCCTGACGGCATGGATGAGAAGAACTGTTGTAAGTACCTTCCTGCCTTGGTCAACACTACTTTGTCTGTGTTAAACAATGATTAATGCTCACTTTGAACAGAAACTAGAAATTTTGAAATACGTATCAAAAGCTTGTAGTATGTTCAGATCTTTTGACCAAAGCTCCACTTACAAAACTACATGCAAGGACATAATCAAATGTATGCAAATTATATGCACTGTGATATTATTCTAGCATTATTTATCACATGAAAGAATTAAAACAGCCCACATATCCAAAAAAGAGGGGACATAAAATACAACCATATAATGAAATAATATGCAAACATTAAAAATCAGATTAAAAGAATAATTCCTCCTGGGTTCATTATGTGTCGTTAGTTGAATGAAACAAAATATAAAGTATTATGTGCACTATTGTCCCAAGTTTTCAAAGTACATATACCCACGTATAGGAAGACATCAGAAGGTCACAAGAAACAGTTTACAATGATTTTCCCTGGGTGGTGGGAATATTAAATTTTTATGCTTTTCTGTCTTTTCTACATTTTCTAAATGAATGGCCACCACTTTTAGAACCAAAAAGTAAAAAAATAAAAAAAATTATCTCCCAGGATGTTTTATCTACTAGTAATAGAAAGCCCCACTCAGACTGACTTAAACAGTGAAGACACTTATTATATTTTATTATCATATGTATCAGATATGTCTTAAATATTATCATATTAAGAGTGAAGTACAGGATGGATTCTTGAGGCTAGATGTGAGAGTTCAGTACCTCTTCTGTGATTCTTTGAGTTGAGTTTGACTTCATGCTGGCTCTACGAGGGTCCAAAGATGGCTTCCAGGAGCACCTGGGGTGCCATGCTTCCTTGATCATGTCCAATGGGAAGGAGTGATAACCTTGCCCTCATGTCAGGAAAATCACATCAGGTTCACTCAGATTGACCCAACTTTGAGAAAGGTTCCAACTAGCATACAGGGGTCTTTGTATGGATTAGAAAAGATACCATCTAGATAGCTGGAGGGAAAAAGAAGCACCCCCTAGGGAGAACCAATTAGAAAAAGATGCCATTTCCTTCAGGCTGTCCCTGTCCCAGACTAGGGTGCACGATCTGGCCAGCAGGGTTTGGGTGGGAACTATCTTGGAAAGCACAACCCATGAAATGGTATGCCAAAACTCTGATCTTGGGTCACAGGTTTACTGTTGGACTAATAACTTTACCCAGACAAAAATAGTTTTAGTTAGAAAATGTCGTGTCCCACTGATACTAATCTGGATCTTCTGGGGCTGTGGGGACCTGAACAAAATCAGGTTCCCTTAAAAAAGGAAAAAGAAAGGAAGTGGATATTAGGTAGGCAATTAAAGAGTGTCACTCTGATTTTTTTTTTAAGATTTATTTATTTGAGAGAAAGAGAGAGAGAGAACAACAGGGAAAGGGCAGACAGAGAAGGGAGAGGAAGAGAATCTCAAGCAGACTCCCCTCTGAGCGCAGAGCCAGACACGGGGCTTGATCTCAGGACCCCTAGATCATGACCTGAGCTGAAATCAAGAATTGAATGCTTAACCGACTGAGCCACCCAGGCGCTCTGACAGTAGAGATTTTTTTTTTAAGATTTTATTTATTTATTTGACAGAGAGGAGAGAAATCACAAGTAGGCAGAGAGGCAGGCAGAGGGGCGGGGGGAAGCAGGCTCCCCGCCGAGCAGAGAGCCTGATGCGGGGCTCGATCCCAGGACCCTGAGATCCTGAGAAATGTTTCCATCTTCTCGCTTCTTGTTCCCGGTGCCAGCATTTTGCCAGGATGATGAACTCGAATGTGCGAACCACGCGTGTGTGTCCCGGGAGCGCTGGTGTGACGGGGAAGCCGACTGCCTGGACCGTTCCGACGAGTGGGACTGTGGTGAGCTGTGTGTCTGCCATCGGCCACACACTCGAACACCCGTCGGCCATTTAAGCTTAATAAATCCTAAATGACTTCACAGAGTTTACTAACCAATTTCACCCATTTTTGTTTAACTACGATAAAAGCTGGCAGCAGTGATTCATATATGTTGTTTCCGACTCACGGAACGTTTCCCCCAAAGTCCTCTCACTGTTTGAAATGTCTATGTGATATGTAAAAACACTTGAGTTCAAATTGTTATGACTGTATAACTAGAATACAGCTTTTAAACTCTTTATCACCCAGCTTCAGCAATGACCAATATTCCATCATTCTTATTTCATCGACACCTCCAGAATAGGATATTAAAGCGGATCTTCCATCTTGCCTGTAGTCTTGCTCCAGGTCCAAATGAGGCGACTGTTAGTTCCTTATATGAACGGGACTTAAAGGCATCGCCCACTATACCAAGGTTACAATTTGTAACCTTGAGTTTGATTAATTCTATTGTCCCGCACTCATTGCTCCTTCCATTCACCGGGCTCTTCATTCAGTCCTTTGCCCCATATGGCCACAGCACCATCACCATTTGTGCTCTGATTAATTGCACAGTGTTTCACAAGTAATCCGTGGTGTGCTAAGTAGCGAGGATGCTCTTTTATAAAATGGGAATTAGCCTGTATCCCAAATTAATCCTAACTTACCATTGATTTCATACCCTTGCCTTCTCACATGCTTTCTTGAAAGGAAATGGTATGAATGAAGGTACCACTCTTTATAATTATGCCAATCATTGGATGAACTCTTGGGATTGGGCCCCGCCTCTGATTGTCTAACTCCTACAGGAAAGTTAAACACTGCCCATCTCCTTCACTGGAGCCTGTGGCTCTTTGAGGGCAGAGAACATTTCTAACTGATTTTTTCAGTCTTCTACCACACTGAGAGCCGTGCTTTGCAGAGGACAAGCACTCACCAAATGGTTCTTAATTAAAATAAATAAAAACAAATGTATGCAAGCGAAGCAAAAACATGTAGAGTTAGCATTTCGTTTCCTGCGAAGAAATGTTTCTAATTAGGGTTTTCCTTTTTTTGTTTGTTTTTGTCTTTTTGTTCTCCGCAGTGACCCTCTCCAAAAACGTGAGCTCCTCTTCGTTCCTGATGGCTCACAGATCGGCCATGGAACACCACGTGTGTGCGGATGGCTGGCAGGAGACGTTAAGTCAGCTGGCCTGCAAGCAGATGGGTTTAGGGTAAGGTCAGTAGTTTGTAGCACTGATGAATTTCTCATGGGAGGGGGGCGCTTTGCGGAACGGGGTAATAGTATCTTCTGTCTGAGTTCAGAGTGAGTGAGTGCTCTCAAGTACAGCCCTCTAAAGCATGGGAAATAAATCGGGTGAGAGGACCGCATTTAATTACAGGCACCTGCTCTGAAGAGACTGGGGTGAAAACCTGCTTTGATAAAGCCTCCCGCTACAAGTAAATGAAGTAACTGTATTTTAAGTACTTCTGAAAGGAAATGCTTTCGGTATTTGTAAAAGCACGAAGATGGTTTCTTCCGAGAAACTTGGATGGGAAAATCTTGAGATTTTTCTCCCAAGAGATTATTGAAAGTTCCTTCTTAAGCAACACACATTTTTTAATATGTTGAGAAATAGAACTTAAAGTTGATGAGTATTTCAGTTTATCCTAAGTGATTCAGGAAATGTAAATCAGGAAATAGTTGACCATTTTTGCTCCTTAGTAGAATGAAAAGGCACTAACTCTGGCTTTGATACAAACAGACTGAGATCGATACTTTGAAAGTTGGATACTTGCTATTTTGTGAGATTTTCGTTTTCAGTTCTACTGGGGATGGAAAGCAATAAGTGAGGGTCTTAGATGTATATGGGAGTGTGTATATTCACATATTTTTTTCTTTTCCACTACTGACATATGTGAGATTTGGGGGGGAAATGTGGAAATGATAGAAATAGAAGATGAAGGAGTTTTATAAAATTCTAGAATAAAAAAATTGAGTAAATTTCATTTCCCAGGATTCCACTGAACAAACTTGAAACAATTTTACAATAATGAGGGATCCAATTTTGGGATAGCAACTAGCAGCACATTTTTGTTCTTTCAGTTTGAAAAATGACCTAAATCCCAGTATCTTCAGCCCATTTTTCCCATGTAAAGTCCTACGTCTTTGGGAAGTTGAGTAGCTGATGCTGATCTATAAGAAAAGAGCTTTCAACTTTACTAGTGTGGAAAAATGACATTTACCAAGGTCTATTAAATTATACTTCATTTTCACATCTTTGTAGTGTCTAAATGAAATGGGATGTGATTATGATTAGAGATAAATGAAAAGCCTTTTGAATGAGATTTATTTCCATCTCACCAGGACACAGGTTATTTCTTGTTATGAAAACTTGATTACTCATAATGATTGGTAATTCTATTGAGAGTTTTGAGGGCAAGTTGCAACCACAAAGATTTTGCCAGCAGAGAAATTCTTTTGACAAGTCACTCTGTTCTATTGCAAATAGAAGGGATCTTAATGTTAAATGTTCTCCTTGATACTTCTATTTTTTTTGCATATTGGATTTCCATTTTTTATTGTGATGAAATACACATAACAGAAAAACTTCCGCATCTTAACCATTTTAAAGTGCAAATTCCATGGCATTCACAAAGCTGTGCAACCATCTCCATTATCTGGCTTCTTGCACTTGGCATAATGTTTTCATGCTACTGTGGATCAGCACTTTGGTCCTGTTTATGGCTGAAAAATATTCTATTGCCTGGATACATCACATTTTAAAATCTGTTCATCCGATGATGGACATTTTGGTGGTTTCCAGCTTTCGCTCCTACATGCGTATTTGATTTTTGAAAAAAATTCTTACTGTATTTGCTCCATTTCCTTAAAATAGTGGGAAAATGTCATTTAAATGTATTAGACATTTAAAATCTAAAAGGACATTTAGTTTTTTTTAAAGATGACTTTATTTCACTAAGACTAGGGAAGACTAGGAAAATCTTAGCGTGCCTGGAAAACCATGACTATTATTTGACTGAGTTAATATGTAAGTAGATATGTCTTGGATATGTCTTCCAAGGAAATGAGTAGGAAGGGTTATCTTGGTATTTTTGTACTCTTTGATTGCCTCCAAGTTTCCTCTTCAGTTTACTTGGGTGGCTCATGAGTTGAGAGAAATCTGGAGAGCCAGGCTGGGGCAGGAACCAAGATAATAGGCAAGATGAGGCCGTTAATTTCTGTAGTAGGAATCTGCTATTACCACTGTCCCTGGAGATCAGCTGCTGTGCTGCAAATTCACAAATTTTGCCACTGATGCCTCAAACTCTTAAGTAACCCTATAATTTGAGTCAGATTCAAAGTCCCTACAGAAGAGTCTGTCCGGCCATGACTTGTCATTGACCTACACTCTAGCTGCCAGAGGGAGAGTAAAGGGAGTAGCTGGTTCCTTTAGCTTCTGGAGTGGAGTGCCTGCCTTCGTGCCTTCAGCCATACTCCACATCAGAAACTTGAGGTTTAAAACACAACCCCAACTAGTTCTACTTAGGATCTCTTTCCCATTGGTTTTTTAAGTATCTGCTGATGGGTCTTGACCTGGAGTAGGCATTGTGTGGAGGATGCAAAGGTAAATAACATCATCCAAGAGCTTATCATGTAGTGGGGAAGATAGTTGAGGAAACAACCTAGAACATAAAGTTAGGAAAAACTTCCAGACTTTTTGTCATTCAAGAATGTTTCATGGAGGACATAGCACATGACCTACTGATTAAAAGTATGTAAGAGAAATATTCAACTCTAATATTACCTTAATAGTATAATGTACATTTATTAAGTCATTTATTAATTCAGTAAACATTTACAGAGAAAAGCATTGTAGTGTAGTGTCCGAAACTAATATACTTTAACTTCAAATGGGGGGAAGGTCCATTTTGGAGCTAGTTCATCAGAAATGCAGGTCTACACTGAACTACGTGTTTTGCAGGGCTTCTGTTGAAATGCTCTCTGATAGGGGCAATCAATTAAAAAACACCTGCACTTGGAGTTGTTCAGACCCAAATTATGCCTTCCATGTCGAATAGCACAAATGCTCAGCTCTCAACTAAGTGCTTGCTCAAATGAGAAGATTGAGGGGACTTTGCTAAATCTGAAAAACTTTTTATCCCCATCTGCAGATATCTTGAGTTTACCCCAGCCTGGAATTATGATAACTATTTGATTAGACAAGGATATAAATCAACCCCTAATTTCTCATGACAGTATATTAACTTTGCTACCTACACATCAAGTATTAAAAACATATGGACGTTTATTTAATCAACAAAACAAATCAGAATTTAGACTGCCCTCTAATACTTGCCAAATGCTCAGTCGAGACATCTGGTATTTGAGGAAGTTGGTCTAAGGGTATGTGATTCTTTATGTCTCTTGGCTTCATAGCTTTATCTCTGTATAAAACCGGATCATCTGGAAATAGGCTATTCCATTTTGGCAAAAATTCCTTTATAGGGTCAGTTGCAATTTGATTTTATGCCTCAATATTTTAGAGTTGATCAATAGAAGCAACATCTTCCAAAGAATGTTTCTTTGTCTTGGGCAAAACCAAAAAGATAGTCTTAATTATGTTTCCTAAGAGTCCCAGATGTAAGGATTTTTGTTGGACTTTTTTTTTCCCTAAAGTATACTCCCAGGAAAAAGCTTCTAACTTCAGATTTCATTTGTCATGAAGGGACGGTTTACATATTTATGGACTATGGGCACATTCCTTCTTGCTTCTACCTCTTTTTCCATAAATGTCCATACATTTCCTATCCAAATCCTTGGGCCTCACTCAAGCTCCATGACTTTTGTGAAGACTTTCTCAACTGCACAATGTTTTTTCCCTCTGTGCTTCCTGTGGGACATAAAAGTTGGTATTACACAATTTCTCTCTTAATTCTATAATGCCATATATCATTTTTTATTTTTATTTTTTTATTCTTTATTTGCAGGAAGATTATACAAAGTAGGATTGGCTGCTCTTAATTGTGTGCCAGGCTGCTCTGAGTCCTTGATATGTATTAACTCGATTTGTCCATGTTATAATCCTGTAATAGATGTAGTATTGTTACTTCTACTTCACATATGAGGAAATTGAGGCTCAGATCAAGAAACTTTGCTAGATCACAGAAAAATATGGTGCCAGGATGCAAAGCCAAGCAAAGGCAAAGGGCCTCTTGGGTATGATGAGTAGGTCCCCTATGGCACCCAGTTATTCGATAAACATGACCTGATTGATGTGGCCAACCACCTTCTTACATATAAATCCTTTTTAGTCTTTGTGTGTGTGTGTGTGTGTGTGTGTGTGTATGGAAAGTCTTCATACCATACCATCTCGTGATCTTATCATTGTGGCCTTTTTAAGTAGACAGTAGTGAAGAGGTGTAGCCATGGGGGAAAAGTCATCATGCAGGCCAACGAGAGAAGTGGTTTTCACTTTCTGAAAAGTCATTTAGAGTAATAACCAGATGCTTGGCATATTCTAAGTAGAAGTTGGCTGAAACAAATCCACAGAGTGTTATTTTCCTTCACACAGAAGCGTCACAGTTTTTCTATCAGACATGTAGCTTGGACACAGGGAATTAAATCCTACACCTTTCCAAGAAGCTGCTGGTTGAGTGATTGCCTGGGTGAGAACAAAATCACAGAGTCCATTATGTAGCTGTACAGGCCCCTGGAATGTGCTATTCTGGGGTGAGGAAGAAGAATAATTTTCCTGAAAGAGTGTTATATCCTAAAAGAAGTAAAAGTGTTTTTTAAGTTCTTCCATGAGACCACTGGGTATGAAGCTTAAATAAACAAAGCAAGGGAAGTCTATCAGTTGTCCTGAAATTTCCATGATTCCATATGATCACTAATAGCAGGCTCTGCCGAGAATTTGGATATTTGTTAGCAAACTGAATCTCAAACTGTGTTAGTTGAGTTAATGACTATTTTATGGAATTAAAAGGAAACCTATTAGTAGTGTAGAGAAATTCACTGTCTTTAACTAGAATGGAACTATGTGGGATCCTGAATTAATTAGATGGATTTTCTACTCTCTTACGTTCCATTTTGTGGTAAAATAAATAAATAAATAAATTCGTATCTTGATTTTTAAAATCAAAGATGGTTCTCCAGAATGAATCATGTACTGTCAAGATTCAGCATTTAGCCAAAAATATTGGGGCTGATGTGAGCAAGAAGATTCTAGAATGGGAAGAATCAGTCTTCATAATGTCTCTGAGGGCCTTGGATTCCCCAGTTATTGTAATGATTGTAGCATTGCCATTGTACCTGAATATCAGTAGCGAGTCCTGGGAAGTAGTGAGTCCTGGGAAGTTACAACTTGAACGATTCATCAGGAATTGACCAAAGAGGCCTGTGTTATTTCTATTAGAAGTCCTTATATGGCAGGACTTCTTCTTTACTCGTTTTGGAACTTATACCAGGGGACTCCTGGTGATGACTAACTTTGGTGTTCTGATATCTTTTGCATATTGTCTTTCAAACCTACTAAGATTTGACTTGCTTTTACCTCCAAGGCGGGACTGCTGGTCCGTCATGACATTATCCACATGGAAGACCCACTGGTCTTTTCTTATTATTTATACAGTTTGGGCTGAAAATTCAGTTTCTTACCCTGGCCTTTAAGACACGGGCCCCTGCCTCCTCTCTTTCCTAGCATTCTCTGCTTATCTGCTAAACTTTAGACACATTGACCTTATTACTGATGTTCAAACTGCAAACTCATTTCCTGCTCAGGGGCTTTGCCCTCACTCGTCCTTCTCCTTGGAATGTTGATCTGTAGACTTTCACATGATCACCTCCATCTCATCGTTCCTGTCTCAGCTCGTACATCAATGACTTAAAAAGGTCCTTGGCAACCCTAATTGAAGCAGCTTTCACCATCACCAAGGGTCTGCTTATTTTTTTTTTCTTCAAACCACAGTATCAGGAATTATTTTTAATGCGTTTGTGATTTGTTCCTCTCACTAGAATAATAGCCCCTGGAGAAAGGGACTCCACCTAATACAACACTGGTGTGTTGTCTCCCTTTCCATTCTACCTTATTAACCCCATAGTCATCAGTTTTAGCCTTTGTGCATCTGTCTACATCATTTGTTTCAATTCTGCTAAGGTAATGTTCCTCCTAAGATCCAACTTGCTTTATAGCAATATCAGCTTCAACACTCACTGATTAGCCCAATGTTTCTTTTATAAACGTAAGTCAAATCTAATGTCTTTTCCTCAAATTTTTTATTTAAATTCTAGTTAGCTAATATATCATGTAATATTGGTTTCAGGAGTAGAATTTGGTGATTCATCACTTACATATAACACCCAGTGCTCATTACAACAAGTGCCCTCCTTAATCCCCATCTCCCATTTAGCCCATCCCCTACCCACCTCTCTCTGTCAACCCTCAGTTTGTTCTCTGTCCTCTAAGAGTCTCCGATGGTTTGTTTCCCTTTCTCTATTTCTCTTTTTTCCCCCTTCCCATATGTTCATCTGTTTTGTTTCTTAAATTCCACATATGAGTGAAATCATACAGTATTTGTCTTTCTCTGACTTATTTTGCTTAGCATAGTACACTCTAGCTCCATCTACATTGTTGTAAATGGCAAGATTTCATCCTTTTCATCCTTTTTGATGGCTGAGTAGTATTGCATTATATATATATATAATGCAATTATATATATATATATCATATCTCTATCACATCTTCTTTATCCATTCGTCAGTCAATGGACACTTTGGCTCTTTCCATAGTTTGGCTACTGTTGATAATACTGCTATAAACATCAGGGTGCATGTGCCCCTTCAAATAAGTATTTTTGTATCCTCTAGGTAAATACTTGGTAGTATATTTGCTACATCATAGGGTAGTTCTATTTCTAACTTTTTAAGAAGCCCCAATACTGTCTTCCAGAGTGGCTGCACCAGTTTGCATTCCCATCCACAGTGTAAGAGGGTTCCCTTTCTCTGCATCCTCGCTGACATCTGTTGTTTCCTGTGTTGTTCATTTTGGCCATTCTGACAGGTGTGAGGTGGTATCTTATTGTGGTTTTGATTTGTATTTCCCTGATGAGTGATTTCGAGTTTCTTTTTATGTGTCTGTTAGCCATCTGGATGTCTTCTTTGGAAAAATATCTATTCATGTCTTCTGCCCATTTCTTAACTGAGTTATTTGGTTTTTAGGTGTTGAGTTTGAGAAGTTCTTTATATATTTTGGATACTAACCCTTTATCAAATATGTCATTTGCAAATATCTTCTCCCATTCCATAGGCTTTTAGTTTTGTTGATTGTTCCTTCCCTGTGCAGAAGCTTTTTATCTTGATGAAGTCCCAATAGTTGCTTTTGTTTCCCTTGCCTAAAATTTGTATGGAACCACAAAAGACCCTGAATAGCCTAAGCAAGCCTTAAAAAGAAAAGCAAAACTAGAAGCATCACGATTCCAGATACATTACAAAATATAATTTTGTATTATACAAATATTCCAGCTGTAATATTGTATTCCAGCTCTATTACAAAGCTGTAGTAATCAAAACAGTATTATACTGGCACAACACCAGACACATAGATCAATGGATGAGAATAGAAAAGCCAGAAATGGACCCATAACTGTATGGTCAACTAATCTTTGACAAAACAGGAATGAATATCCAATAGAAAAAAGACAGTCTCTTCAACAAATGGTGTTGGGAAAACTGGACACCAGCATGCAGAAGAATGAAACTGGCCCCCTTTCTGTTAGGGTTAATGTAGAGCATGAAATCAGCCATAATACCTGGTTTGCTAAAATGTAACACGGAGGCCATGGGAGGCGGGGAGGGTTTCGGAGAAGGGCATAGGCCTTTGGAATGCCGAGGCCTGTGTGACCACTCTGCCATAGGAATGCCATGGGGAATTGCCTTTCCTGAAGCTTTCTTAGCTCAACAGCAGCCCTGTGATCTAAGATATCTGCATTGTCCTTTAGGTAATGTTTAGCAGAACTCGTAGAACACACAGATTAACATATCTTTCCCGTATACAGATCCTCCTAGTTCTGATAAAACCCCTTGTCACACATCCTGTGCTTGAAAACAGTGATAAGGATTTGTGATTAACCTGAAGGACCAATAAAACCAGGACCAAAGAAGGGCAAAGGGGCTTTGTCTCTGAGCGTTGACCCCCTTGCCTTCTCCTCTCTTTCACAGCAAAGTTTAGAATAATGTGTCATCCGTACAGGGATTGCTGGCCATTCCTGGCACCTTTCTTACACCATATACAAAAAGAAATTCAAAAATGGATGAAAAACCTAAATGTGAGACAGGAAACCATCAAAATCGTAGACAAGAACACGGACAACAACTCTTCAACCTCGGCCATAGCAACTGTTTACTAGACCCGTCATTGGAAGCAAGGGAAACAACAGTCAAATCTAATTTATACCCAATTCCAAAGACTAACAAAGGAACATGTAGAATCTTGATTCCAAGGCACAATAATCTTTTTAACTAAAAAATTTCAAGGTCACTTGTAGCAGACATTTATTATGTTGCTTTCTTGTATCCCTTCCTTTTAGGGACTTGCTTCACTCCCCATTCTATCTTTGGGATCCTAATGGGAGCTGCCATCTTTGTATATGACCCATGCTTCTTGGCCTCAGTGACTGGTTGAGGGATAGGTACCTAACCCAAACTGAGCCAATCAAAGGACTTCACTTCCAGGTCACAGTGATCGGATATTAGGTTCTTAAAATCCCTCAACAAGATTTGTTTTAGGTCGAGCTGGGAGAGAAGAATTCTGTCCTTTTTGGTCAAAGAGATGAATGGATTTGAGTTTAAAAAGGCAAATAGTCTGTCCTCAGGTTTGTGGAAAAGTCAGTTGGAGACAATAAAGCCACCCTCCCATCACCTTCTGCTCCCTCTCACAGAAGAAGTGGAGATAAGAGATGCAGGGTCCTGAGGACACTTGTTTCCCTGATACCAGCCATCCTGAGGACCATCCACATCCCTTTAGTGACTGATTACATTTCTAGCTTTTGATACTCAGATATTCCAGTGCTATTTTAGGTACTAAAATCCTAAATTTTTTGTTTGTGTGAAACTATTGACTGAATATATACACAAAATATATATAGATATTTATAAATATATATGATTATATACATGAAATATATATATAAATATGTATATATATATAAATCCCTAATGTTTCAATTATTTTATCTTATATCAAGATTCATAGTCTGTCTTAATTGAATAAAGGTGTATTTTCTATACTTCTATAATTTTCAAGAAGAGGAAGAAATGGGCAATCGACAAAGCAACACTTCTGTTAGAAAAATGAATTCTACTCTGTTTCACAGTCTTTCTGAACTAGTGGAATAAAAAATGACATATTGTAGTTGAAAATGGAAATCTCTGCTTTTATATGAATCAACTGAAGGTGAAGACAAACAGGAAACAAAAAGCACTTTCTTTGAAACTAAACACAAGTTGCTGTAAATAAAATGTTGAGTCAATAAAATATGTTCTTAGAAATAATAAAAAAAGATTATTCCAAAAGGTTTTTGACAAGTTATCAAAAAAGCAATGAAATTTTTTGAACATAAAACAGCCCAAAGGAAATAGTTGGACTAGTGTAGATTCTGAAAGAGGTACACACTTTTCTTAAAAATATGCTTACAACTTGATACCATTTACTAAGTTTACTTTATGAGATTGAATTTTAAAAATGATTAAGTGACATTTTAATTTAAAATTTTATGATTGGTTAATTTTTTCACTTTCAATGAATGTTTATTTTAAATCATCTTTTATTTTTATTTTATTTTCTCATTTATACTAGAATAATAGGGTATATTTATAATTATATTTTATAAATTTGTATTTTACTTCATATTATAATTTTGTAATTTTAACCCATTGAGCCACCCAGGCACCCCCTAATTTTATAATTTTAGATCAATATGGATTAAACACCTAGTGTCATTGATTTTTTAATTTTATGAAATATAAATACTGTGATTTAATTTAATTTCATAACTTTCCCCTCTTTGCTTTGAGATAGTTTTTATCACTTATACCTATAAATCATTGCCTAGTACAGTTCTTATGCTCTACCTCTGAGACAAATGAATAAAATGATATGTTCTCAGTTAGGATTTCAATAAAAATATTTTTAAAAACACCAGGTTTACAGGACATGGGTGGCTCATTTGGTTAAGCATCTGCCTTCGACTCAGGTCATGATCCCAGGACCCTGGGATCGTGTCCCGAGTTAGGCTGCTTGCTCAGTAGAGAGCCTACTTTTCCCTCTGCCTGCTGCTTCCCCTGCTTTTACTCCCTCTCTCTCTGATAAATAAACAAAATCTTTAAAAAAAAATGCTAGCTTTAGGGGTGCCTGGGTGGCTCAGTCGTTACGCGTCTGCTTTCTACTCAGGTCATGATCCCAGGGTCCTGGGATCGAGCCCCGCATCAGGCTCCCTGTTCAGCGGGGAGCCTGCTTCTCCCTCTCCAGGTCCCCTGTGCTTGTGTTCCCTCTCTCGCTGTCTCTATCTGTCATAAATAATAAAGTATTTTTTAAAAATTAACAAAAAATACTGGGCTTACTGGAAAAATGAACTCAGACTTTATGCTCTCCTTTAAACATTTTTATTGGTGGGAGTTTTTCAGTATAAAGCATAATCTGAGGTATCTAACCAGGTAGATAATTCTATAGCTGTATTCATTCATGTTTTATTTGAAACCTATTGTGCGTTTTGGTTCAAATTTCCAGGTCATCCTCTACTTTGACAAAATAATTTAACTAGCTTTTAATATTAACATGTC
The DNA here is from genome assembly GCA_028533885.1 of Nasua narica. NCBI lineage: Eukaryota > Metazoa > Chordata > Mammalia > Carnivora > Procyonidae > Nasua > Nasua narica. The sequence continues at coordinate 34,534,721 of CM052800.1, read as the reverse complement.
TATAGGAACCAAACTGAGATAATAATATGACAAGGTTCAAGAAAATATTTCTGAATCCAGATAGCTAAAGGTTTAGTGGAAATGTTCCAAATTCTGAATGGGATATTTAGAATAGCAAATAGTGTATCTTGTCTACTACACTAGGCATTTATATTTCAAGACCAGCCGCGAATACTGAGGTTGAAAGCTCAGATTATTTTTCCCCAACAATAATCATCGTAGAACAGACTTTGTCCTTCCCCTGCAATGTGTAACGTTTCTAGGTAATTCCTGCCCTGTTCTCTTGCTGCCAGAAGTAAAGAAGCCCTTGGTTTCTGGGCATTTGTGCTCACTTTCATTAAGTCAGCAACCCCAACCTGATGATAACACAAGAGTTCGGTGTCCCATTACTTAAATGCCGAGTATCTTGAGAGAGGCAAAGGATAGGTCAACCATCTAGAGATCTGGTTGCTTACCTAAGCCTTGAAATGTATCCTACAGTCTTTCAGAATATCAGGATGTTTTAGAGTTCTGGATAAGTTCTATCCTCTCATTTCCGGGACAGAGGAAGAATCATACATTTATCGTATATGTCTTACGGCCACATAATTCAAGAAGCAAATTTGGAAATCCTTTTGCATTTCTGTGTTGTATTGCCTTTAGACCCAGAGAAGAGGGGCCTTGCCCTAGGCGCCATGATTTAGAGCAGTGGTTCTCCACCAGGCTTAACTTTGCCCCTTGGGGGGCATTTGGAAATGTTCGTAAGACCTTTTTAATTCTCAGTCCAGAATCTCGGGGTGGCTGCTAGCATCTAGTGGGTAGAAGTCGGGGATGATGCTAAACATCCTACAGAGCACAAGACAGCCCCATGCAGTAAATAATTATCTGGTATAAAATGTCAGTAGTGCCAATAATGAGAAACCTTGATTTAGAGGGACCACTCTGGCCTTCCTCCCCAGCCATGCCTCACCCCAGGGGGCAAGGAGTCTGTCCACCAAGCAGTTATGCCCACTTGGTGCCTGTCCCACGATCTAGAGCAGTGTTTTCGAAGTGTGGTCCCAGACCAGCAGCAGCATCACCTGGGGTCTTGTTAGAAAGATTGCTTTTGAGGACCTATCTCAGACTTAGCGAATCAGGGAATCTGGGGACGGGGCCAACAAGCTTTGTTATAACAGTCCCTTCAGGTGATTCTGAAGAATGCCAAAGTCTGAAAAGCACTGTTCCAAAAATCCTATATTTGAACCTAAAAGATACATTTGTCAAGATGGGGAGATTAGAATACATTTTCTTTAACAACTTGTTAACGTGATTTCTAATGTCTCAATATGTTGACATATGGTAGATGGGCCTCCATTTATACCCTTACTCACAAATGTTTGGCCCCACGAATGTTTGGGTTGGGTCTGTATCTGTGTCTCAGTTTTCTCAGGCAAATGAGGGTTCTGGATTAGATTGTTCCTTCATTTCCTTCTCTGTATATGATTTCATTGCTACTATAGAAGCATTTAGGTCTGATTTTATTCCCTGCACACACTCCCCCCCCACCCCCAGTTGGGCTTGCCTTTTTATTTATTTTTTATTTAAATTCAACTAGCCAACATACAGTACATCATTAGTTTCAGATGTAGAGTTCAAGTGTGTAATCCAGTGCTCATCACATCGTGCCTGCACACACGTTCTTAGGATACAGTGACTTTGATGCTCAGTCACTGCTAAAATATTTATTGCTCTTCTGCTCTCTACCCAAAAGGATTTCTTTAATTTGACAAAATATGGAAAACGATAAGTCAAATGCATACCAGTTGTCAAACAAAATTTGAGCTGCTAAGTTCCAGATACCTTTTCATAGCACGATTCACGTTATATACATAGTTATAAAAATTAAAATGCACATACACATATATTCTTGATGATACATAAACTAACATTAGTCTTTCAAGGGAGAATTCAAACTATTACTCAAAAATTTAAATTTTGATTTGATACTTTTATTTCTGGGAAATTATTTTTATTTTTAGGAACTTATTTTAATTTCTTTTTTTTTAAAGATTTTATTTATTTATTTGATACAGAGAGAGAGAGATCACAAGTAGGCAGAGGGGCAGGCAGAGAGAGAGGAGGAAGTAGGCTGCCTGCTGAGCAGAGAGCCCGATGTGGGGCTCGATCCCAGGACTCTGAGATCATGACCTGAGTCAAAGGCAGCAGCTCAACCAACTGAGCTACCCAGGCGCTCCTTATTTTAGTTTCTAAGGGAATTATTTTTATTCCTAGGAAATTGTGAATGTCGGCAGAGGTGAATGGTTAGGAGTGTTAACTGCTGCTTTTTTGTTATAACAAAAATTAGAAATAATCTATACATGGATCAGTAGTTGTTGGCTAAGTAAGTGTACGTACAGCCATATAATAGTAACACTCTGCAGCTATAAAAGGAACAGAGCATGTGCTGGTAATGAAGGGGGACCATGTGATGTTTTAAGTGTTGGGAGTGGTACTCTGGCCTCAGACCACAGGTTATCCACTCACTATGTGACCTTGGGCAGGTTACTTACTCTCTTTTTGCCTCAATCTTTTCATCTCCAAAATCAGGACTAATAATGCCTACTTTCCAACATTGTTGAGAGGACTAAATAAGATGAAATGAGTTTGTCTTTCAGTGCAGTTGGCAAATGTCAACTATTATTATGGAAAGACTTCCAAGATAAATCACTAAATAAAAATATATCAATACAACACAGAACAATGTGTATAGACTAAAAAAAAATGAGTACGTATACGTGAATTATAGCTAGAACTTGGCAAGGATACTCTCAAATGCTATTTACAGTGGTTATTTCTACACATCTGAGATGGGAAGAATATTTTTTCATCATGTAATTTTTGTTATTTTTTTCCATATATAAGTATTACTTTTATAACCTTAAAAATTATTTAAAGAAAAAAAGAAAAAATGAGATCACACAGATGTTCAGATCCTGTATGATGGTAGAAATAGAACCATATGGATTCACTGATATTTTTTTTTTAATGAGCCATAGAATGGCATGTCTGGTGCTGAAAGATTTATTTTTGTGCATGAGAAGCATTCTAGTGCTTAAGAGTTTCATGGAAAACTAATTTTTATAATGACATCCCCCTCTTCTTGATGATGAATTTCTTGTATTTTCCACTTGATATAACTGAGAGATTCAGACTAAATTGCCTTTCTTGTTGGAGGTTAATGAATGAAATGCAGAAACATCCCAGGTGCGATGCTCTGTGGAGACTTTTTTCAGGGCAACTAAAGGTGCTTTGTGGGTTCAAAGATTGAAGTGTCTTCTGCCATGATGTTTCTACCTACCACCATGGAAATTCTATGCTGAAAGGACCTCCTTGTGCGAGTCCCTTTTGCCCTGTAAATACCCACCTAAAGAATGACTTAATTAAACAACAAATCTATCTTCCTTTGGCTTTTGGCCAAATGCCTGGATTTAGGAGGCTCTCAAGTTTGTGACCTCTGTCTGACTTTTATTTTTTATTTATTTATTTTTTTAAAAAGATTTATTTTATTTATTGGGCAGAGGGAGACACAGCAAGAGAGGGAACACAAGCAGGGGGAGTGGCAGAGGGAGAAGCAGGCTTCCCACTGAGCGGGGAGCCGGATGCAAGGCTGGATCCCAGAACCCTGGAATCATGACTTGAGCCAAAGGCAGATGCTTAACCAACTGAGCCACCCAGGTGCCCCTCTGTCTAACTTTTAATAGCTTTCCTTTCACCTCTGCCTCCACACACACAACTTCTGAGATTGACAGAAAGCCAGACTCTCATTTTGGTCAAGGGAAACAAAACCCCTTCTTTTGCAGAAGGTTTTGTGAAGTCTTCAATCGTCCCACCCACCGTTCATTCAAGTTCCTGAATAAATTTCAGTCTTGTGGAACTCTTCCTAAAGTGTGGTCAGGGTTCATGCTGTTTTAAAATCAAATGATTAGAATGCATTCATTAAGGGCTTTGCTTTGTTTTTTCTTTGGCTCTTACTCTGTCATTGACTCTTCTCTTTAGAGGGTTTTCCTCTTTTATAAGTAACAGAATTTGGGGAACGTTTGGTTCCTATTATGAGATTACAATAGTTTTTAAATAATAATCAGCTGAAGTGTTCATTTTTCTTTCAATGCTATTGAGTCTATCTTGCTTCCCTTCCTGTGCCTTTTCATCTTCCCCCGCCCCCAATTTTTTTTTTTTTTTTTGAAAAATGGCATCCTGTTATTGGAAAGAAAAGTCACTAAGTCTGCAAACTTGATGCTACTACAACTTCAGGATTTCCAGGTTCATTTCAGCTCTTAGTGCTGCCATTCTTCTCACTTTTCTTTTTTGGGGGGGCGGGTCTCATTAACAGGTATTTGCACTCATTGACAAGATGGAAAAATCTAGATTATAAGCATATAATACATGAATAACATGTATTTCTCTTAGGAAATTCTATGTGATACCTTTAAAATTTTTTTTATTTAAATTCAATTTAGTTAACATATAGTGTATTCTTAGTTGCAGGGGTAGAATTTAGTGATTCATCAGTTGCTTATAACACCCAGTGCTCATTCCATCAAGTGCCCTCCTTAATGTCCATCACCCAGTTACCCTATCCCCCTACCCACCGCCCCTCCAGCAATCCACAGTTTGTTTCCTATAGTTAAGAGTCTCTTATGGTTTACCTTCCTCTCTGTTTTTATTTTATGTTATTTTTCCTTCCCTTCCCCTACGTTCGTCTTCTCACTTATCTTTGATATGTTTCTCCAAACATTTCCATGTACATGTCACTTTTCTCATCAGCATGCACCCCTGCCACCCCAACTTTCATCAAAGGAGCTCACTTTTTACTTGAAAGATAGAGGCTATCTGATTTGAATTCTCTACCCCTCCAACTTCTGCAAAGTACAACTTTCCTTCCAGATTCGGAGGCAGCGCTCTTCCTTCTTATCTAAATTAATTCCTCCACCTTTCTTATCCTTGGGCAAGAGGTGATGAAAGTCCAAATAGTTTTCTGCAAATATGGATTGCCCAAAAGAACCAATTACTTCATTTAGAATAGAGTATCTTACACAAAACCTGAATACTTTTGAAATCTAAGGTTTTAAATCTTGGATACAGTGTAACTGTATTTACTTGAATGATTGAATGAGACCTTCACAGGAAAGTATTGGTGGAAGTTGAGGAAGAACATAGGAAAAGAGCAAAATAATGTTAACTCTCATCTCTATTTTCCAGAATTTTTCCTAATTTTTGGTGCATGAAGATTTTACAGTATGTTGAAAAACTTCACTATAATTTTATGCTGTCCAAATAGATACTAAGTGGCCATCAATTTCCTTTACTTCTTTATGTTTTTTTTTTTTTTACCTTATTTACTTTATTTTAAGGTATTGCTGCACTGCAGGATTACTTTGGAGAAAAGAGGAGGAAAAAATTCCCGAGCAGATAAACTCTATTTTCCTTTTTGTGATCCCTGCCCAAAGTTGCTCTTGTTTTTAAGAGGAACTTTCACGTCATATGCATTGGTATTCTAGCACCTCACAAAGTCCAAATATATGTCGGTGGAGAGAATGATTAAAATTGCTGTTACCTTTTGGATCTTTGTTGCTTTAGTATACTTTTAGTAGCTTCCTCTCTTGCTGATCACATTCCATGCCGAATTTCTATTACAAATCTCCCCCCTCGAAATATTGACTTACAGCGCAATGCTTCTTTTTGAAAGACAATGAGTACTAAGGAATGCTATTGCCTGGTCAAAGATCATTGCGCTTTGAATATGTCATTGTTATTTGTCCTTCTATTAGCGAGCCATCTGTGACCGAACTGGTACAGGAACAGGAGCAAGACCAGCTGTGGCTGACATTGCACTCCAGCTGGGAGAGCCTCAATGGGACCACGTTGCATGAACTGCTGGTCAAAGGGTGAGACCTCTTGCGCAAGAGCTGTGTAGGGTGGATTATGGAGCAAGAGTCTATCATCAGGGACCTCCTCCTGTTTCTAATTTAAGATAATCCAAATTTATCACGTCAATAAAGAACTTCCATGGAAGGGTGATTGGCCTTTATATTTCAACATTGTTTGGCTTTATCTCTTCTTTCTAGACCTAGATCATTTTTTCTCTTGCTGATTATATGTTTCTTTAATGATGATTACGGAAACTATCATGGGGAAGTAAGAGGAATGTGGCTTCTAATTTTGGATTTTTTCCCATATCCTATTCAAAGTAAATTCTCATATCTGCAGTTCGTACAGTTGCTACATGGAACTGGTTAGCAGGGAATTGAAGCAATGAGAACTGGTCAAACTTGGACAGTCTGAGGGAAAAAGAAATGAGACAAAATGAAGTTATAATCAAGTAGCCTTGAAAGTATACTTCTGAAAATTTTCCCTAAAAAAATCATGACACCTTGAACAAGGCTGTCTCCCTTGTCCATGGATGGGGATATGGGGATATGGAGGGAAATTGAAGGAATTGACACTTATTTAGTGGTTATTACATTATAGGATCATGGTTACAGAATATTTAAATAACTTGATCAAAATTCAGGGCCCACGGTGGCCTCTCAACTCAAACCAAGTTAATCTGACTCCAAAGCTTTTAATAAGTACTAGATAAACCACTTAAGAATTTCAAAGAAGAAATCGAAAGGTAGGCCGTTTCTCTTTAGAATGTCCTGAAAATTTCCATATAGACCACTCTGCAGCCAAATTTCTGAAGTTCTTCCTTTAAAACAATGACCTGAATCTTTCAACAGAGTGATTTGTTTCCCCAAATTGCAAATACCAGAAAAGCCCTTTCAAGCTTAATACATACATACGTACATACATACATACATACGTACATACATACATACATACATACATTTCATTGTAAATTGGGAGTTGGTAGAACTGGTTCTACTTCTGGCTTCCTAACTAGACTTGTGATCTTCTACAACCACAATTTCCTATAAAAAAATTGGGACAGATAGCCATTGCTGTTTTTTTCCTATTTCTACAAGTTGGATTTTGGGATCTAACAAATAACTAATTACTAAGCATCTCTTCTCTGCCAGGTTCAGTGCTAGTTTGTAAGGGGATGTAGGAGTGAATGAGGGGGACAAGGGCCCTCATCTCAAGGAACCTACACTGTGTAGGTGGACAGAGAGACCAAAAGCCAGTAAACAAAATGAATTTCAGATATTTGGAAATACTATAAACAAATTAAGGATAACAAGATAGAGAGTAAGGAGGAAACAGGACTTTAGGTTGTGGGAGGCAAAAAGCAGACCTGCTTTTTCTGTATTACATAATTTATTGATACAAATAAGTACACATGCCCCCATGCAGATTTAGCAAGAAGTGAAAATACAATAAATCCTCAAAAAGGAATGTGGACATGACATATTTAGGGATTTTTTTTTCCCCTGGAAGATCTAGGATTCTAAGCGCATTGTAGTGTTTTTGACAGTCCCAAAGTATCTTTTGTTTTTTAAATTTATACTGTGAATAAATGCTTTGTGGTTGGAAGAGAACTTTGTGATTGAAATTTAATGTACCCTAAAGTGAGTTCTCTTGTGTAGCCACATTGATAGGTGTTTAAACATGGCCCATGTTCTTACCTTTAAAGGTTAACTATGATTTTTAGAAAGGTCTTTCTTTCCTGAAGTTACTTCCTGTTAAGTTCTCCTGGCTGGTTCTGATTCCACCATCTAGAGTTACATGAAATAAATTGAACCCCCCTTCTTTCTGTCAGCCAATCATTGATCCACATTTTAATATTACAAATCTCATCAAGATTCTTTTCCGGTCTAAAAATTTAGTTCCTTTATCTGTTCCCTAACTTTTTTTTTTCTTTTTTTTTTTTTTTGTTCCCTAACTTTTTGAAGTAATATTTTCTCTCAAACTCTTTGCAAATTCTTTTGGACATCCACATCCTCTCTGTGAGCATAGAAATCTGACATGCTCCTTCCTCACCAAAGGTTCTAAAAGTAGCCCAGTTCCCTCACCTTCCTCTTTCTACTTTGAAAAATCATGGTTTGAGTCAATATTTTGGATGGTGCCACCAGCCAAGATGATGTGGGAGACTTGGCTAACAGTAATTTCTTTCCCCACCCATGTGAAATTGCATTATGATGGTATTAAATAAGTTTAAAACTTGTACACATACATCTTCCATATACCCTTATTTCCAAGGTGATAATTGATAACAGCTCTGCCTCAAGAATTTCCGCACGAAGTGCAGATAATCTTTACTCAAAGAATATGACCTCTGGGAACTGTTGAACCTATGTCTTGTTTTTCACTGGTAAAGTATTTGAAGTGAAGGATAAATATATAGCTTAACATTATGCCATCTTATGTTTCCAAATCTAGGCAGGCTTGCCATAGCAGAAGTAAGATTTCTCTTCTGTGTACTAAACAAGGTAAGAGAATTAGTGGTGTACCAATGGAATATGAACTTCATTTAACTGGATTGGCTCAGGGGGAAAAACAGTAACTTGCACTTAATAGCAAAGATCCAAGTGTGGGCCAGGTTTGGCAGTGAACCCCACATTGTCTTCCCTCTTCCTTGATAGACTGTGGACGTCGCCCTGCTGCCCGAATGAACAAGAGGATCCTTGGGGGCCGGACAAGTCGCCCTGGAAGGTGGCCATGGCAGTGTTCCCTGCAGAGTGAACCCAGTGGCCACATTTGTGGCTGTGTCCTCATTGCCAAGAAATGGGTCCTGACGGTTGCCCACTGCTTCGAGGGGTAAGTTGCACTTTGTCCTTTGGCTTTGCCTGGGTTTGATCGTTTTGTCCCTTGGGCGTTCTTAGCGGCATATGTCATTTTGTGAAGCCACTTCAGTGCAAAAGCCACAGTTGATCTACTTCCTTTATCTGCTCAAGTTTTTCTACTCTTGATGTTGTCATCCTGTGTATGGGCTAATCACTGATTAGAAATGGATGCTTATGATTTTTTTCTTATAGAGGAGGGAAGAGGACTTTGAGAAGCAGAGTTAAAGGTACCACTGTATGTGTATTAGGGTTTTCCAGAAAATGAGAGACCAATAAGAGAGGAAGGGTGAATCTATTTTAAGAAATTGTCTCATATGATTGTGGGGGTTGCTGGTGAGTCCAAAATCTAATGGTGCCGATCAGCAGCCTGGAGACTCAGGGAGAGTTGCAGTTGGAGTCCAAAGGCCGAGTGCTGGCGGAATTCCTTCTTGCTCAGGAGAGGTTAGTCTCTGTTCTCTTCAGGTCTCCCATATTTGGGATGAGGATAATCATATTATGGAGGGTAATCTTATTTATTCAAAATCTACCAATTTAAATGTTAATCTAGCCCAATGTTAATCTAGCCCAGACGCTTCACAGAAGCGTCTAAAATAATGTTTGACCAAATATTTGGGCGCCATGGCACAGCCACATTGGCATATAAACTAAATCATCACAATATGCCTAAAGGGAGCAGAAAAATAAGACAAAGGGCGAACCTACCTTTAATTGACAGCCATCACTGTAGAAGGTCCTCTCCTGTTCCGACCATCTGCTGTGTACTTTTGGAGCAAAAAACCCCGAAACCAAACAATAACAACAACAAACAAAAAAATCCCAAACATTTAGTATGTTTCCACAAGAATCTGGGGGTCAGACATTTGGACATGACACAGCTGGTGCAGTTTGTCTCTGATCAGCAAGGTCTGGGGCCTCAGCTGGATGATTCAAAGCCTGAGGACAGAAACAAGTCAGGCGGTCAGTGCTGCCTATTGGCCGGGGCCTTAGTACACCCCGGCCTCCCCACAGAACCAGCTTCTCCAAAAGGGAGACCTAGCCTCCAAAGACACACACGGTGCCTCTCCTGTGAGGTTGGTCAGAGCCCTCACAAGCCTCACCCAGATCCAAAGCGAAGAAACAAAAAAACTCTCCTCTCAGTAGGAGGAGGATTTGAGGACAGGTTTTAAAAACCATCCTACCACTTTTTTTTTCTTATTTTTAAAAAATAATATTACTTTACTTCAAGGTAAAATTAAATATTAAATAATAGCAAAAATTCAAAACAAAATAACTCATAGTTCTGTCACCTAACTAGATTGATTGTTTTCATTTTATCAGGTTAATTTCTAGAAAAAATGCAGTTTCTTTTTTTTTTCTTTTTTTCTTTTTTTTAAGCTTTGCCACTTACCACTTACTGTGTCATCATGGGTCAATTTATTAACTTCTTTGGATCACAGTTTCTTCACTTGGGGCATGGGGGAAATAACAGTCCCTACCTCACAGGCAGTAAGTGAAATAGTCTTGTGGAAAGCCTGGAGAAGCATGCCTGACACTGATCAGTGAGCTCTCAGTAAAGGTCAGCTTTTCTTTTAAAAAAACTACTACCAAAAACATGTATTCTGTCTTTTCCCTTTGCATTACGGCATGAGTAATTTTGCATTTGGCTGGCAGTATTTTTTTTTATTATGTTCAGTTAGCCAACACATAGTACATCATTAGTTTTTGATGTAGTGCTCAAAGATTCATTAGTTGCGTATAACACCCAGTGCTCATCACAACACATGCTAGCAGTATTTTTATCTTCTTCCCTACACTCTCTACCTTATCGTCCTCATAGGAACCCCTGTTACTTCCTAGCCAATGTCTCTTCACAGCCAAACACACACACATTTTTCACAGGGTCCCACTGTTTGCTTTTACAATTTGGAATCACAGTCTCTGCTTTTTTTGGTTGTTTTTTTCATACAACGATATATCATGGGCCTCCCTCTAAGTCGGTGGGTGTAGCTCTAGCTCATTCTTTTTCAAAACTAAATGATAGTCCCTTATCTAGATTTACCATAACTTTTTCCGTTATTCTCCAGGCGATGGACATTCAGGTTAGTTCCAGCTTGCTGCCATCTTAACAATACTGTAAGACATCTTTCTCAAACAAAACTACTCACCTACTGGTCCTCTTGTTTCTACAGACTAGAGTCCCAACATCTATACTTAGCTCTACATGCAGGTTCCAGAGATGAATACACGTTTCCTTTCTAGGGGTGCTAACCTAGTAAGGAGGCAGACATTAAAAGAAAAGAATAGAATGTGATAAGTGATTGTAAAATGAAAATGTGCATATCTAGTTGATTGCTCCCCTAGGGAAAATAAAATATCAAAAATTCAAACCAGAAGCTCCGCTTGAGGACTTCTAATGTGTAAGATCCAAAATGATTGGAAGAGTCTATGTAGTATGTGGGGAAATACACAACAGTGTTACTGCTTTGGAAGGGGCCAGATGTTTCCAGATGTCTTGTCCAATTCTGATTTATTAACCTCTGATAAGCAGAGACGGTACTAGCAAGAGTACAATCATCAAAACATGGTGACCTAAATAAATCCAACAGTTCTTTAAGAAGACTAATTCTCTTTACCTGCTAGTTCAGCCAGGTTCCTACACCCCTTCTGTCATTTCCATATGTGGTTCCAAGCTTCCTCTTTCACCGACAGCTCTGTAAAGCTAACAAGAGACCTTGCAATAGAGAAGAAATATGTGTTTACAGTAAAGGAAATGGATATTATATCAGAGGTCTTGGTGAAAGTTCATGAAACACTAAACTTAACAGAACCGTCGCGAGGGACCTGGCCTGTCGAGAAAAAGCTAGAAATTGCCCGATTTCAAATAAGCCTTCGCTTGAGTGTGTGCTAATAACGGATCCCATTTTACCATCTCTCCAGTGGGCCGCCAGCTCTGAGAACTTCTAATTGTAAGCCTCATTCTCTGCTGGAGCCATCAGCTGCTGCAATTAATGGAATTCACTTCATACTGTGATTCCATACTTTGGCAAGGCCCAGCATGACCCATCTGTAGGTCTTCTCAAGCCTGTCTCTTTTAATTATATTGGTTAAAAAAAATTAAAAAAGGACAAGTTTGTTTTGCTCTTTTATGGAGTCTTTAAAAACCCCAAATGAAAATTAAAAACATATGAGTCTGATCAAAGCTGATCAGACCAAGTCCCGTATGCCCTAAGCACTACTCAACTCTAACACTTCTGAGGAAGAAAGATTTTGACTTCCAGGGATAATTTAACAAGCAATTTTCTGCCTTCTTCAGTCTTAAAGCTGAACTTCCAAGGCTGGCCCACGAGTAGTCATTGTCAGAAGCATCTAATTTCTCTCCAGGAAGTGCACATGAAACATGATCACCTCACTATATGACCACAACCCTTAACCCCGCTATGTCACCCACACTGTGATTTCCCCCAACCAGTTCTTCCCTCCGTGTCCCCCAAAGATTTCTGTCCCCCAATCTCCTCCCTGTGCCCTTTCTCCTTCCAGTTAACCTTGTGCACCAAACTCATCACGTCAGTCCTCTTGCGGGGAACTCCAAGGTCTTTTTGTCCCTGGATCTGTCTGCTGTACACACTGGGCAGATCTCCAAAAAAGAGTCAATGTGAATACCACGTTTTCTCATCCTAATATTCTTGCTCTTCAGAACTGAGGGAGAATATCACCCAGGAGCACAGATCAGCACCATCTCTCGCATTCAACATCAGTTAGACCCTTAATATTATTCAATCATCTTTCTTCTTCCTTCTGGACGGCTCCCTCACTCGTTCTCCACAAAACAAAACCACTGTGCTTGCCCAGCTCTCCTGATCTGTTAGTGCACTCAGAAAAGAAAGTGAGAGGCTTGGTCTGACTTTTTATTAAAAGTTAAATCATGTTGTGTCCTCATGATTCCCTCTTTATTTCTAGGTGTTTATGAACTGTGCCGGTAATTCACAATTTGTTTTTCTGTTCCATCAACTTAAGCGATTTGATCCATTCCCATCAGTAATAGTGTCCACTAAAGCAGAAACTCTCCATTTGGGTTCTGTACCTCCTCTGGGGTGCTATTTTCCAGCATCACTGGAGAGTAAGCAAGTGTGGTTTTAAGAAGCCGTTGGTATGGTGTAAGAGGATGATCGAATTTCATTCTTCTGTATATAGCTGTCAGGTTTTCCCAGCACCACTTATTGAAGAGACTGTCTTTTTTTCCATTGGATATTTTTTCCTGCTTTGTTGAAGATTCGTTGACCATAGAGTTGAGAGTCCTTATCTGGGCTCTCTATTCTGTTCCATTGACCTATCTATCTGTTTTTGTGCTAGTACCATGCTGTCTTGGTGATCACAGCTTTGTAATAGAGCTTGAAACCAGGCAACACAATGACCCCAGCTTTGTCTTTCTTTTTCAACATTTCCTTAGCAATTCAGGTTTTTTTCTGGTTCCATACAAATTTTAGGATTATTTGTTCCAACACTTTGAAAAATGTCGTTGGTATTTTGATCGGGATGGCATTGAAAGTATAGATTGCTCTAGGCAGCTTAGACATTTTAACAATATTTATTCTTCCGATCCATGAGCATGGATCTTTTTGTGTCTTCTTCAATTTCTTTCATAAGTGTTCTGTAGTTCCTAGAGTATAGATCCTTTACCTCTTTGGTTAGGATTATTCCAGGGTCTCTTACAGTTTTTGGTGCTATTCTAAATGGAATTGATTCTCTAATTCCTCTTTCAATAGTTACATTTTTAGTGTATAAAAAAGCGACTGATTTCTGTGCATTGATTTTGTATCCTGCCACATTACTGAATTGCTGTATGAGTTCTAGTAATTTGGGGTGGGGAGTCTTTTGGGTTTTCCACATAAAGTATCATGTCATCTGTGAAGAGAGAGAGTTTGACTTCTTCTTTGCCAATTTGAATACCTTTTATTTCTTTTTGTTGTCTGATTGCTATTGCTAAGATTTCCAGTACTATGTTGAACAGTAGTGGTGAGAATGGGCATCCTTGTCATTTTCCTGATTTTAAGGGAAAGCTTCTTGGCTTTTCCCCATTGAGAATGATATTCTCTATGGACTTTTCATAGATGGTTTTTATGAAATTGAGGAATGTTCCCTCTATCCCTACACTCTGAAGAACTTTAATCAGGAGACGATGCTATATTCTGTCAAACGCTTTTCTGCATCAATTGAGAGGGCCATGTGGTTCTTGTCTCTTCTCTTATTTATGTGTTCTATCACATTGACTGATTTGCAAATGCTGAACCACCCTTGCATCCCAGGGATAAATCCAGCCTGGACGTGATGGATAACCCTATGACCCAGCAATTGCACTATGGGGTATTTACCCCAAAGATACAGATGTAGCAAAAAGAAGGGCCATATGCACCCCCAATGTGCATAGCAGCAATGTCCACAATAGCCAGACTGTGGAAGTAGCTGAGATGCCCTTCAACAGACGAATGGATAAAGAAGATGTGGTTCATATATACACTGAAATATTACTCAGCCATCAGAAAAGATGAATACCCAACATTTGCATCCACATGGATGGAACTGGAGCAGATTATGCTGAGTGAAATAAGTCAAACAGAGAAAGACAGGTATCATATGGTTTCACTTATTGTGGAACATAAGGAATAGCATGGAGGACATTAGGAGAAGGAAGGGGAAAAATGAAAGGGGGAATCAGAGGGGGATATGAACCATGAGAGACTGGATTCTAGGAATCAAACTGAGGCTTTTAGGGGGGAGGTGAGGTAGGGGGATGGGTTAGCCCAGTGATGGGTATTAAGGGGGGGACGTATTGGGGTGCCTGGGTGGCTCAGTCGTTAAGTGACTTCCTTCAGCTCAGGTCATGATCCTGGGGTCCTGGAATTGAGCCCCGCATCGGGCTCTCTGCTCAGCAGGAAGCCTGCTTCTCCCTCTCCCACTCCCTCTGCTTGTGTTCCCTCTCTCACTGTGTCTCTCTCTGTCAAATAAATAAAATCTTTTAAAAAAACGGGGGGCATGTATTGCATGGAGCACTGGGTGTTATACGCAAACAATGAATCATGGAACACTACTTCAAAAACTAATGTACTGTATGGTGACAAACATAACATAATAAAAAATTATTAAAAAAAAGTTCTTAGTGACAATGACCTGACTCCATGCTTGCCACTGTGCTACCTCCTATGGAAATATCCTCTCTCATCCTCCTCTCTCCAGTGGAAAATAACTTGGTTTAGGATGTGGCTGGAAGTTAGCATAAAATATGCGTCAAACCTCATAGTTTCCTGGGCTCACAGAAACTGGGAGCTCCTCCCCCTTTAAGCTTTGTAGTTACTTATATGTTTCTTCTAGTCATTCAACTACCTACTATGTACTCTGCATCAGCACCTGAGCAGTGAACCATTGCTGAAGAATATCACACACCCTGACTGCTAACTGAACTCACAGAATGTATGATTGTGAATCTCAAATGAGCATCTAACAATATGGGATGCTTTCAATATACCTCCATCGTAAAGTCACTTTTCTACCCTCAGAGACAACTATCTGACATCTCCTCTCTCCCCGAATCCTCTCACCCTCTACTGGTCTCACCTCATACTTCATGGAGAAAACAGACACCATCATATATTTCCCCTTGTCTTACCCTTAATCCCAACAAATTACCTGTAAATATGGCCACATCCCCTTCTTTCCCTTGAATTAGGGTAGAAGATGTGTCTTTGTTTCTATTTAAGACAATCATATCCTCCTTCATCTTTTTAAATTTTATTTTCAAAATCATCATTTCTATTTGCATCATCAATTCCTCCCTTATTGCTGGATCATTCTCTTCAACAAAATTGCCTTGATGTCACTAACTTGAGTCCCCTTATCTTGATTTTTCCATCTCTCATCAACTATTGCTCATTCTGGCTAGAATTCACAGTAAAACTCCTGACAGAATTTCATACTGTCACTGTCTCCCTTTTTCCACTTCCCATTTTCTCCTCAGCCCACTCTGGTTGAGCTCTCATCAAGGTCATCACGGGTATGGCACAGATATGGCAAAGTCTTTGATGACTTCCAGTGGTGACTTTTCAGTTTCCAACTTGTTGGAACCCTCCCTAGTAATTCATCACTACATCTTTCTTTTTTATTTTTAATTTAATTTAATTTTTCAGTGTTGCAAGATGCATTGATTATGCACCACACTCAGTGCTCCATGCAATCCGTGCCCTTCTTAATACCCACCACTAGGCTCACCAGCCCTCCCCATCCCTCTCCCCTTCAAAACCCTCAATTTGTTTCTCAGAGTCCACTGTCTCTCATCTTTCTTGAAATACTTTCTTCACTTTCATTTTAGAATAACAAAAATATTCTTGTTTTCCTCTAATTCACCAACCTACCCATTACTTTCTCTTTTCCCATCTCTTCCTTTTTTAGGCCACTGAATGCTTTAATGCTCCAGAGCTATTATGGACTGTAGGCTTTGTTTCTCCTCCAAATGCACATGTTGAAACTCTAACTTCCAATAGAATGGAATTAGGAGGTGAGGCCCTTGAGAGGTAATTAAATCATGATGGTGGAAACCCCATAATGGGAATAATGTCCATATAGGAAGAAGAGTGCTATCTTTTTCTGCCATATGAGGTTACAAAAAGAATATTTTTATCTATAAAGTAGGAAGAATGTCTTCACCAGAACCTGACCATGCTATCACCCTGATCTCCAGCCCCAAGAACTAAGAGAAATAAATGTATGTTATTTAAGTCACTCACTCTGTGGTAATTTGTTATAGCATCCCGAGCTAAGACAGGGACTCAATTTTTGCCTTTCTTATCTGTCTACAGTCATCTAATAATATGGTTTCAAATACATGTATGTATTTGAACAAATATGAACATCAAGTATTGATATGAATATATTTGAATATAAAATATGAACATCATACATTTATTCATGACTTCCAAACTTATATCTTCAGCCCAGTCCAGATTTTTCCCAACCACGACCCCTACCCACCGACTTTAAACATGTATATTGAACTACTTAAATGAGATGTCCATTTGAATGTGCAATAAACATCCTACTTTAATGGCCAAAACAAAACTTGATTTCTTACCTCTTCTACTGATCAAATAATTGTGTGCCTCGCAAACTTCCCTCATCTCAGTAAAAATCATCATCAGTTGGTTCACCAAACCTAGGAATCATCCTTAATTCCTCTCACATTTACTCTAGTAATAATTTCTGTAAGATCTTCTTCCAAATTATCTGTAACCCAAGCGCCTCTCACCATCGTCATGCTATAATCCTATTCTAAGCCATCGTCATACTAGGTCTTCACTATTATATTAGTTTCTGAGGGCTGTCATAACAAAATACCATAAACTAGGTGGCTTGAAGAACAGAATTTTATTATCTTACAGTTCTGGAAGCCAGAAGTCCAAGATCAAGGTATGCTTAAAATCCTTCTCATGCAACAAGAATAAAATCTCATCATGGCCTTTCAATATCTAGTCCTAACTCTTGGACAGCATCTCCCCCTATTCTCCCGTGGTTCATGGGCTGCAGACATCAAGCCTTCTTTGTGTGCCTGAAATCTTCCAAGCTCATTTCTACAGCTGGATGTTTGAATTTCCTGCTTTTGCAGTTAGGGTCACAAAATGACCTCCTTCTGGTCATTAAAGTCTCTATTTAAGTATGACTTTGTCAAAGGCCTTCCCTAACTATTTGGCTACAGTGAAACCATCCACCTCAGTCATCTACCATATAACCTTATTTTGTCACTTACAAGTGCCCCAAATAATGTTATTTCTTTATATAGTCTTTAGTGCAGTAGAATGAAAGCTCTGTGAGGGCATGAACTGTCTGTCTTCCTTACCCTTGTGTTTTCATTTCTTTCAGCAATGCCTACAGAGGCCACTCATAAATATTTGTTAACTGACTAATCAGCCTCTTCTAGATATTTCTTAGTAATCATATGTGCAGTTCTTTCAGTAGTTAGGACTATAATTTGTCTGGAACTAGAAATGTTAATTCAACTATTGAAGGTCAGTGATGTCTCAATGAGTCCTCCCAAATCTTAGAACACACATCAGTTCAGCATTGTCATGTATTAAGCACCTGTATGTTTTACCAGATGGAAGATGAATCTTCAGCATATTGTCTAGAGAACATCCCCTTTGAATGGAGATATTGGAAGCAAAGGAAACTCCAGACAGCTCTGTTTTTTTTTTAGTTCTTTATTATTATTTGCTACAGACAGGAATTTTCTCCTGTAGTTGTTCTTGCATATTGTTTCACAGAGAAGCCATTTTTATGTCTCCTACTTCTCCTTTTTAAACAAGCCCCTGCTCAGTCTATGACTAAGACTCTCCAGTGATTGCTACACTCTCATGCCTCTCTTTTGTGGTAGAGTTTGCAGTTGTGAAGCTCTGGGATCCTGATGCAATCACATTCCCTTTAGTTGATTCTTCATTTTCTTATTGTAGTCACTTGTGATGGTAGCATCAGAATTTGGCATTTTATTTCTCTCCTCTCTCTTGATCTGTACTTGCTTTAAGAGTTCCTGGATACAATATCATGCCTGCCTTTTTTTTTTCTCCAAACATTCTGAAATCTGATTCTTTAATTTCTAGGATATGTATCTGATTACTCTCTTTTCTTGCTTTTTTGGACCCTGGATAACAGGATGGTTCACTTTCTGTAATTTCACCACTGGTGGCTAGTTCCCCATCATGTCTGGGAGATATGTTCAGGAAATAGAACATCTCTTCCTGCTGTCTGCCATCTTGTCACCCACCAGTGAGTCTACCACGTGACATGCTTTTCTGTGGCCAGTACCTGATTCCTAGGTAGATGCCTGTGGACCTTTCTTTTTGTTCCAGAGAAGTTTAGTAGAAAAGGTGTGGTCTAGGGGTTTAAATGACCAGCGTTCTGGTCTGTTACTATCCTTTACTATCTCTGTGACTTCAGATGAGTCATTCATCTGCTATGAGTCACTGCTTTCTCTTCTCTGAAAAGGATAAGAATTCCTGTTACATCTCACAGTTGGCAAGAAGATCACTTGAAATAATGTGTATAGAAATATAAGAAAGCTATGAATTAGACCTCTTATACTACTATAAATCTAGGCTGCTGGTTTATTTTGCTTATTGTATTGCTTTTTTTTTTCCCCAACATTTAAAACTGCGAATACATTAACAAGAATCCAGAACTCTGGCTTCTCTTGAACACTCAAAAGGTCAGGTCCTACCTGGCATTCCAACATGACAGCAATATAAGCAGGAATGGGGAAGTGAATGACCCTCCAGATGGGTAGAGCTTGTGATTTGACACACTCTGCTATGATTCCCATCCGGCCCCTCCACATACTCACTCTGTCATCACCCCATTCTAAAGTCTGTTCCCTGGGTGTGTTGAAGAAAATCCCTTTATGAATACCAGGGGCAGAGCACAATATTAAAAGTAAGAGGGTTGGAGCACCTGGGTGGCTCAGTTGGTTAAGCTTCTGTCTTCGGCTCAGGTAATGATCCCAGGATCCTGGCATCGAGCCCTACATAGGGCTCTCTTCTCAGCAGGGAGCCTGTGTCTTCCTCTCCCTCTGCCCGCTGCTCTCTCCTGCTTGTGCTCTCTCTCTCTCTCTCATATATGTATATATATATATATATATATATATATATATATATATATATATATATATATATAGGGGTTGTGAGATTTGTAGAACAGCAATGATACCATTGTGTGATATTTCTTTTTTTGTTTTTTTTTCTTTAGGAGAATCCTTTTATTGAGCAATCCTTGCCTTTTATTGAGCAAGACATCAAAAGAAATTTGCAAAAATTTAAAATAATGCCACTTATTATATATACTTATGTGTGTGTGTTATTTATTATTGAAAAAAATTTATTTTTTGTAAAGATATGTGCTGACAGGTAATGGGTTTATTATTTTCCAGTTTAATTTCTTTTTTTAATTAATTTTATTTTTTCAGTGTTCCAAGATTCATTGTTCATGTACCACACCCAGTGCTCCATGCAAGATGTGCCTTCCTCAATATCTACCACAGGCTCAGCCAGCCCCCCACAACCCCTCCCCTTCAAACTCTCAGTTTGTTGCTCAGAGTCCACAGTCTCTCTTGGTTCATCTACCCCTCCTATTTCCCCCAATTCACCCTTCCTTTCTTTCTCCCAATGTCCTCCATATTTTTCCTTATGCTCCACACGTATGTGAAACCATATGATAATTGACTCTCTCTGCTTGACTTATTTCACTCAGCGTAATCTCTTCCAGTCCCATCCATGTTGATACAAAAGTTGGGTATTCTTTTTGATGGAGGCATAATATTCCATTGTATATATGGACCATATCTTCTTTATCCATTTGTCTGTTGAAGGGCGTCTTGGCTCTTTCCACAGTTTGGCGATTGTGGCCATTGCTACTATAAACATTGGGGTACATGTGTCCCTTCTTTGTACTACATCTGCATCTTTGGGGTAAATCCAAGTAGTGCAATTGCAGGGTCATAGGGTAGCTCTATTTTTAATTTCCTCAGGAATCTCCACACTATTTTCCAAAGTGGCTGCACTTGCATTCTCACCAACAGTGAAAGAGGGTTCCCCTTTCTCCACATCCTTTCCAACATTTGTCATTTACTGTCTTGTTGATTTGGGCCATTCTAACTGGTCTAAGGTGGTATCTCAATGTGGTTTTGATTTGAGTATCCCTGATAGCTAATGATGATGAACGTTTTTTCATGTGTCTATTAGCCATTTGTATGTCTTCTTTGGAGAAGTGTCTGTTCATGTCTTTTGCCCATTTTTTGACGTGATAATCTGTTTTGTGAGTGTTGGGTTTGAGGAGTTCTTTATAGATCTTAGATATCAGACCTTTGTCTGTAGTGTCATTTGCGAATATCTTCTCCCAATCCGTGGGTTGCCTGTTTGTTTTGTTGACTGTTTCCTTTGCTGTGCAGAAGCTTTTTATCTTGATGAAGTCCCAAAAGTTCATTTTCACTTTTATTTTCTTTGCCTTTGGAGACATGTCCTGAAAGAAGTTGCTTTGGCTGATGTTGAAGAGGTTACTGCCTATGTTCTCCTCTAGGATTCTGATAGATTCCTGCCTCACGTTGAGTTCTTTTATCCATTTTGAGTTTATCTTTGTGTATGGTGTAAGAGAATGGTCAAGTTTCATTCTTCTATATATAGCTGTCTAATTTTCCCAACACCATTTACCTAAGAGACTATTTTTTTTCCACTGGATATTTTTTCCTGCTTTGCCAAAGATTATTTGACCATAGAGTTGCTGGTCTATATCTGGGCTCTCTACTCTGTTCCACTGGTCTGTGTGTCTGTTTTTGTGCCCCAACGTCAGGGGAAAACAATATATTAAGCTCCCAATAATGCCCTGAAACCTGTATGTTTCATTGATACAATTTTTTTCTTTTTTTTTAATTCATTCTCACGATTCTTGGTCTTTTAATTTATTTTTGAAACTACTTAACATTACAACTAGAGGCTTAATACAGCAATACACCCAGGAAGATCCAAAATAACCTTGTGTGATATTTCTTAGTGCAAATTTGGTCACCTTCAAACTACCTCCAAATCACCATTTAGCTGTGCTATTTCTGGAGTAAGACTTGTAAAATAGGGTGATTTCTATCACAGGTGTTAATTATGAATATTAATTTTCTTTCCTTATAATGACAAATGTTAAATATGAGATATTAAAGCAAAACCAGAAAGGATGAAAAAAGGGAAATTTTATGCTCCTAAGAAAAGATGAAAATAGAAAATCTCTAAACCTGGCTAGCTGAAGTAAATAAGAATATCGCATTTTTGTATCTAAACTAGGGTTCAAGCTGGCAAATTGTAAACCAAATTGACCAGTTCTTATGGCCGAAGACGGTGTGCCTGTAATTTTGTATAAATTTTCCTGCATGTCATCTAAAATGTGTACGTAGCTGGGCTTTCTTTCTAGAGCTGATGTTTGAAGAATTCTACACTGAAATCATATTGTCTTAATGTTCTCTGTAAAGAGTATCCATGGTTAAAGCAGTGTATAGGCATGGAGTAAATTAGACAAGAAATGTGAATTTCAAACAAGGAAATGCCAGGTGGAGCTAGTATAAAAGATGAAAGGGTCTCTTAACGTCTTCCTCAGTCATTTTCATTGTGAATGATAGATTTTCACTGGGCTTCCTCTCCTCCTGCTTTGTCCTTCCCAGAGCATGAAGGGTCTCTGCAGAAACTTCTTTAAGGATGTGCTAGTTCTCTGTGCTCGTGATTTGAGGTCTGACAGCTCAGTTTGAAAAAGTCCCCCTTATGCTGAAGATTTTCAGCAGCTATACTTGGCTTTTTTTCTTTGTCCATCAAAACGCTTTTCATTGAAAAGCCCGTATGAACATAGCTTGTTCCTATGTATTTCTCCACAGAGGGTAATATGAACTGAAACTAGACTTGTGTGGCATTCATACAGCCCTAAATTTTCTTTCCCTTTTTTGCTTCCACCAAGATGGTGGAAGCAAATCTCTGTCATTATTCCTAACTTATTCTTTCCAGAATTTGTTTAATATGCCCATATACTATTGATCCACAGTTCCCTCACTCACATCCCCATTTCACATGACAGGTTGTGGTTTTTCCTGGTTTTTGCCAAACTTAGAAAAGAAATCAAACGTTGAAAGAAACTTTATTTTTTCCATCACACTTACAAAGTGGAAAAAGAACAATATCCTCACAGATTAAAAAATTATGTGAATCTCCTATGACTCTTTGGTGTGTATGTGTTTTTGGTGATGTTAATGCCATAAGGACTGTAGCTTGTGTAGCAATAAGTTACTCGATACAAGTTAATAACATTTAGCAGTTTTATTTTTCACTATTAGAATTAGATTAAGCACAATATAGTAATTAAGTCTGAAATGTGTTATTTCACCTTGTCACAAATAATTAGCAGTACTTAACTAATTTGAAATACTGCTTGTGATTTGAGCAAATGGATGAATATTTGTTAGAAGCAAAGTTTAGTAGCTCTGAATCAAGGTCAAGAAACTATTAAATAGGCAGAAATTTGAAATAAACTGTTGCTTAATTTCAGATGCCTTAAATAATAGAATCTCAAGTGAATATTGAATTTCTTAAATGGTCATGCACTTCTGTAGATGAAATAAATAGAAGTAACAAGAGAAGTAGGGAAGGAAGGGAAGAAGAGAAAAGAAGGAAAAGGAGGAAGTGAAGGGTAGGGAGAAGCAGGGGAGAGAGAGAAAGAAGGAGGGGAGGGAAGGAGAAAGAAAAGGGAGTGAGAAGAAAGAAAAAGAAAGAAAGAAAGAAAGAAAGAAAGAAAGAAAGAAAGAAAGAAAGAAAGAAAGAAAGGAGGAAGAAAGGAAGGGAGAGAGGGAAGGGAAGGGAGGAAAAGGAAGGGAGGGGGAGGAGGGGAGGGGGAGGAGGGGAAGGAAGGGAGGAAAGGAAGGAAGGAAGGGAAAGAGAGAGAGAGAGAGAAAGAAAGATGATTTTATTTTATGAAAAATAATTCTTCTGTAATATCATCTTGTAATGCTCATAAGATGGTGCTTCCTACATTTTACTTTGTTTCTTTAATTGTTCATCTTCACTCAATTTTTTAAAAAGATTTTATTTATTATTTTGGCAGAAAGAGATCACAAGTAGGCAGAGAGGCAGGCAGAGGGAGAAGGGGAAGCAGGCTCCCTGCTGAGCAGAGAGCCCGATGTGGGGCTCAATCCTGGGACCCTGATACCATGACCTGAGCCGAAGGCAGAGGCTTAACCCACTGAGCCACCCAGGTGCCCTTCATCTTCACTCAGTTCTAAAGTTTGTGTGGATGGGAATCATGTCTTTCTTTCTTGTTGTAGTCCTTACACAATGTTTGGCATGGAGGAGTTGCTATAAATCAATACCTATCTATAGCTAGTATCTATATCTATATCTACATTCAAAGAATGACATCAGTTCCTCTTTGTATAGTCCTAAAATTATTTTTTTTTACAATGGCAAGAGGATAGAATGTACGGGCCATGTAGAGCAGTCTTTCAGTAGTGTATTCCAAGACTCTAGCAATGCCATAAACAGGTTGAACGCTGAGCTTGGCCACTTCTCTCCTTACCCTTCTCAAAGGATAATCTTTGCTATGCATGAGAACACAATGAAGAAAAGCATGCCAAGGAAAGGAAGAATGTGGGTAAGTTTTTATCTGAGACTCCCTAGGGAGCTCTTAAAAATATGGATTCCCAGGCCCCAGCCCAAACTTTGAATTGACGTGGGGTGACACCCAGAAAATCGGTATTTAAAAGCTTCAGCCTGGGTTGAAGAACAACTGTTGAGTGGGTCAAATGAACCTACTTAGTTGGGCAAGCTCCCAAGTGGGGCCAGTGGCATGGTTCACTTACCCACCCGCCCCTGTAAAGGGAGCATCCTCTAGGATCGCCCCACCAGCACTGAAGTCCTCGACATGTCCACTTCTTGGCTTCTGGCCCACTCTGGTCGTCCAGAGTGGACTGGGACTGGGAATGGAAGAGGGGGTGGAGGGACTGATAAACAATAGACCCCATCCAGGGGGCTGGATTTGGCCACTAGTACATGTTTTGAAACAACATGCATTGAGCCGACATTAAACAAATAAAATAAATTAAAAAAAACAAAACAAAACACAATACTTGCTGAGAGCCCACTGCATACTAGTCCCTAGGCCCTGTGAATACAGCACTGAACAAGATCAACCAAGTCCCTGGACTCACGGAACCTACATTCTGGGTGCAAGGCAGAGAACAAACAGATGTGCCAATATCATTGATTTCAATGAGATGAAAATCGAAGCAAGGTCAAGAGTACAGAGTGATGGGGACAGAATAAAGCCTGGACTGGGCGGCCAAGGAGGGCAGCTGTGAGGAGGTAGTGTTTGAGCTGAGACCTCAAAGAAGAGAAGTTCAGGTGGGAACCATATGGGAGCTGAGAGAACAGAAAGGGGAGAGCCTCTGGGTTGGGGGTGTCCTCAGCATATCCAAAAATAGGAAGTCCTTGGGGTTGGAATGGAGCAGGTCTGCTTGGAGGCTGTGAGGAGTCTATGATGTATCTCAAGTGTGATTCAAAGTCCCTGGAGAATTAGAGCAGGAAATGGAACTCAATCTATCTTTTTAAAAAAAGATTACTCTGCGGCCATGAGGAAAATGGGCCTGGCGTGCCAAGAGTGGAAGAAGGGCCACCAAGTGGAAGGCCATTGCAGTCGTCCAAGTACGTGACCGTGGTTTATATTAAGATAGATTGTGGAGAAGGGAGAAACAGCAAGATTCAGGGTGTATTTGAACGTGGCGTGGTGAAGACTTGCTGATGGAGATGATGTTGGGATAAGAGAAAGAGATGATTCAACTCTGTCACGTGGTTATAAGTACTAAACATCTGTAAAATGAATTCTGAATGCTTAGAACATAGTCAAATACATGAGAAGCACTAAAAAATCTTAGCAATCGTTAAACATACAAGCGAATGTGTCGAATGGATAATTGGGTATTTAAATTTGCAGCTCAGTGGGGAGGGCGGAGATACATGTTTGGGAGTTCCCAGGATTTGGTGGCATTTAAAATCATTGGACTCGATGAGATCTTAAAGGGGATAAAAAGATTCCATTATCTTATTATGGAATAAGAAGATGGACAGAAGAGCCCTGGGACACTTGGACATAGACTTGAGAATTGAGAAGAAGAGGAGACTGCGGGAAAAATGAAAAAAAAGGAGGGGTGCCTGGGTGGCTCAGTTGGTTAGGCGTCTGCCTTCAGCTCAGGTCATGATCTCAGAGTCCTGGGATCATGGGTCCTGGGATGGAGCCTCACATCGGGCTCCCTGCTCATTGGGGAGTCTGTTTCTCCCTCTCCCTGCTTCCCCCCACCCAGCTTGTGCGTGTGCTCTGCCTCTGACAAATAAATAAAATCTTAAAAAGATATATGAAAAGGAGAATAATATATAAATATGCTGGATGTGGAAAGAGCCATTATTTATGTAAATAACGTATTTTCAAAATCACATGTAAATCTCAAAATTTAAATTTGAGTTCGAGATGCCAATAGCTCTTGGATTCCTTCTTCCAGGCGAGAGAACGCTGCCGTCTGGAAAGTGGTGTTTGGCATCAACAATCTGGACCACCCGTCGACATTCGTGCAGACACGCCTGGTGAGGACCATCATCCTGCACCCTCGCTACAGCCGAGCCGTGGTGGACTATGACATCAGCATCGTGGAGCTGAGCGAAGACGTCAATGAAACCAGCTACGTCCGGCCGGTCTGCTTGCCCAGCTCAGAGCAGGCCTTGGAACCCGATAAGTACTGCTACATCACAGGCTGGGGGCACATGGGCAACAAAAGTAAGTCAGGGGCCTCGGGAGCACTTGCCTCTCCATTTATGCCCAAATACCGCTGTGCTACCCCCCGGGCGTTGGCGACAGTTTCCGGTTTTCACTTCTAAAAGTGTAGCCGCAAATGGCACACGGGAGAGGCCGGTACTTCGTGGTACTTAGACCTGCCACACTCAGAGGCAGCCTCACACATCCTTCTCCACACCTCAGATTCTCTCCTCAGGGAACCACTACCCGTGTTGTGGAGCTGCCATGCACGAGAAGGTCTGTTGGTCCTCCTGGCTTCAGACCGTCTCTACCAGTGACTCCCACCCGGCAGGCAGAGTCCCTTGGCGACACTCTCGAGTGGCTAGGCTGTTCCAATCCCCCTTCAAGCTACACGCACGGTCCCATTTCCCATTCTGTGTTATGATTTGGTCTTGTCAACATCTATAACACAGCCTGTGAGTCCGTCCAGAAAGGAAACTGACTTGCTATGTGCCTATTTAAATGGATTAAATTTGGCTCCCTAGGTGATTTAAACATACAAAACCTATAAACATTAAGAATTTGTACTCTAGGGGCGCCTGGGTGGCTCAGTGAGTTAAAGCCTCTGCCTTCAGCTCAGGTCATGATCCCAGGGTCCTGGGATCGAGCCCCACGTCGGGCTCTCTGCTCAGCAGGGAGCCAGCTTCCCCTTCTCTCTCTGCCTACTTGTGATCTCTCTCTCTGTCAAATAAATAAATAAACATTAAAAAAAAAAAAAAAAGAATTTGTACTCTACTCCCAGCCCCCATAACAGACCTCCTCATTTTGTCTGACCTATTAGAAGTGTAGAATAGACTGTAAGCAATGAGATAGTTTCTTTAACAGTAAGTGCTGGCCACTCCGACTCTCTCAAGAGTAACCCCTTGGCTCTTGGGAATGGTGATGTCCCGCCGGGAATTGGCGTCCCGCTATCTACCCTTGCAACTGCCAGTCTGAAGCACAAATTTTTAGCTCCTTAAAATTTAGTCAGAGAAGTTTTGGGCTAAGTTGAGTTTCTTTTCTACTTAATCAATTGACAACAGAAAGAAAATGCCAAAAGACAGAGGTGAGTCAGTGACTTGCGAAGAGTTCCCACGGGAGACCTTCGAAGGCAGTGTTGGGCATATTGCATCACCATTCCTGGGGACCTCAGTTTTTCAAAGTTATAATTAGTACTGTAATGTGATATAACAGTGGGTTATATTTTATATCACCCTTACTTGTATTGTTTCTGCAATATCCGCACCAGACTCAGAGCAATCATGTAGCATCGTACATAGCACACACATGGTGTAGCATGAAGGGCGGGGTTCTGAATTCAGTGAGAAAGATCTCATTGACCCTGGCTTCCTAGCTTATTGTAAAATGGAAAAAAAAATAATAGCAACTGTCCAATTCACAGGATTATCGTAACGATTAAGGACAGTAAGCCCAGAAAACGCTGAGTGCAGGTCCAGGCCTACCACCAGTACCCAATAAATGTTAGTGATGGTTCCTATTATCATTCTTTTGACAACTCACCGAAACTATTTCCATCACATTGATTTTCCAGACGTGACCCTTTCTTCCCATAAGCTACCCTGTACGTATATATATATACATGCTGCTTTACCATCACTGTCTAAAAGGGGAACAATGTGTATAATTTTGTAGGTCTAATCAACAAAAGATTATGCTTCAAGAAACCCATTATTATTCTGTGAGAACTTAGAAACAGAATTTGCATGTTCCCTCTGCTGATAGCAAGGGGTGGCTTTGTCCCTTTCAACATCTTTCTGTCATCCCTTCAAGGATTAGAGGTTCTTACCGCCAGTAATGGCCATGGTAGCACATGGTGAGACAGAGTCTTTAAACCTAAGATAGAGTCCCCTTCCCCTGTTAGACCCAATGGGTGAGCCGGGATAACCCTCCATCTGAGGCAGGGCTCTGGCTTGGTTATTTTCCCTTTCATCATAGTAGCTGTTGTTCTTGTTGAAGCATATATTAAGAGGGGAAAAGCACAAGCCAAGTTACCTAACCACATTACTGATCCAGTCTGTGCCTCAGTTTCTCATTAATAAAATGAAGGCAGTTGACCAGATGATCACTATCAATCAACACTTCTCATTGAAAATTCTGATGCCAAAAGAAATACAAATCAAAACCACAGTGAGATACCACCTCACACCAGTCAGAATGGCTAAAATTAGCAAGACAGATGTTGGCAAGGATGCGGAGAAAGGGGAACCCTCCTACACTGTTGGTGGGAATCCAGGCTGGTACAGCCACTCTGGAAAACTGTATGGAGGTTCCTCAAAATGTTGAAAATAGAGCTACCCTACGACCCAGCAATCGCACTACTGGGTATTTACCCTCAAGATACAAATGTAGTGATCCGAAGGGTCATATGCACCCGAATGTTTATAGCAGCAATGTCCACAATAGCCAAACTATGGAAAGAACCTAGATGTCCATCAACAGATGAATGGATCAAGAAGAAGTGGTATATATATTCAATGGAATACTATGCAGCCATCAAGAGAAACGAAATCTTGCCATTTGCAACAACGTGGATGGAACTAGAGGGTATTATGCTAAGCGAAATA
>CM052800.1:34446886-34505546 GCA_028533885.1 Nasua narica | reverse complement strand
CAATAGCCAAACTATGGAAAGAACCTAGATGTCCATCAACAGATGAATGGATCAAGAAGAAGTGGTATATATATTCAATGGAATACTATGCAGCCATCAAGAGAAACGAAATCTTGCCATTTGCAACAACGTGGATGGAACTAGAGGGTATTATGCTAAGCGAAATAAGTCAGTCAGAGAAAGACAATTATCACATGATTGCTCTGATATGAAGAATTTGAGAGGCAGGGCAGGGGGTTATGGGGGTGGGTGGGGAAGAGAAATGAAACAAGATGGGATGGGGAAGGAGACAAACCATAAGACACTCCTAAACTCAGGAAACAAACTAAGGGTTGCTGGGAGGTGGGGGGGAATAGGGATATGGACATTGGGGAGGGTACGTGCTATGACAAATGCTGTGAAATGTGTAAGCCTGATGATTCGCAGACATGTACCCTGGGGTAAATAATACATTATATGTTAATAAAAAAATTAAGAAAAAAAAAAGAAAAACAGCTTGGCATGTGGCTGATTTTGCCTAATGTCTCACTAAGTTTTTTGGGTAGTCTAAATATAATTGTTAAGAAAAAGTAAATTAAAGAGATTAAGTGAAATAAAAGTAGTTTTTAGCAAAAAAAAAAAAAAAAGAAAAGAAAATTCTGATGCCAAACAAGCCTTGTCTTTGGAGTGACATTGTAAGTAAAGCATATGATTCTCTGGATATACAGAGGTAATTATTTCCTATATGGCTTGTCTCATTTTTGAGTCATTTTGCCCTCTTAGATCTTTTGTTTGTTCTTCTCTTTTTAAAAACTCCAGTGCCTTTTAAGCTGCAAGAGGGAGAGGTCCGCATCATCTCGCTGGAGCAGTGCCAGTCCTACTTCGACATGAAGACCATCACCGCGCGGATGATATGCGCCGGCTACGAGTCTGGTACCATAGACTCCTGCATGGTAAATTGCTCTCCACGTCCCGAGGCCAGTCAGTTCCGTGGTCACTTCAGTGGGGCCCTGTAGACTCATTATTCCCATGCCACCCTTTGGGAATAGTTTTCAGAGATTGCTTATTACCCGATGTTTAATTATTCACAGTACGTACTCGCTCCGGTCCCCAAGCGATCCCGCTCACTACCTCCATGCCCCTTGCTCCAGTTGCCTTCAGCTTTCCCACCTGCTGCCTGGGACCAGCACCCCAGCTTAGCAGCAAGAGCCTCTTAGCAGCAAGGACAAATTAGGTTCTATGAGGAGCTAGTGGTGACCCATGGCTCCGACCGGGCTGCTCATGCCCATCCATAGCCCCTAGAAACACGGACACCAAAGGACATTTTCAGCCGTCAGAGTGATGGCATTGAAGCCCATACACACATCCCAGCTCCCAGGGTGTGTGACAGAACTACCTTTGTCTCTGGAGTCGATCGCACTGGCATTGGCTGGGCCTGCCTCTGTTTGCCAGCATGTCCTGAGCTATCACCGGACGGGACCCTTCGACACCCAGGATTCTCCGTCACAGTAGTTTGCCGAGCGTGCTCACTTCCAAAGCAGGGAGGTGCTTTTATTTTTACCTAATGAACGCTCATTGACTATTCTATTGGACTGGCTCCCAGGGAAGGATAAAAAGGTACAAGTGCTCAAAAAAGCTTTTTTTTTTTTTCCTATTTTCTAATCTTAATTCCAGTGTAGTTAGTTTCAGGGGTACGGCAGAGTGAGTCCACACTTCCATACGTCACCCTGTGCTCATCATGACATGTACACTCCTTAGTCCCCATCCTGTATCGCACCCATCCCTCACCACCTCCCCCCAGGTAGCCGGCAGTGTGTTCTCTATCGCTAAGAGTCTGTTTCTTGGTTCGCCTCTCTTTTTTTCTCCCCCACGTTCATTTGTTTTGTTTCTTAAATTTCACGCGTGAGTGAAATCATATGGTATTTGTCTTTCTCTGACGGACTGACCGTGCTTAGCATAATACTCTCTAGCTCCATCCGTATCGTTGCAAATGGCAAGACTGCATTCCATCTGTGGCTGAATATTCCATTGTGTATACGTACCACATCTTCTTTATCCATTCATCTATCAGTGGAATGGACACTCGGGCTGTTTCCACAGTTTTGCTATTGTAAGTAATGCTGCAGTAAACACAGGGGTGCACCTGTCCCTTTGAATGAGCGTTTTTGTATTTTTTGTGTAAATACTCAGTAGTGTGATTACTAAATCATAGGATGGTTCTATTTTAAACTTTTTGAAGAACCTCCATACTGCTTTCCACAGTGGTTGCACCAGTTTGCATTCCCACCCACAGGGCAAGAGGGTACCTCTGTCTCCACATCCTCACCAACACTTGCTTCTTGAGTTTTTGATTTTAGCTACTCCAACAGGTGTAAGTTGGTATCTCAGTGATTGATTTGCATTTTCCTGATGATGAGTGATGTTGAACATCTTTTTGTGTGTCTGTTGGCCATCCATGTATCTTCTTTGGAGAAATGTCTGTTCATGTCTTTTGCCCATTTGTTGATTGGATTATTTGTTTTGAGGGTGTTGAATTGTAAAAGTTCTTTATCAGTTTTGGATACTAACCCTTTATCAGACATGTCGTTTAAAAATACCTTCTCCCATTGCATAGGCTGTCTTTTAGTTTTGTTGATTGTTTCCTTCACTGTGCAGAAGCTTTTGATTTTGATGTAGTCCCAATAGTTTATTTTTATTTTTGCTTTTATTTCCTTTGCCTCAAGAGACATATCTAGAAAATGTTGCTGTGGGCGATATCAGAGAGATTACTACCTGTGCTCTCTCCTAGGACTTTTTATGATTTTATGTATCATATTTAGGTCTTTAAAATTTTTTGAGGGCGCCTGGGTGGCTCAGTTGGTTAGGCAACTGTCTTGGGCTCGGGTCATGGTCCCATGATCTTGGGATCGAGTTCCGCATCGGGCTCCCGGCTCCGCGGGGAGTCTGCTTCTCCTTCTGACCTTCTCCCCTCTCATGCTCTCTCTCACTGTCTATCTCAAATAATTAAATAAAATCTTAAAAAAAAAGTTTAAAATTTTTTGAGTTTATTTTTGTGTATGGAGTAAAAAAGTGGTCCAGTTTCATTTTTTTGTGTGTAGCTGACTAGTTTTCCCAGCATTTGTTGAAGGGACTTTTTCCCATTGGATGTTCTTTCCTACTTTGTTGAAAATTAATGAACCACGTAATTAGGGGTTCATTGCTGGGTTTTCTATTCTGTTCCATTGATCTATGTGTCTATTTTTGTACCAGTATCATACTGTTTTGATTATTACAGTGTTGCAATATAACTTGAAGACTGAAATTCTGATACTTCTTGGCTGTTTGGGGTCTTTTGTGGTTCCGTATAAATTTTAGGATTGTTTGTTCTAGTTCTGTGAAAAATGCTAATTGGTATTTTGATAGGAATTGCATTAAATCTGTAGACTGCTTTGATAGTATTGATAGTATAGACATTTTAACAATATTTGTTCTTCCAATCCATAAGCATGGAATATCTTTCCATTTCTTTGTGTCATCTTCGATTTTCTTCGTCAGTATTTTATAGTTTTCAGAGTACAGGTCTTTCACCTCTTTGGTGAAAAAAAAAATTCCTACAAATGGAATTTTTTTTTCTTAATTTCTCTTTCTGCTTCAAAGAAGCTTATAACAGGGTGGGGAAGGCAGTTATTATACATCCCGGCTAGGAAACCCCTTAGTTATTACACCGTCGTGGAGTAGGTCAGATTGCCCTGCATATTTTTGAATTGAAGAAGAGTTTGACAACGTTATTACTGCTAACACAACCTAATAAAAGAACAGTCTTGGTAGTCTATTTCAGAATGGGCAAATCAGAGGACTGGAAATGACCCAGCAGTGATTCCTTAGTTGTCAAGGGAAACAGGGAGGCAGGCAGATCCCTTGGTGTTTCACCACCATTCCTTCTGCCTCCTGGCCACAAGTCAGTTGAGATGGATTCCACCTACCTTCAGGCAGGAGGCCCAGGTACCTCTGGGTGGCGCAGTGGGTTAAAGCCAATGTCTTTGGCTCAGGTCATGATCTCAGGGTCCTGGGGTGGGGCTCTCTGCTCAGAGGGGAGTCTGCTTCCCCCTCTCTCTCTGCTTGCCTCTCTGCCTGCTTGTGATCTCTCTCTTTGTCAAATAAATAAATAAAATCTTAAAAAAAGAAAAAAAAGAGGCCCAGGTTTGATTTCCCAAGAGAAACAAACCTCCTCCCCCCAAAAAAAGTGTTTGGGGAGGCAGCACGGTATGGGGCTTGGGACACAGGATTTGCAGCCTGAAAGTTTTGGCTTGGATCCTATGTCTGCCTATAAGAATGTGACCTGGAGAAGTTCTAACCTCTCTAGCATCACAAGATGGGTCTGATTCTAATTTTTAGGGTGTTTTGAGCATTACCTGAGTCAATGTATGTGAAAACCCTATCTTTCACTTACCCGCATGTGATGTCTGACACACTCACTCAATGAATAGTAACTATATAATTAGCATCGATCAGTTAATGGTTGTTGTGTTCCAGGATCTCTTCCGAATGCTTCCTAAGAACTCATTTAATCCTCATCATCAGTTCTTGTGGCAGTATTATTGTTCTTGCTATGTTAGAAATCAAGAAAACAGGGGAGCTGAGAGGTTAAGTCATTTTCCCCATGTCGCCCAGCATGACGCTAGTAGAGTGAGGCTATGAACTCAAGCAGTCTGGCTTCAGGTCCAAGTGCTCGACCACCACACTCTCCTGGCAGCAGTGATCCGTGTGGGTACGTTTCTCCCTGTCCTCAAGATGGCTTGGACGTGTAGCCCAAACTGATGCCTCTTCATCTCTTGGTAATTGCTAAAGGAGAAGGGAGGTGATTCTTTGAAAGAGAATCAAGGCTCAGGCACAGGCAGGCTCACGTCATGTTGCCTGATAGGAAGCAGGTCTAGCCAACCTCGGCAGTAGTGGGACTGCAACAGTGTGGGGGTCTTAAATGCATACCAAATAGTCTCCAGGACATCCCCATGGGGAAAATAAAACAAGTCATCAAAAGCTCTTTTTGATTAGGTCTGGAGCAAGATCATTCACAGAACCTCTCATTATCTTCCTTCTTTGCATCCATAGGACACATTGGAGCTGTGGACCCTTCTGTTAAGGTCTAGAAATCATGTTAAGGTCTAGAAATCACGGGGATCAGTACTGAAGCCAAGCCTAAACTTTAGCCTAAGGCCCAATGTTACGAAAAGGGGACCAAGAAGAACGAGAGGTGACCTTCGCTGTATTCTCCCTTGCATTCAAATTGCTTCTTCCTCCCCTTCCTCTTTTTGCACCTGATACATGTCCATTTGCCTCTCGAGGCCTTGCTCAAAATCCACACCTTGGGAAGCTACATTTCGCTCCCCCTCCAGCTGGTATAATCCCTCTTTCCTCTGAGGACTCCTTTGTGTATGGCCTTTGGACCTGGCTCTCAAGTAGAGTTAAGCTTGTTAAAAGCCACTCTGGGGCAAAAAGTCCCGCCTCCTTCATCTGCATAGATCCCACACAGACTCACTTTGGCAAAGAGTAGACGCCAAACAATTATTTGGCTTAATTCTCTATCCGGAAGTAGAGAGATGCTGACCTGTACACGTCCCGTTTTGTTTTTTTTTAAGTACTAGTGACATTTATTTTTATTGACAATGTCTCTCAGTATACGGAGTTTCCAAGTTACCATGTGCCCCTTTCCCACTCTCCTCTCTGAAGAGCCTTCTTTTTTGACAGGCGACATAGACTTGTCCCATTTGAGTCACTCTGTGGCGGAATAAACAACTCAATGTCAGTCAGTTAGTATTCCTTTTATATGAGGGGAGGTGAAAAAAAAACCATGGAGTATGTCTAATAAAATGTTTCTAGTAAATTTTGCTCTAAAAAACTCAACAAGGCTTTCAGGCACATATTCAACCCCTTGCGAGGACCATCATTATTTAGGCTTACGGCATTGGCCAGTCATGCACGTAAAAGACGGCTGTTTCCACGGAGGCACGTGGAAACGCAATCGAAAATCTCATTTTGCATTTTGCTCGAATAGCAGTGGTATCTGCTCTCACTTCTGAGAGGAGAGCCCAGTAGTTCGGAGTCGGTGCCGGATCGCGTGGGTCCTCATGCGAGCGCTGCCTATGAACGGGGGTACGCACCCGCGCCTCAGTCTTGTCACCTCCAAAATGGATATTATAATAATCCTTAGCAACTCATAGGATCTCCTGAGCAGTAAATGAGCAAATACAAGGGAAAGTGTTTAGAGGAGCATCAATAAACCTAATTACCATTTTTGTCCAACAAGGTCAGGGGGGACAAAATAGAATTCCAAGTTTGAGGTCCTTCCAGGGCAAGAATCTGTAAATTCCCTCCATGAATTCATATACCTGCTTCCTTATTTTCTAGGATATCGAGCCCTCTCTTTTGAGGCCATGCGGAACACACCTAATCTCTGATCTTTTCAGATGTAGCCAGTATTCATGTTTATAAAGCCGAAAGTGTCTCACTGCTAATCCTGTGTGGGCAAAAGAACTGCAGGCCTGGAATGTCAAGAATGAAAATCTCCGTG
Source organism: Nasua narica (assembly GCA_028533885.1). NCBI lineage: Eukaryota > Metazoa > Chordata > Mammalia > Carnivora > Procyonidae > Nasua > Nasua narica. The sequence goes on along the minus strand of CM052800.1, from coordinate 34,499,020 downwards.
CAGATGAGATAGAACAGAGGCTACAAGTACAATACCTTGCTTTGAATAATTCTGATGTGCTGTTTTCCATTCACGTACACTAACTGAAAAAATCCTAAGAACTGTTAAGAAAGGCAGCAGTTGCCCGTGTCTTTTACTAAATGTACTCATTCACAAAGCAAGAATCTTGAAAATAGAGAGTTATTCTGGAATATTTTTCTAGCACTGTTGTGTGGAGGAAAAACAAAATCTTTGATTCGAATGTCCCATTTTGGGCACTCTTCAACGTTTATAAAGTGGCTCTGAGTTAAAGGATGACATCTCATTCGTTCTGATGCACTAAATTTAAAGACAAATTATGACCTATTTTGATAAGCCCAGGAAATGGCTGAGAAGTCTGATTTCATGGAAATAAGAATGTAGTCTTTTCCCAAGGGACGCCCATTCTTTTAAAGGTCAGGGTTTAAAACGTGCGTTAGTGGAAGTTCCATCAATGTAGTGGAAAGTGTGCTCCCTCTGGTTGGCAACGAAAGCCTTGGTGAAAATTTCCAAGAATTGGCTAAGCTGGGTTTGACTTCCTTGTACCCCAGGAGGGCTCTGACATACCAGTGACTAATGTTCACTGCCGTTCATTACAGGGTGACAGCGGTGGGCCCCTCGTTTGCGAGCAGCCTGGAGGACAGTGGACTTTATTTGGTTTAACGTCGTGGGGCTCCATCTGCTTCTCCAAAGTCCTGGGGCCTGGAGTGTATAGCAACGTGTCATACTTCGTCGAATGGATTGAAAGACAAATATACATCCACACCTTTCTCCTAAACTAATTCCAAAGATGAAGAGAGACTTCTGCCAGCAACACTCAAAGAAAATGGCCCTGTCGACTGTGGAGAGCTTCCTGCAGAGAGCTGTCCAGAAGCACTTTTCACAGACAGGGATGCTCAGCGGTACATTGCAAATGTTCATGTTTGTTTGGCTCTAATTTTATCCAGTTTTTTTCAACTTCAGTTTTCTCTTACTTCAAGTTTAATGACAGTCTTTAAAAAAAACACACACACAAACACACACACACACAAAACAAAGCAAAGCAGATTTTGTTCTTTTGCCAGGCCTAATCTTGACACAGATTAGCACAAAATTATCAGCTCTGGAATAAGGCAGGTGCTAGGGTAACAGGTTCTAGAAAATTCTCTGTATTCCAGTCACAAAGAGGACATTGAGATCCAGGCTGACTAATCTTTGCCAGCTTTTGTTTCTCAAGCACAATAGCATAGTGGTGAATTTCAATATTAATATTGGAGACTTGCTTTTGATTAAGAGCCAAGATAATTTACATGCTTAAATTATTTACTGTTACTCAAGTCTGCATAATTCTGAAAACCTATGAGAATCTAAGGTAAAAGAAAAGCAGCATCCATTTAGGTAACTGAAATGCCACAACATACTGAACACAAAGCTCCTTAGATATCAGCACATTCTGAACTTAAATCAAGGATGTGACTTTATAGAAAAGTCCTTGTAGAACCTTCCCTATAGCTGGGATTCGTTGTGTGTGTATCAGTTGGTAGACTGAGACCTCAACAGCTAGAAGAATATTCCTGGGAAACATTTTGTTTCGCCTATGTGACAATGAATGGAGATTGAACTTTGCCAAAGGAGAACTTGCTTTAGCCTGGAGAGGTTCAGTTTTGAAAACGAAAATTAAATTGCACCCAACCTCCAATTCAATATTTTCCAACTTTCCTGTGTTCACCCATAATGATAAAGTCACAGACATGCCTCTCAAAAGCACAGTTCAAGTTTGCATGGAGTAAAACATTTTGTAATTTGCCTTGAAACATGTTTAATGTCTGATGTTGCCATAGCCTCCTCTTGATAATTAAAACAAAAATTTAAACGTGCTTTTAAGCGCTAGGTCACTTTATGCCCATCAATTTCCGAAGTAACTAGTAGTTAAGTATTTTTCTCCCCATTAAAAAGCTTCAAAATGCAAATTGTCACATGTAAGTAATTTAGGTAGGCATCCATTTTGCAACATCCAAATGCCTTGGGAGCAAGGAGGATTCCCCACCAACCTTCACCAGCACCCCTCACTGCCTCAGCATACCACACAGAGACTTACTACAATTTTATACCTGTGTTTTTGTATTCTTTTCTATGTGTGCACGTATTTCCAAATCGAGAAGTTGCCTTGACACTTCCCATGTTATTCATGAGAGAATGTGAAATCCAGCAATGGAATTAGGGTCAGGATAGTGTGAAAGTGTATGAACATATATCTATTCTGTTATAGTTGTGGGTACATACTTCATGTAAAACTGTTAGCCTTGGTCAACTTATGTTCAGGCAAGTATACCTACTGTATTTATTCCAAATAACCCTTAATACAGGGCGCCTGGGAGGCTCAGTTGGTCAAGCGACTGCCTTCGGCTCAGGTCATGATCCCAGGGTCCTGGGATCGAGTCCCACATGCGGCTCTCCCTGCTCTGCAGGGAGCCTGCTTCTCCTTCTCCCTCTGCCTGCCATTCTCCCTGCTTGTGCTCTCTCTCTGTCAAATAAATAAATAAAATCTTAAAAAAAACACAAAAACTCTTAAAACCAATAAAATGGTACAATCCTTTTTTTTAATGGACATGGAACATGGGTAATGGCAGGTCCCAGAAAACCATGCCTCTCTAATAGTCGGCCTCCAGCTGCCGGCCAATCCAAATTTACCTGTCATGTGTCTCACTGTCACAGGAACGCGCTCTTTTATATTAGGTGATGCGCTCTCTGAGATGAGAGGTTCCTAATAGTTTCAAGTCCCTTAAGTGTCCAAAGAAAACTTTAATCCTGGTAAGAATGCCAGGAATCTTTCATGTCCAGAGTACATTTGGGGAACCTGATATAATAATTCTTTCACAGATCCTTGGGAGTAAAATTACCACAAAATGTAAACTGTTAATTAATTTTTGCTGGCTACCAGGAGCAATGATACAATGATTGGTCCCCAAAATTTGCTAAAATATACCGAATAGCAAAACACAATAGATCCCATCAGCTTGCGTAACTCTGTATAAAAGTTATTTACTTGCCAATGAGAACCTTTAAAGGCTTGATAAAGATCCCAAATCTCTTTTGCCCAGGAGCCGGTTATGTTTCAGAATCCAGAATTTTTCAGAATTTAAAAAATACAATTTAGCACCCAGTAATAAAATACACTTTTATAGCAAAATATCTGAATAATTACATTAAATAAATTGCCATACATCTGTTTAGGACATTGAATTTGTGCCTAATTTATGAAAAACTTTTCAATTTCAGAGCTCTTGGGATTTTGGAATTGTGGGTAAGAGACTGTGAACTCATAATACAAACACTCAAGACTTTCTTCTACTTTTATGTACAGATACCTGACATCTGGGAGATTGACATTTTTCCTTAGTTCTCTTGGCTTATTCCTTTTACCTGTAGGTTCTAACCCTTTATTTATATTCAGGGAATCAACTGCCAGCTGCTATGAGGATAACAGATGATAGGACATGACTGACTTTTCCATGTAAGAAAAGGCCATTACAATATTCTGGGAAAAGGTGGGCTTTGGGATTTTCCTTCTAAGCTCTGGTATCGACTACTGTTGAGATCAGGCGTATGTATAAGAGTTTCCTGTATACATGATTTATTAAACAGTTTATTTTAAAAAATCATTAAAGAGAGCAGAAAGAAACCTCCAATAGCCATATGGGATTTTGACAGCTCTAAAAATCAGTCTCTATGAAAGACTATTTGCAGTCATATCAGACGGTTACAAAAAAAATGGCAGACCAGGACAAAGAGGCAGCAGGAAAAGATGAAACCCTGAGGACAACAGAGTAATAGTCATAAGACCTTGATAGAGACATAGAACATCAGCATGGAGAGTTGAGGCAGGAGTTCTGGGTGGTTAGTGGCTGACAATTTTCAGATGAATAGGTACTGAATTTTAAAAGACCTCAACAAAAACAGATGATCTTGTAACATCTGGGCTTAGTTGGTAAACCAGTCTCTGTTCCAACTAAAGCCAACACACATGATTTGCAACAGCAACTAACTTGCTATCGACATTCCTGTCCTAAAATGTGTCTAAAAACATAGAACCTCATGGAGTTCGGCGGAGAACCACCTGTATTAGTCTCAGTGCATAATATCTCATTTTTAAAGGTTACAACTCCGGAGACCTTGTAGGATACTGTAAAGACTATGAACCCTCAAATGGTCTCTTGAAGACTGTTTTCAAATTGATTGTCTCATTCTGATCAGGTTACTGTCAGTTTCAGAATATAGGAAATTGCCAAGTGGGCTTTAGCTAGCTGATTATGTCTGCCCTAGCTATGGCCTATATTTCCCAGCTGACATCTGCACAGAGGCAGACCTCATAAAATGTCTTCTCTTGCCTGAAAGCTGAGAGAGGAACATATTACTGTCGAACCCTGGCACCCATGTGCCCCCTCCCCATGAAGACCCTGCCTCAAGAGAACACTAAAATGAGCAGAGAGGTCTGCCTTACATCAGCAGTCAGTCAGAGGCACCTTCTTGGAGGAAATAAAAATCCATTAATAATCACTAACCACATTTTCCACAGTACAGTTATTACCCAATTTTAGGTACATTGTCATTTAAAAGGCTCTTTGGAATTTTTCCTCTGGAAATTAACCATTTGTAAATTTTTTTTTTCCATGTGGAAATCTCTTCTGCATTCTAACTAATCTAAAACTACTTTTTCTCCATGAGAGAAAATGCAGATTGGAGTCTGCTCGTTGAAAGCATTTCCCTGGAATCTGAGATCTCCCAATAAAATAAATATATCTCAAAGGAATCCCTTAAGAATGTCTGCATGTCTAAGACAATTAAAACGCTTTTACAAAATCCAAAAAGTTTCATAAAAGCATTTGATTCGGAATGAAATATTTCACCTCCCTAAACTCAGTGCAGGCCCAACTGCAACCTCTCTTACAAATGTATCTACAAACATACAAGAAAGGTCATCACGTTGGCTTTTCCGGGCATAGAAGAATCTTCCTGTCCCTTAGGGAAAAATCCACCTCATTCCTGCTTGACAGAGGTGCCTCTTCAAAGTCCCTCTTCCACATCGGAAGGGAGACTTGCCACTCCAAGGAGGATACCTGATTTTTTTTTTTTTTAACCCTCTGAGGGCCCCGCCGTCCCTGAGGCCTTAGTTTCATAGAAGTCTGAGTCCAAAGCAGTTTCACGTACAGATAAACTTCCCTGGTCGACAGCACAAGACGGTGCTGACATCATCACAAAGGCAGCAGATGGGCCAGACGTGGCTGTTTTCTCTGACTTGGCAGCTGAGGGGTCAGCCCACTTAGATGGCACCCGGCCCATTGTTCCGGCCCCTCTCCACTTCTTGAGAGCTTCAGTCCTCTCCTCTGGAGTCAGTCTGTCCAAGTGCTGAGCCCTCTGAACTGGAGACGGAAACAGCGATCCCTGAAGAACTCGGTATGTAAACCTAGGTTCCAAAAAGCATCACAGAATTAGAGTCACCGAAAACGTGGCATGGGACACAAAACTGCACACTTGTCCCTTTTGGTCCCTGTAGGCAGTGCGGATGCTGGATAGCATGGTCATCCACTCTGTGGGTCTCCCACCCATGTTGTGGGGATTTATGCCATTAGATGAAGGTCCCCCACAGGGCTTTCCGACATAATCCCATCTCCTTTCCTGGTCGCCGCTGAGGTGGCTGAAGGGATCCATGTCACAGACCTAATCTCCTCAGCCTTCGGCTGGCCAGCCACACTGTTGGCCTTCTCCCTAGAGCATATTCCCAAAGCCAATCTCTTCATTTTTACAACTTTTGAAATCTAGATAGGCAGAGAATTTCTCAAATCTAATTTCTCTGGGTTTAATAGGCCTTCCTATTAATCAATCTCTTTTCTCTCACATTTTACTCTAAGCAGCAAGAAGAGACCAGGCCAGACCTTCAACACTAAATATCCAAGGTCATAGTTTCCAAAGTCTGCTTTGCACATAACGGCAAAACCCACTTCGGCTAAGTTTTCTGCCACTCTAGTGCCAAGATCCCCTTTCCTCAAATTTCCAGTAACACAATCCTCCTTGCTTTTGGACCCCTCACCGGCAGTGCCTGTAACATTCACATTTCTAGCAGCATCCTGTTTAAGGCCATATATGTCTTTTCTAAGATGATACAAGTTCTCTCCACCAGTGCTGCTTCTCACTTCTGAATCCCTACCAGCAGGAACGTCAATATCCACGATCATCTACAGTCTGCTTAAAGACGTCTAGAAATTTTCCATCGTGTACTTTCCCATCGTTTCCGTCCCTGCCCATTATTCAGTTTCAGAGCCACCTTCACATTCTCCTGCATTTGTCAGAGCACTAGGGGAGGCAAACTTTCTTCCAGTGGGCCAGATCGTAGTATTTCAGGCTTTGCGAGCCAGATCATCTCTGTTGGAACTATTCAGCTCTGCCGCTGTAGTGAAGCCCAGCCAGAGATTATGCATGAACGAGTGTGTCTATATCCCAATAAAACTTTATTCGTTTTTAAAACCGGGCAGTGGGCCAGATCTGGCCTGTGAGCCAGTTCGTCAGCTCTGTTAAGAGAGTCATCTAAAATCACCATTTTGACTCTCATATCCTCTTTTAAAAGGCAGAACTATGTGGCACCGAGTTTCCAGCTAAACAAGGTAAGTGTTATGAGAGCTACAGAGGAAAAACCTATGCATACTTCTTAGCTGTCTCCATCCCATACAACATTAGATATCCGAGCTAAACTGAAGGGGGAAAGACTGACTCAGATCCAGGAGGGGTGTTTTCAGTGCTGACATGCTGTGCAGAGACCCCCTACTCATCTCTCAGTACACATTCCCCCGTTTCTCCTTTTAGCAACCCTCAGATTTTCACCACTCTGACTCTACATACTGAGGTCCTAGTTAATGGGATATGGCAATGACGTGCAGCTTCTGGGTCATGCCATTACAAAGGAAAAGCAAAAAAAAAAAAAAACAAAAAACCCTCGCACCCCGCTTTCTCTCCTCCTGCCTCCTGCAGGCAGGGATGTGGGGGAGCTGATGGTGAGTCATCTCCAATCACGCCGATGAGGGCAGCAGCCGTGGGAGTTGGCAGAACAAAAAGCCAGAGGAAAGGATCCTCAGTTAACCCCGTGGGTGAAGCTGCTCCATCTTTGGGGAATGGCAACCCGATGAGAATTTTCCATGAGAAATCTCTCTTCCGGGTTGCCTGAACCATATTTGTTCTCTGGTCAAAGGGTTAAAACCCGTGTCTTCACAAGGATGCACACGGACTTCTCCACTGGTAAATGAGATGGTCTGCCGTCCGTTCTTAGCAGTCGCCTGAAGCCTTCGAAACCTCTGATCTCACTTCCTCTCTCGCGGATAAAAAAAAACCCGTACCTGGGTAAAAGGGCGACGCAGGTTGTGAGGACACAAACCAGGTAGAACATGGGGTCCAGCATGTGCTCCTGCATAATCCAGTAGGGGTTAGACGGTGGGTTGCAAGTGACACACAGGGCTCCGAAAACCAAGGCAAAGAAAAAATAAGACAGGAGGCTGCCCCCAGTGACCAGCATGTGGATCCACGTCTGCAAGACAGGAAAGGCAGGGGACTGAATACTCTTTCACCCACAGGGATTAGCATCCCCACAAAATCTGCTTTGCTGAAGAGACCACGTGTCTGAGCAATGAATGAACGGTGTTGTAACCCTTAGTAAGCAAAACACAAAATGCCTAAGAGATACTTGCACCTTGCATGGAGAGCTCACTCCGCTGTTTTGATTCTGTAAAATGAAGTCAAACGCCAAAAGGTTACTTTTGATGATGATTCTATTTTATATTCAATGCACCATGAGCTGTTTGGATAAAAAAAATACTGTCACTAACTGGCCTGTTTCTTAGGTAGTGTTAGGTAGTAGTTAAGGTAGTGTTCCAATCCTCAAACATTGCCCATTCACGTGGCTGGTAGACATTACTGTTTGTTGTTCGCCGATATTCTAATTTCATCCCACTGTAAGTACTGGAAGGATCGGATTTCCTTGCCCCCTTGAAATTAAGCGTGGCCATGTATCCTGCTTTGACCAGTGAAATGTGGACATAAAAATGGAAAGGACATAAAAAAAAAGTTCACTTAGAGACACACAAGAGCTGGTGTGCAATTTTCCATGCTGTCTCCTTCCTTTCTTTCTCTTTCTTCCTTTTTTTTTTTTTTAAGATTTTATTTATTTATTTGACAAAGAGAGAGAGAGATCACAAGCAGGCAGAGGCAGGCCGAGAGAGAGAGAGGGAAGCAGGCTCCCTGCTGAGCAGAGAGCCCGATGCGGGGCTCCATCCCAGGACCCTGAGATCATGTCCTGAGCTGAAGGCAGAGGCTCTAACCCACTGAGCCACCCAGGTGCCCCTGTCTCCTTTTTTTCTATGATGACCAAGGAGTACCTCCTTGCAGATGATTCCAGATGGTAGAGCTACAAGATATGCCTAGGGCACTGAGCTGCCCCCTCAGAGGACAACTGCCCTGGAGCTCTCGGAAACCTTAGCTAACTTCATATGAGCAAGAAACAAATCTTCGTGTATCACACCTTAACCTAGCCATCTTTGTAGCTACGTACATCTTGGAATTTTTCTTAATATTTTTCTGAAACTGGCTTCCTAGTTAAGTAACTTCATTGAGAAGGAAAAGCAGATCACTACATTAAATGTAATATCCCCACTACCTGTCATGAGAGTGCTGAGACCTGGGGCGCCTGGGTGGCTCAGTGGGTTAAAGCCTCTGCCTTCAGCCCAGGTCATGGTCTCAGGGTCCTGGGATCGAGCCCCGACATCGGGCTCTCTGCTCAGCGGGGAGCCTGCCTCCCCTTCTCTCCTTGCCTGCCTCTCTGCCTACTTGTGATCTCTCTCTCTCGGCCAAATAAACAAAATCTTGGAAAAAAAAAAAGTATGCTGCGTCTAGAGTCTGACCTATGTTACAGAGGGAAAATGATATAATCCGAGGTATGAAAGAGAATCACCTTCACATGATGTGATGTATTGTAGTAGGCAGTGCTCTTTGGTGGAGGGGAGCACCACCTAAAATCGTAGTGTATTTCCTAGTGGAGTATGTAATGCTTTTGGGGGGAAGCACTGCCTTTATCATTTTCTAAGGCTAGAATTTTCAAACGAGATCCAATTTTTTCCTTTTTTCTCTTCACCTTGCAAACTATTTCCCCTTGGTAGATCTCTTCACAAGTGTCACAAAGACTGCATATATGTGTATGTGTGTGTGTGTGTGTATTTTTTTTTTTTTGGTAAAATGTACAAACTGCTCAGAAAATGTGGGCTAACTCCTGATGATCATTATGCCTCTAAAACAAGGATTTGTTATTTTTTCTTTCTTTCTCAAATGTCTTTCCTTCTCATTGAACCCTACCGCCTGGTTTTTTTTTTTCCCCTTTAGATGGGCTTTCGGCAAGGGAGACAGCGACTTGCTGGAGCTGACGCATTTCCATAAATTGATACAGTTACAGTCAGGAGGTACTGGGTGAGAAAGGAAAGGGAGGTGGGAGGCGCCGCTGACATGAGGAGCCGAGCCCGGGGTGAAGGGAAGCTGCCTCACATCCTTAGAGCGGCTGACTCTTGCTGACAAGGGACTTTCGGAGGCTGTGAGCTCTAGCCTCCCCGGGCAGGAGGAAAAGGGCTTACTGATGCATCCTTTATAAGACACTGTTTTCCTGGGCACCTGGCTTTCACGCTCCCATTTCCTAATGAGGATACCTGACACCACGCCCGCGCGCAGCCTTGGCACCGTAGCCCTCCTCTAGCCAAAGCCCAGCCCTGAAGCTAAGGAGACAGAATTCTGTCCCCAGGGACGAAACTTGGGGCACAATGAGGCAAGAGTAGAAAGAAAAGGACTGCAACCAAGGCAGAGCAGAGCCAGGCAAGCCTGGCCATTAGTTCGTTCCCCGGATGTCCGGAGCCACTCTGGTTCCTCAGGAGGGTTTGGTTTGGTTTGATGATGGTTCTTCAATATATTTTTAATAAGTTTCCTATTTGCTCAGGTTGCTGTTGCTCATAACCAGTGAACCCAAACCGACACACTTTATGCGTTAGGTCCTTTGGACGGCTACTGAATGTCAGAACCCATGACAATTCCTGAGGTAGGAACAAAAGTGCCTCCAAAATTGTTTACAAATGAAATCAAATAGATATTATAACAATGCCAAATAATTTAGTTCTAGAGTTCCCTTTACCCTCCCTAGCTGGTATGTTCAGATTTTAACCTTTTACTGCACTTTAGGCTGGTAGAGTTTGATTATAGCAGGTTATAAGCAAGGCAGGTTAGTGCCAAAAATATTCTTTAGAAATTATTATGCTTTAGAAATTATTATAATTTTATAATACAACTGCACCTAACATTTAAAACTATAACCTCTTTCAGCTATTTCTGTTTGAAATGCATTCACTACCAGGAAGGTAAATATACCCCAAACACTGGTTAGTCATTTAATCATTTGTTTATCCATTCAAATATTTTTTAATACCTACTGTGTGTCAGTCCGGTCCTAGATTCTGGTATACGGTGATTAACAAACATGAACCCTTCCCATCATAGAGATTATAGTCGAATGCGGAAGATAAACATGAATCAGATAATCACATAACAGATGAATAATAAATCATTATTGAGGCAATGAAGACAAACAAGAGGATGGAATGAAAAAATGGATTGTTAGTGAAGGGCTCGTGGAGAAAGCAGCATTTTTGCTGAGACTGAAAAGAATATGGAAGCTGGGTCAAGTGCAAAGAACCAAGGGAAGAGTAAGAATACTCTTTCAGAAGATGAGGTAAATGCTAGGGACCTGATGTGGTAACAAGCTCACTATATCTGAAGATAAGGTAAATGCTAAGGTAACAAGCTCACTATATCTGAACCACTGAAGGAAGGACAGTGTGGCTCCAGCCCATGAAAAAGTGGAAATGTAATTGGCGAGAAAAGTAGAGGCATCACTGCATGAAGTCTTGAAGGCCATCTTAGGGCTTTTTGATTTTACTCCCAGTACAATGGGAAATCACTGAAGGGATTTATCCAAAGGACAGCAACAAGATAGGATTTGTGTTTCAAAAGGATGATTCTAGTTGTGTTGTAGAAGATGGCTGGAAGAGTCAAGAGTAGAGGTGGGCAGGACGTCTAAGGGGCTGTAGCAATAGTCCAGGAAGTGGCTTAGGGTATATATAGCAAAGGTAATGGCAGCGGAAATGAGCGAAAGGCATAATCATAGAGGTAGTTCATTCTCCAGAGATGGGTGGAATGTTTTTCATCCGCAAAGGAAGGTTTACAACAAAGCTCTCACCATCTGAATCCTACACATTAGTTTTGCTACAGAGAGCTACCATACAATCATTTTGATGAAAAGAATGAACTATCATTAAGTCAGCAACTAAGGTAAATAAAAGACCAAGATTTAAATGAATGGTAAAAATTCTGGAGGGAAGAAAATATATTTTTGTAACATCAGACATTTTATTGTGATAAAACCATCACTTACTAAAGTCAGTATACAAGGATCATGGCACGACGCCTCTCTTGAGTTGAGCTGAAAGGCATCGGCATGGTCTTGAAGAACGTTGGTCATTGAAAGGTAATTGTTTCTCCAGCTTGACTCATGCCTCCCTGAACCATCACCATGGATACCACCAAGGGGACTGGGTAGATGTTTTCCACTTTCCCTGGCTCTACATCAACCTCAACAAAATGGCACTCAACAATCAACAAGAGCAGCCATGAGTCACCCTTCATACTTGGTGTCATTACTCCTCTGGTTACTGTGTGTTTTCTAGGCATTCAGGGTTTAGCATGCTCACTGCTAATAGAAGACATTTCCCCAAGCAGTTTCACGCTACTTCAGAGGCAGAAAAACCACTCACCAAACTCTTGCTTTCAATCACCAGGTGGAGAATAATGATGAACAGAGCAGCTGTGTTCAGGGGGTTTCCAAATGCAAAGATGTCGACGTCTGAGCCCTGGTAGGTCTACAGAAAGAGGACAACAGGGGGTGATCTTAGATAGTTGTCACACTCCGTGGTTTGAGTATCATCCCCTTATCTTATAAGTCAACCAAGGATGGAGTCTCTTCTTCAGTGTTGCTAATAATGGGTCATTTAGGATACACTTGAACATTTTCGAAAGAGAGACCAGCTCTTGGGCCATCTCATCTTTGAAGTTTTCAGTTGGAGTGCCTCTTTATCTTGAGCCATAATTCATCTTCCTGGAACCTTTTACTTACACTTCTGGTTCCTTGAGGTATAGAAAAATATCAAATATTTCCCATTTAATAGAGCTGCAAAACTCTGAGGCAGCTATTCAGGATACCCTGGGGGGGGCGCCAGGGGGCTCAGGTGGTTGAATGTCTCTTTTTTCTCAGCTCAAGTCATGATCTCAGGGTCCAGGGATCGGGACCCTGCATTGGGTTCCATGCTCAGCACAGTCTGCTTGGGATTCTCCCTCCATCTCCCTCTGCTTGTGCATGCACTCATTCTCAATGTCTCTCTCAAAAAAAAAAAAAAAAAAAAAAAAAGGCTATCCTAAGTGTATATCTCTGCTAAGTAAATATCCCCTCTCCCATGTATATGTCCTCAAATCCTTAAAGTATTCTTCCAAGGACACAATTCTCTGATCTTTCACAATTCTACTCGCTCTCTTCTGCTTACCTTCAGATTGTCTTATCTGTATTCCTCTTGAAATGCAGTATGCCCAGAATACTCTAGCTGGCAAACTCAAGTCATTTTATTTAAGTAAAGATCTAAAGAACAGAGGTTATTAATTTAATCTTTTTTTTTCATTCTTAAAATATACTGTGCTTTTGTTAATAACAATCCATGACCAAACCAGTGTTCTCTTCCGGGTAAGCGTGTATATGGGTGGGCAGTTATATTGTGCTGCTTTGTGCTTGCTTTTTGTCTGAGTTTTAAAATTCATTTTTATACATGTTTTGTTTAGTCATAGTTCTTCTATTCTTCACCTATAAAACAGGTTTTTTTAGTTTTGGAGAGACTATAAGAATTTAAATTTAAGACTATGAATATCATCCTAGCAGATTTAGCCCAGCACTAATAATTGATTTCATATTCTGACTTTGCTTCTCTGATTTTGACTCATCTCATTATATGCCTGGACTCTCAATTTTATCCAGGTCATTTACAAAAACTATCAAACAGCACGGGGCTAAAAAGGAGACTCATGAGGAGTCAGCTACGTACTTCTCTCCAAATTTAATCCATTGTCTAACATATTTGGGGGAGAATGTTATAATTTAGTCGGTTAATGATCAACTTGATTATATGAGCAAGATACCCTAATACAGCCATTCTATATGCTGATACCAGCAACAAAGAAGCATCACTGATTCATTAATAACACACACTTTGAGTGAATAAGGACTCACATAGTAAGGCACAAAGAAGCACACCAGGCTTTGATAAAAGGCATCCAACAAGGTGATCCAGAAGGTAAGGGGTAAGTATGCCTGAAAATGAGACAGACATTGTGGAGGGATTAACAAGAGTCAAAGCAAAGTCAAGTAACAACAGAAACCAATAATTATTTTTGCTTCTCTGAGAAGAAGACTATAATTCCTTTATTCTCTCACTCACAAAATAGGTGGGATTTGTAAATAGTGGTAGAAGAATACGGCGTGATGTTGAATAGGTGAAAAAAAATCCATGGAGGAACTCTCTTCAACTCATGTCGCTTTTATCATTGGATCAACCTTAAATCTACTTAAAATAGGGATAGTAAGTACTGATTTTCCATTTCCTATTGATCAGAAAGCGTGGTTTCAAAAACTACTCCGAATCCATCCACTTCTGTCTGCATTCTCCTTCACCAACAACTCTCTTTATGAATGACCGAAGCCACCTAACTGGCTTCTTTTCTTCTGCTCCTTTGCCTAATCCAATCTTCTACAGCAGTCAGAAGGTTCTTAAAGGTTATAAATCAGGTTGTGCCATCTCCCTAATCAATAAAACTGACCCCTTCCAATGCCTCCAATGACTTTCCGCTGCGTTCCAATGCAATTTAAGTTCCTCTCCACGGCTAGTAATGTCTCGGAGGGTCTGCCTGCTGGGGTCCCTCTCTTCAGGGTCCCACCCTCACATTCTTACCCTCGTCCACTATGATCCTACCATAGGCACCATCCATTCTTCAAACTTGCCAGACCCATTCTTTCCCCGGGGTTTCACCTGTGCTCCTCTCTCTGCCTGGATTCTTTGCCCTGGACCTCCCACATGACCCACCCTTCATCATTCACAACCCAGCTCCATCTCATCTCCCGAGACACTCCCGGACCAGTCTACAAGTTATGCCCATCCCATCACTTACTACCATGGCATCTGTAGAAATCTCTCATCGCCATCGGAAATAGTTTTATTTGTTTACCTAATGATTTTCTGGTTCTTTCAACAGAATGCAAACTTCCTACAGTAGGGCTTTGATTTTTTTATTCAAGTGATTAAAACAGTACCTAGTACATAACAAGTACTCAATAAATATTTGTCAGATTAATAAACTATTCCTATATAAATTTTCACATGCTGAACTGCTTCTAACAAAAAGCATATAGAAAAAAAGAAAAAAGTTCAAGTAGAGACACTAATCAAGTGATGGAAAACAGGTTTTCTTTTTTTTTTTTCCTTTTTTTTTGGTGATCAGAAAATATTTATTGAATAAATGCATATTTTAGAATAATGATATGATTGTTAACTTGCGTTGTATTTCACAACCTCAATTTCAAAAACAGTTATTTATAAACTTTCTTTTGTGTTCCTTAAGTATTATATTATTGCTTTCCTCAGAGCTGACATTTTAAGACATGGGAGAAGGGAAGGATGGAGGAAAGATTTAGGTACCAGATGGGAGCAACTCTTGATAAAAATGGCTCATAGTTTTTAGCAACTGCTATTAAAACTACTGTTCAAATAAAGACTTAGTATACATAGTAATTCCTGAGATCCTTTTGGAGATTTCAGCTGCCATAAGAAGTCAAACTCTCCCTCTTCACAGATGACATGATGCTTTATGTGGAAAACCCAAAAGACTCCACCCCCAAATTACTAGAACTCATACAGCAATTCAGCAAAGTGGCAGGATACAGAATCAATGCACAGAAATCAGTTGCTTTTCTATATACTAACAATGTAACTGTAAAAAGAGAAATTAAGGAATCAATTCCATTCACAATAGCAACAAAAACCATAAGATACCTAGGAATAAACCTAACTAAAGAGGTAAACAATCTATACTCTAGAAACTACAGAACACTTATAAAAGAAATTGAGGAAGACACAAAGAGATGGAAAAACATCCCATGCTCATGGATTGGAAGACTAAACATTGTCAAAATGTCTATCCTTCCCAGAGCAATTTACACTTTCAGTGCCATCCCTATTAAAATGCTATTGGCATTTTTCAAAGAGCTGGAACAAAAAAATCCTAAAATCTGTATGGAACCAGAAAAGACCCTGAATCACCAAGGGAAGGATGAAAAAGAAAAACAAAGCTGGGGGCATCGTGTTGCCTGATTTCGAGCTATATTACAAAGCTGTGATCACCAAGACAGCATGGTACTGGCACAAAAACAGAACAAAGACTGCAGAAATGGATCCTCAACTCTATGGTCAACTAATATTTGACAAACCAGGAAAAAATATCCAATGGAAAAAAGACAGTGTCTTCAATAAGTGGTGCTGGGAAAATTGGACAGCTACATATAGAAGAATGATACTGGACCATTCCCTTGCACCATAAACAAAGATAAACTCAAAATGGATGAAAGACATCAATGTGAGACAAGAATCCATCAAAATACTAGAGGAGAACATAGGCAGTTAGCTCTTCGACATTGGAAAACAGGTTTTCAAACAAAAGCCATCTCTGACTGAATGCTGATGTGTGTGCACAAGGATTCTGGGGCTCTTTCAGACCCAGGAGGAATAAGAGTGCTATGGATTACTAGTGATATTTGCCATGGACAAAAATGGCAACACGTGTATTATATCCTTAAGCTAGTCCTCTCTTTTCTTAACATATTCTCAGTCTTATTTCCTTCCAAATGCGAAATGGGATGACATTTCCTTGGAAATAGCCAATTGTCTTTTAAATAACCAAGTTTTATAAATGCACAAATTCTTCACAGACATTCTTCCATTCTTCAATAGACTGCGCTTAGAATTTTAAAATCTATTCTTTAAAAAAGACAACTCTTCATCCTCTGGAAAATCAAAGCAATGAGGATTTGTTGTTCCTAATATTGTTACTGTTACTGTTCCTTTTCCCGGTATTTTCTTTTACTATTTCCTCCTTAAAAATGATGGGATGTTTTACCTTTCTTCATCCATAGTTTCATAAAAATCGAAGCAGAAGAACAATCAAATGACAGAAGAGAATGTGGTAGAATCAAAGGGGCAACCAAAATGCCACTAGACAGGAGAGAACAAAGTGGGGATAAGCTAAAATATAACTTCAAGCTTCTGGAGGAATGAAGTTTTTGCTCAAAAACTTATAGCAAAAAAGGCAGAAGCACAATTGTTCCGCAGTCATGTGAGTAAGGGGACTCTGGAAGCAAAGGAGAGGAAAAGATAAATGAGAGGCTGGAGAGATGAACTCATGGGATCTCCTGGAATCTGAAAGAGAAAACGTGGACACAAAGTCTAAGCCAGGAAAGGCCGCTATGTGGGTGAGAAAAGATGAGTAAAAGAGGATTGCTGCTTGGGAGGGAAACCTCTGCTGCAGCCTTCCAGATCATCTCCCCTGGAGAGAGATTCTGTAACCCTGGGGGAGTATATCTCATGACACTGGAAACTGGAAATGGGCCAAGCATAAAACGGAATTTGTTTGAAGGCCAAGTTCAAAGAAAGGACAACTCTTCTGGAAGGTAATCTCAATGAAACCCATGACCTTCTATCAATAGCCACATGCTGGGAATCCGCCTGCTACTACCATGTATTACGAAACTGGCCAGCTCAATAGAACAATGTATGCAAAGGATTGATGACAGGGCCCAGCAACAGGAAACTGTGATCTCAAGTCTTTCAAGGGAACGAAACAATCATGACCTGTACAAATGGGCTTTTAAAATGCCAGCTCTAAAACCTCTGAAGGGCGTCTCTCACCTCTCTTTCCCCAAGGGACTTGGAATTTAATTTAGATTTAGGTTGGGGTTACAAGACAACCTCCATTAATATCGACCACCTATTCCTGGCCTTGAACTTTAAGTCAGACTGGATTCCTCTAGGAAAACCCCATTTAGTTCCTTGATCTGAACGGATTGGAGGATATTAAAGGATCAAGGGACTCTCGTCTTCCCTGAAAGTTGAACGGGTGACTTTTCTGTGTTGGCTACGGCAGGTAGACTGCGGACTTTAAGTTACTCCCCAGCCTGGAAAGAAGTTCAAGTCAGAATAAAAAGTTAGACGGATGAACATAAACACATTTTAAATTGGAGATTTCCTCAAATTTCTGGTTAACTCTGGGGGGCGAGGGGGAGTAAAAATAACAATATTGAGAGCCTAATATGGCTGGAACTTTTATCTTACTTGATCCTCATACTATCTCCATAAAGAAATAGAAGTACAGGAAAGTTAAATCATTTACCAAGGTCACAAACCACAGGACCAGAATTTAAACTCAGGCTAAACCCATTATTTCTAACTGATCTGGGTCAGTTTCTTTAGAACACTGAGTGAAACAGAACACACTCCAGTAGGTCTGATTTTTGCCTGCCCAGCGCTTCTCTAGGAAACCCTTCCTCCCTATCATGTCCACGTGATTCAGCTCTGTCCTCAGGAACAATAAATGTCCCAGGCCCGGTCAATGACAAAATGATCTTTTTTATCAAGCCAATTTGAGCTGGTTTCTGTCACTTGCAGCTGAAAGGGTCCTAACTAACGGAGTTCTCTTCTCAAGACTAGAACATCCGACTACGATTCGGGGACACCTCAGCTTTGCTCACTTACAGGTATCTATAGGGTCCTGGTCTTCCTCAGTCCCCGTGATCCTGACCGTGCACTTGGGAGAGCACTTTAGATTTCCGGCCATGGAATAGCTTTGCGGAGGCGGGAGGAGACCCAGGGACTGAGGACAGAGCCAGCGTTCTTTCTGCAACCCCGCATAGTGGTGGAGAGCATGGGCTGGAGATCCAGAGTTCACATGCACTGCCCACGAACTCTGGGACACGGGCTCATTACTGAAGGCTCCTCTCTGTGCCTGACCGTCCTCGTCCACAACGTGGATAACGACAGCACGTACTAGCAGGGTCATTCTGAGGATTAGATTTATCTATAGCAAGCATTTAGAATAGTGCCTGGCATATAGGAGGCATTACATAAACATTCATAAGCGCTCTATTAATTATTATTAATTTTGTAGAAAACAAATCAGAAAGAAAAGAATTGTGAGACAGTGAGCCCAACTAATTAGCAACCACGATAGTCTAGGTAGGAGAAAATGAGGACAGGGACAGAAAATGAGAAAGGGGGGGACAGATATCAGTGATCCATCAGAGGTAGACTGACAGCATGAAGATCATTTAAGCAGAGGCAGGGCCTGGCTTTAGGGCGAGGAAGCTGTGCAGATCACGTCACCACGCTGCAGGAGAGGAGAACCTGAAGAATTCCATTTCGGCTTTAGAACCAGACTACAAAGGATTCATATCCTGCCTCTGCGGGTTCTTTTTTTTTAGCTGTGAGATTTTTTGGAAAAATTACTGAGCCCCTTTGAAATTCAGATTCTTCGTCTTAGAATGGGTACAATACCAAGTTCTCCCTCAAAAAGTTTGTGGAGATAAATGAGACAGGGAAGGTTTAGTAGTTCGCACAAGAGATGGCACAGTGAGGTTTAGCAAATCCCAGACATTATGAGTTGTAGGGTCGAAACGCCAGATTTCTTCAGGTGCGTACCTAAGACCTTTCAGAGTCGTACCTATGTTCACCTCAGAGGCAAGTAACTTCGTATCTGCCCTGTTGGCAGAGGTATTCTGAAACGGCCTCATAACGCCAAAAGTAACTTTAAGGAGTCACAAACATACCACACCGTTTGAGCTGGGATCACTGGAACGTGCCCTGGCCTGGACAGCGGATGCATTTCGGTCCAAGCATGTCTGCCTCGGCACCTACCTCTGATTTCTGACCACTCTTGTAAAGTTCTGGCAGCTGCAGGAGGGTCTCTGCAGACACATCTTTCTCCAAGACACCATAAATGACAGGAGGAGCGGAAGTGAAAAGGAGGTTGAATAAGATCAAAACCCAGTAGTCAGTCATGGAGGTTCCTGAAAATCCACAAAAGAACTGGTACCAGAAAAGGAGGTTCACATAGGCCTAGGAACACAAGAGGGAACATTTGCGTCTTAGAAACAAACAGCCACGTGTGCCATGAGCACACAAGCCACATGCTGCCACTGTCAGCTGTGTGATCCCGGCCTCTCTCGCCCTTAGCAAATGGAAGACCACAACTTACCTTGCCGTCTTTTGGGGATATGCATTTGATGAAAGGAAAACACGACATACATACACACACGTATGTCCATACACACACACACACACACACACACACACACACACCCCTCTTACTGTGTAGTGCAGGCCCAGTCCGAACCCTCCTAACAACTCGGGAATTACTGTGGCCCCATTTTACAGATAAGGAAACGGAGGCACAGAGAGGCTAAGGCACTTGCCCAAAGTTATCCGGCTAATCAGTAACAGTCAGTATTCAAACTGAGACACCGCTTCTACATGGAGTGATCCTAGCCCTGTGCCTGGTATGTGGAAAGTACACAACAGCTGTCCATCCTCCTGCTTTCTAGGTTCGAGATTACTTCTGAGTGGTGCCGGCAGGGCAGCCAACCATCCCAGTTGGCTGAGGAGCTTCCCAGGACATGGACTCTCCTGCTAACACTGGGACAGTCCCAGGCAAACCAGCACAGGTGGTCGTCCAGAGGCTGGAAACATACATCCTACAGTGTTTGGTACTGTTGGCCTTCTAGACGCAGAGGCATACTTTAGGGTAAGAGCCACAATCCTCAGGACAGAGTTTATTCAATCTAGGGTCTGTGGACACACCCTTTTCCCGAAAATGTATCAATCTGGGGTACATGTGTTTTGGGGAATGAATTCATAGTCTTCATCAGTATCTCAAAAGTTTTCTAAGAACCACAGTCTCAGAAAGATAAGTTACCTGAATGGCTTCTGGTACTGGCCTGTTTCTCCACAGTTTACAAAACATTGACTGTTTTGCTAGGTAAGTAAGAGGCAGAAGTGAGTTGGGAGGGTGTCAGGGTGAAGGTCCACTGAGGGTTTCACAGCGGAAGCCCCAGGGTCCCTGATCCCTGGTGATGGAGAGTTTATTGATACACGCTTCCCCACTCCCCAAGAGCGTATGACAACTCTCTTCCTCATACTAGGGCTCCTTACCCTTTGAGTTTAATCTGGGCTTAAAAGGAAAGGGGCGGGGGTGGGCTACACCACAAGAGGAGTGGGAAGAAAAATGCAAAAATATTTTTAAAAAAAACTTGGGAAAGAGGCTCCTCCCTAAAAGTCAGTGACCACTACCAAGTCCCAGAATTTTAAAAAAGCCCATTGTGCTGCAGGACAAAAAAAATAAAATGTTCTGCTAACAAACAGACACACACACACACACATACACACACACACACACACACACACACACACAGATCTGAATTACATATTTGGAATATCAGTAGAATGACCTATTGAAGTTATTTTTTTCCTACAGGTGGTATTTTGAGAGAGTTATATAAATTGATGTTTACTGTTAACACGCTACGTGTGGACTTAAAAGCTAAGAATAAATTTGGTCTAAAAAATCATGAATATTTACATAATCACTTGCCTAGAAGGAACTTAAGTGAAGGTCAACATAATCTTATAAAAGAGGAGACTGAAATTTAAACGGCATGCCAAGGATTAGAAGCTAGGACTTCCCATCAAATTCCGCCCCCTGAGGAATGACACAGTCAAAATTAAGTTCTCTGGCCACCAAATAACTCCCAAGCGCAAACACATTTTACAGGCTTGCTAGAGAATTCTTCGTTTCTGAGTGTTAGCCAGCTACAGGCTAAGGCGGGATCCTGGGTTTTCAGTGGCATCTGTGTCTTCAATATACGACAGGGGCCACCGGTCTGAGGCCAGCAGACAGTCTTTGCTAGCTCCTGGAAAATGGAAGCAAACCTTTTCATTCTCTACTGACAGACAGCATTAAACATTTCATAATTCTGCTTGTCACTACCTCTCCATGGAAGGTCAAAACCTGGGTCTTAAATGAACCAGACAGGACTTAATGGGATGGAAAAGCACAGGGAATAGAAACGCCAGCAAAGGGACAAGCCCGGCAATTTGCTGTTGGCGGCTGAACCGACATGAGCACGTGCCCAGCTCACCGCCGGGGAGGCAGCAGAAGCGGTCCCGCTGCACCCCGACCTTCAGTGAACCCGGCGGCCCCATGCAGGGCACGTCCTCTCCATCCCTTCCGCAAGCAGAACACGAAAGTGAGGAGGGGGAAGGGAGCTACATACCACGTTCTTGTAGAAAAAATAGAGAATCATGTTGGAGAGTCGCGTGTAACACCAGTGCCCGTGAACCAGGAGGAGCTTGCCGAGATGCTTAAACTGAGCAATGGCAAAGTCGCTGGCCATCACCGCCTGCGGGGGCAACGGGAAGAGGACGCTCCCCTGAGCGATCAGACTCGTTCACACAGACGGAGCACGGCAGCCCGACCACCAGCGGGCTCCCGCCGGCCCAATCTGCTATTTAGACCAGCACAAAATAGAGTAGCCGCAAACAAAAACTCATGAACACGGAGCCGTAGTCAGCTTCCAATATGGCACCTCTCTTTGGCTTCCACTCATGAGTGAACTTCAGCACATGCGCTTTCCTGGAAAGCGGCTCCCTCAGCGAGGACGCCGCGCGTGACCGTCGGCATCCGCTTCTCCTCGGTGAGAAGAACACTGAAAGTATTGTAGCCACGACTTTACGTAACTATGTAGAACGTGCCAGGGAAAGAGGTAATTGAAGTTCTCAAGTTTTGCAGAAATCTCCTAACTTACAATTCTCTGAAAACCCTAAGCCTCACGTGCTGTCTTCCTGTGTGACGGCATGTGCTCTGTACATGAAAAGCAGTCTTTGGATCAGCTTTTAGCTGACTTTTGTGCCTAAAAACATTATCCAGTACGCACACATGTGCACACACACACATACAAATAGGACACTCACTCTCCCTTATTCTCAAATATCATCTTCCTCCCTCCCTCTTTAGGTCTGTAGGTCTTTATTCAAATCCTTAGTAGCTTTCATCAGTGTCAAAAGTCACGCAGTTATTACAGGGCTAAATATATATATTATTATGATCTATAGATAATATAGATATTATTACATCTATATTAGGAACTATGTATTTTAAACTGAAGGAGCACACACTTAAAATTATCCAGAAAAGCACCCCAATACCCACACGGTAAATAATCAATAGACGCACTTCCTGCCACCTACTTCTGATCCAGCCACAGCCGGCCTCACTTTACCACAGAGATTTCCCCAATGGACTTTTGCCCTTGGATAGGCCGGTGAAGTTCATGGTACTTGGGTGCACAAAATCCACTCACCTGCATGCCTTCCTGACCTGAGATCCCAATCCCAACGTCTGCCACTTGAATCATGCTGACATCATTGGCACCATCACCTTCAGGAGGCCGAAGAAAAGGCAAGAAACATAGGAAGGATAAAGAAAAAAAGCAAACTCTGCAAAGCAACAAATCCTTCAACGTTTACCCCAGGTCTGCAAGTTCATGAAACAGACATTACACGCATCCCACCGCCATCAGGAAGAATTCTGAACTCAATAATGCCTGAAAATCCTCCACGCAAAAGCATCTGGACTGATCTCCCCTTTTTCCATGCCACTCTACTTTCAATTTTCCAGATATCTCTGCTCGTTCGGGCCACCGCACCTGTGGTTCCTGCATCCTTGGAACACTGGCCTCATCACCCCCACCTCACGAGGATGGGCTTCCATTGCTCTTGCCCTCAGCTCAGATGTCACCTCCTCTGGGAAATCCTTCTCATATTCCCTCTACATTAGATGCCTCTTCCTGAGACTCCAGTGCCATATCCTACTATCATATGATACTACGGTTGCTATATATTTCTTGGTCTCCCCAGTACACTGGAAGCTTTTTAAGGGAAAGTATTACATTCCTATGGGTGATGAACAGTTGTTGTTTCCAACTGCCCACCAACCATTCACCCTGATTCCAGCACCCTGATTTTCCTTGGGAACTTTGACGCCTTGTGGTTTGCTAGGATGAACCCAAAGCCCCCGACTGAAGGTGGCACCTGACCCAGGCCTAGACCGTTAGCACCATCTGCTTCCCGGCTCAGAGATGGGTACAAGACTCAACTGATGTAGCTGATATGTCCAGGGGTTCTAGTCCTGGGAACATCTGGATCTAGAGCTTCAACAATTCATTCATTTCTATGTCCATTCAAGAGGCCAAACAAAATTCCTCTCTACTGTTGACTCTTTACTCCAGCAACTCGAAAAGAGCTGCTATCTTTTCACTCAGGCTGCTAATAGGTTAGGATGTAAACCTAGGAATTTGGGGGGCTGTATCAGCACGCTGAGGGGAGACGCTACCTGAGACTAAAAACAATCCAGGTGGAAACAGGGACCGTAAGAGACGGCTGAGTCCTCATCTCGCCATTTTTGAAACACTGGAATATTTCAGAGCTTAGTCTTACACTGCTTCTCTCCTCCACGTATACTCATCTACTGGTGATCCCATCTAACCGCGAGACCTTAAGTGTCACCTAGATTTATAATTCCCAAATTTATATCTCCAGCCAGTCCCTCACTGCTACATTCCAGACATATCCAGCTGCCTGATGTATCCCTGCTTAGATCTCTAATGGACATTTTCACACTTAACATGCCCAAGACCCAGCTCCTGACTCCCCTGGCTCCGTTCTTCTGTTCCCAAAGACAAAAATCTTTCCCTTAACTCCTTCTATTATATAACATTCAAGTTCATCAGCAAATGTCACCAGTTCTTTCTGCAAACCATGTCTGTTCCCCGACCATGTTTCCCCACCTCTTCTGCTTCCGTCTGGGCTCACGTCACCGCCAACTCTCGCCTGGATGATTCCAGTAGCCTCTCACCTGGTCTCCTCACCCATGTCCTTGCACCTGACCATTACTCATCAACACGGCAGCCGTGTGATCCTCTACAACTGAAAGCAGATCATGTTCCTTCTCTGTTCAGAGTCCTCCAAAGACTCCTTATCTCTTCAGATAAAAGCCAAACACTGGGACGTCTGGGTGGCTCAGTTGGTTGAGTGTCCAACTCTTGATATGGGTTCAGGTCATGATCTCAGGCCTTGTGAGATTGAGCCCATGTCGGGCTCCATGCTGGGCGTGGAGCCTGCTTAGGATTCTCCCTCTCCCTCTGCTCTTCCCCTCTTAAAAAAAAAAGGCCAAAAATTTATAATGGTCTCCAGGACCCTACATGATCTGGCCACCTGCCACCTCTGCCCATCACTAGTGTGCAGAAAACCCTTCCATCTGCTTTGGCTTTGAACATAATAATTTGGCCCATGGCCTTCACTTTCCCTGTCCTCACCAGGAATGTCCCCCCAGACCTCTCATGGCTCCCTTATCATTCCCTTCAAGTCTGCCCACACACAGGCTGCTCAGGGATGCCGTCTCCAAAAACCACTGAAATTAGCAGCCCTCCTCCTATCCCCCCAGTGCTCTACATCCCTTGGCTCTGCTTTTATTTATTTATTTTAATAGCATTTGCCACTACCTGATTTATAGTCACGCCTTTTTTGTTTTGTTTCATTTTTTACTCTATGCCTCCTACTGAATGTAAGCTCAAGAAAAAAGTACTTTGTCAATTGTATACACTCTCTCATCTCCACCGCCTAGCAAACTGTCTGGTAAACAGAAGGCACTCAATAAATATTTGGTGAATGAAAAATGGTTTGTTCACGCCCCTGATTTTAACTTTTCTGAAGGTGGCACTCCTACTAGACTTTGCAGTTCTAGGATTCAGTACATTTATCCTCCTTAACTTAGTTGATTTGGGGAGCTGACAAGCAACCCTAGGCCCTACCTTCTTGTTGGTTTTGTTTTTTTTTTAATTTGACAGAGAGAAACACAGCCAGAGAGGGAACACGAGCTCCTCTGAGCAGGGAGCCCAATGCGGGGCTCAATCCTAGGACCCCATGATTGGGGTCGCGACCTGAGCCCAAGGCAGACGCTTAATGACTGAGCCACCCAGGCACCCCCTGTATTGTTTTCCATGTCACATCCCTACTACGTGGCTCATAGCAGGTGGTCAAATAGGTGAGGAGAAAGGGGGGAAGGAGTTGGGGAGCAGAGAGTAAGAAGGGAGTAAAGGGGGAAGGAACGTGGGGGGGAAGGACAGACAGATGAAGGGTAAACAGACATATGGAAGGAAGGAGACATAAGCAGCAGCCCGCCTGTGGCAGGAAAGTGAGCAGCAGGTGGCCGGACCCCCTCCCCTCTCACCGATGGCCAGCGTCATCACCCCGAGATGGCTGCGAACCAGTTTCACCACCTCGCTCTTCTGCAGGGGGGTGGCTCGACAGCAGACCACAGCCTGGCAGCAGGCAGCCAGCTCCAGGAACTGCCTCTGCAGACTCTCCTGCAGGGCGAACTCCAGGGCCTTCCCGGTGACGATGAGGCCAGCCCGTGGCCGGGAGCCCCGTGTGGCCGGAGGCTGGGGCAAACCCTCCCGCAGGTACGCGCGCTCTGGAGACACTGGATTCTTCTCCTGGAGTTCTTTCAGAATTGTGCTCATCAGCGTCTCGCAGGCATCCTTGAAACAAGAGGCCAAGACAGTTAGCCCGAGGGCTGCACCCAGCTAAATTTATCACAGTCATTCTTTAGCAACTGCTGTGTAAAGGCAAGCCCAGGTCGTGAAGACTCAGTTACTTCCGAAGCCCTCCCAGGTCTTCCGCAGAGATTTCTGTGTCTATGTGGGCACCAGTTCCTAGGACAGAAGACATCTCACCCCTAGTTCTACAACTAAAAATAACTTGGAATTTCTTGATTTGTACAATTTCCCTTCTCAGATAGGGAATCTTGAGAGCCCTCTGATCTTTTTCTACCATTGACTATCCGCTTGAGTTTAGGCGAATTATGTCACCTCTTTGAGCCTCAACTTTCTCCTGTGAAAAATGCCAATGTCTACACATCACAATGTCCTCGTGAAGAAAGAGTGAGGGAACACGTGCAAAGCTGCTCGTGTAGACACAGCACAGAATTTAAAGCAACAGTTAGTATTTGTATCTTCTTTTGGATTCAACATTCATTCATTTACTAAGTATTTATTGAGAAACCACTTTATACTAGAAAACATTCTAGGCCCCGGGGATTGGTCGAGCACACATACACACACACACAAATTCGTGCTCTCATGGAGCTTACGTTCTGGTTGAGATGTTCTCAGCAGTGTTTCTCTTGCTTGGTTTAAGTGTGTTACTCTACTCTCCTCACGCCCCCAGAGCCAGGAAGTACTACAAAGATAGCTATCATTTTTCATTTACTTTTGAAGCCTTCACAATGCCTAAAAGAGAGCCCCATCAGACACTGAATACTCACTGGATGGATTCTACTTGAGAAGAATAACAATAAAATTATCCAGAAATTTACTGTGTCAGGTGACCATCAAGGGCAGAACCTAACAAAATCTAGGAGCCTTGCATTTAAGTTGAAACATTAAGATGGAAAGAAAAAAAAAAACCCGGAAAGTTTATTCATAAGAGAACCCCCCCCCTCACTCAGAGGTCATTCACTCTTATTTCAAATGCTGTTTAATCAAGCATTTCTCAACCCACAACAAAATCAAATGGACAGGGAAGATGTAGATATGGATATGTAGCATGACACAACAAAGACTTAACTACGACTTAACTACAGAAGCTACACAAGAGCTTCAACTTTTGTTTTTAAGATTTTATTTATTTGACAGAGAAAGAGAGAGAGAGAGTGAGCGCACAAGCAGGGAGTGGTGAAGAGAGAGAAGCAAGACTCCCCACTGAGCAGGGAGTCTGATGTGGGGCTTGATCCTGGGACCCTGGGATCATGACCTGAGCCGAAGGCAGACACTTAACCGACTGAGCCACCCAGGCGCCCTGGTAACACATTTTCTGTATGTTTCCACTTATTGTTCATTTCATGGTTTAAAATGGCCTCCAAACCTAGTGCTGAAGTGCTGTTGCGTGGTCTTATGTATAAGAAGGTTGTGATGTGCCTCGAGGGAAAAGGATGCATGTTAGATAAGCTTCATGCAGACGTGAGGTCCAGTGCTGTTGGCCATGAATTCGATGTTATTGAATCAACCATACATATATAGGAAGTTGTTGTTAAACAGAAATACACATGGAACAAGGTTATACACTGATTGGTTGACAAAATAAAATGTCATAACCAAAGGCTTATGGGAACCAATATTTCCCCCAGGGGTAATAGTTCCCTATTCACTAATTCAGTGTTTAGGGCAACTTTATAGAATTTAACTCCACGAGTAATAAGAATAACTACAGACAGATGAATGCAGGTTACATAATATATAATACAATACCAAACACACATGACACGTTATCAGCTGGGGGTACTTGGACAAGTCACAACCTTTTGGAGTTTCAGGCTATGAAACTGAGGATAATTTTATCTCTCTGTCTGCTTGTTACAGCTGCCAAGTAAGATCTTGTATGAGAAAGTCTTTTACAGATTCTAATCATGAAAATAAAGAGTTACTATCTCAGGAGAAGAGTTTAAATGAAATCATAAAAATAAAACTTAAAAAATCAAATGATGGATCCTGAAAGGGCTTTATGGATCACAAGGCAATAAATAATCCAAGATGTGGGGGGCGGGCACCTGCATGGCTCAGTCAGTTAAGTATCTGCCTTAGGCGCAGGGTCCTGAGATTGAGCCCCATGTCTAGCTCCTGGTTCAGCCTCAGCCAGGAGCCTGCTTCTCCCTCTTCTTCTGCCCCTCCCCCAAACCTGGCGTGCATGCGCCATTTATTTTCTCTCTCAAATAAATAAATAAATAACCTGCGATAGGAAGGTATTAACCTCCTTCGCTGAAAAAACCCCAAGGCTTTTATGAGAATGGAAATTGCGTAAAATTTCCAAGTGGCTACATTTATTGTAATCCAACTTGCAAATTTAGGAACAGGAGTTGATGGAAACTCATAAAGCTGAGGTACTACTCTAAACAACTGACCCGATATTCTATTAGTTTCCAAGTGGCCCACTTAGAGTGTCACAGAAGCAAATTCTTCACTAAGTGAAAAACCAGGTTCCATGATTTTTCTTTTTTTAACTCTTAGCATCTCCTGATGGAGAGGAAGGAGTGGGGGGGAAAATATAATATTAATAGTGACTGAGCCCCTACTATGTGCCTGGCATTTTATATGCTTGGAATTGAGTCACCATGAAACTAAATTATGTTCACTGTGTACCGTTTACTTATCTGGAAAATTCACACAAGGTGGAATAGCTTTTGATAGTAAAAACACTTATTTTTTGCACTTAGAACAGTCCATAGTGGATACTCCATAAAGGCTTCTTGACTTGTTAAGTTTTAAATGCCTTGACTTGTTAAGTTTTAAATGCCTCTAACTTGTTAAGTTTTAAATTTACCAGTACGTTCTACAATCCTAATGATTCTACTGCTCATAAAAATGTCAAAATCAAACATCAAGAATTGACTTTTCTTTTTTAATGTTCACTGAGTCCTTTTTGTCTGTCAGGCCCTACATGTTTAATTTATAATCTATATTTTCTCATCTCATGCCTACAATGACCCTATGAAATAGACATCACTCTTACATCACAGGTTAAGTAAAAGGCCCAGAAGAAAACTCCCCAAGGTCACATACCTGATCATGGGCAGGCCAAGCACATGAACCAGGGGCTTACCAACCTTATGGCACAAACATCTTAGTGACCAAAATGACTAATGACAATTTTCTTGTGTTCAGCCCCTGCTGAGACTGGGGGCTGCCTGGCGGTTGTGGTTATGGGTCTCTGGGCCACAGTCAATTGCCAAGGAGAACTCATTCTGTGTTGAATAAGGAAAATTCTCTTTCCTTAAAATGTATGATCTGGTTAGGTATTGGCTGAGGCCTGACCTTAAAAACATGGCTAACCAGACATGGCAGCCTGTGACAGAGCCCCAAGATGGGATCCAGATGGAAAGCTCCAGAGGATTTCTGAGAGGCAGGTTGCCGTCAGAGAATGGATGTCATTGATTGAGTCTGACTACTGAGGAAGGAGGGAGGAACGTTTTCCGAGCTAATTAAATAACATGCACAAATCTCAGAGAATATTACCATATAGGAAAATTAAAAAAAAAATGCCTGTTTAACTGATTAGACCATTTGTATTAGAGATTAATGGGGGTGGGGCAGGGATAATTAAAAAAATAAATTCCTTCTTAAGGGAAAAAAAATATTTCCCTTCCCTTAAAACAGTTTTTCGAACGTGATATTCTCAACAGCACTGTAGCTAAGATTTACCACTAGAGGGCATAATTATCCTGAGAGTCTGTTTTTGTAATTAACCATAAAGATATTAGTGTGTTCACCTGATTCTGATAGAAATCATCACCTCAACTTGAAATAGAGGTATATTCCTGTCCCAGAACTTGATACATTTTGTCATTATGGGCTAAATATTAAATCCCTGGAAATCCAATATGGGGCTGGGGGAAGGCAAATAAAAAATTTAAAAAGGCAACGTTCTCTAGCAATAATTCCTTCAAATCATGTTTAACCACGAAGCCTTCAGTAGAACTATGGTACTCTCCCAAGGACGAGGCAGGCTGCTGGACAGAAGACATAATTATAGAGCAGCTAATGGTTATTGGGGATTTTTCCTCCTTACATTCATCAAATCACAAATGCTCCCCTGGCTAAGGAAAAGCAAAAGGACAGATTCAATCTCATTATACGTACTTTACTCTGGGTATTGAGGATAAAGAGCTTGTGATCCGGCTCCAGGAGTTTGCACGCATAAGCTATGTTGACAGCTGTCTCCTGCTTGTCCCCTGTCAGCATCCAGATCTTGATGCCGGCTTTTTGAAGGGCTTCGATGGACTCAGGGACTCCCTCCTGCAGACGGTCTTCAATGCCTGTAGCACCTAAAAGACAGCCAGTGCAACAGGGCTTGTCAGAAATCCAAGCCAGCTGAAGCGCACCTGGGCCATAATGGAACTCTCTCCGTTAGTCAACGTCATCCTGAGCTACACACGGCTCCAGGAGCTTCCAGGCATTCACAGGAAGTGTGAAGACCCAGACCAAAATCATATACAATGTCCTATTTGGAGAAGGAAGCCTTAGGAGTCACTGAGCTTATTAAACATACTTGTTCTCCTTTTGACTAGCTTTCCTCTCTGTAAATTGAGGGGAGCTTGTAGTTTCAGTTACTTATGTAACCTTGCTCTATAATTTTATAATTCTGTGATACTCCTGGGGCGCCTGGGTGGCTCAGTGGGTTAAGCCTCTGCCTTCAGCTTGGGTCATGATCTCAGGGTCCTGGGATGGAGCCCCCCATCGGGCTCTCTGCTCAGCAGGGAGCCTGCTTCCCCTTCTCTCTCTGCCTACTTGTGATCTCTTTCTCTCTGTCAAATAAATAAATAAAAATCTTTAAAAATAATAAAAAAATAATAATAATTCTGTGATAATCCCAAGGATAAGGGCAGGCTTTTAAGGAATGCCCTTGCCAATAAGTTCCTTATGTTATGAAAGAGCATTGAAAATATATATTACAAGTGCGGAAGTCTCTTTTCTAAACCAACTAGTAACCAACAGGTAAGTTTTGGAATTCAAAAGTTTTTCAGATTTTAGAAAGGTAACATAGTGTATCCAGGTTTTGAAATATCTGCTAGTGAAGCATATTAACATTTCTCTAGCAAAACTTACAAATGTCCGTACTAATTAGGATAATAAAGACTCACAAAATCTTATCAAGCCAGGCCTGATTTTGTAGCCAAATACGTTCTAGCACTAAACCCACAGAGCTCTTTTGAGTTTGGAATTTCAGAGGAGGAAATGCGGACCTGTACTGCGGACATGGTCACGGAGAAATGACATAGATTAGGCATCATCGCCCTTCCTGCTCCATACGAAGTGAGATCACTGGTTTTCCGTGAACCAGAGGAATGGAGCTCGGAGACTGGTCTCTTGGTATGTGAGCACTTAGATTAGAGTCTAGATCTCTAAACTCTTGAGACCGTGGTTCTTAACCCCGGCTGCCTCTTAGCATTCCTTGGGGAGCTTTTAAATATTCAAACGCCCTGGCCACATGTCAGACCAACAGAATCAGAATCTCTGAGAACAGGACGCAGTATTTTTTTAAGTGCTCCAGATGACTTCAGGATGCAGCTCAGTCTGAGACAAGAAGTGTCCGCTGTGCAATCTTTAGCTGCAACCAGGAAGTAAGAGAAGAGAGAGAAACAGATTTCGCTGGTCCGGTTGTGGGTACAGAATAAAGAACGTCGGCCCTGGAACTGGGTAGAATGGTGTCTCCTTCCAGCTCTGTCAGCTATTAGCACGTGACTCTGAACGAGTCAATGAACCGCTCTGTGCTCTAAGTTTCCTCTAAATAAGATAGAGTTTTGTTGTGCAGATTCAAAAGACCACACATATTAAGTCCCTTAACCAATGTCTGGCAAGAAACTTCAACTGGAGAGCCTCTTGAACCAGGATATTTATTTGACTTGGTATTCTTTGGTAAGTTGATAAGGTTTTAAATGATCTTCTTAAGGATGACCACCTGGATCCCACCATAAATGAAGTCTAGTTCACTACAGTGGAAAGCAGAATGAATTGGAAACTGGGTACAGATCAGACTGGACAGGGTGGAGAGAACTATTTGTTCTATTAGATCAAAGTGGGGGAAAGGGAAAAAACCACTGGTGAATAACTTACTTAGAGATAATCCAGTGGTTTCCAAATTTCTCTATTTTGACAACAACACAGTCTACCTACCAAGTAAAGTGAGCTTGTTCTCCAACCTCATGGCAGATTCAAGGAGTAATTCTTCCCTGTGGTCAATGCTGGTTTCAGCTAAAAAATGGTTCCTCAGCCACTCTGCATATTCAGTGTCACTCATGACCTACAGGGGAAAGAAAAGAGCAATGAGAAAGGCCATATCATTTTGCAGGATCCTGCTAGGACCGACCACTAGCAAAATACAAGCCAGGTAATGCTGGGTTCATTCCTCATGGCACCTGGTCATAAGCTTTCTGGGATCAGACTACTGTAACACTGGATGACGGATGGATCTACTAGCTCTTGGAAATCCTAGGCATCATGTATGATGAAAGCGGGTTTATCTATTTAATTAAGCCAGGGAGTGTGCAGTTGGAAGAGGTCTCCACTTGGTAGTTAAATCTAGAGAGATCCTAATGGTGCAGTTGAGAAAATGGTGTCATGATTGCTCAGTTCGAGGTATCAGGGAGCCAGCAGCACCGCCGATATCTTCTGATGATTACTTTATGGGTTAGTTATTTGTAAAGGTGAAAAGAGGGAGGGAGCCGTACAAGTGAAGCAAGGAAGGACTCTTCCAAAAGAAATTAAATGGAATTTCTGGAAGGAACCAATGGCATATTTTCCTTCTTCTTTAGGTTGCCATAGAGAGAGAAATCTACATTTCAATTCTCCTAAAGCAACATGAAGTAGAGGGAGGGAGGCAATTTCTCTATCTACTTACACTTATTCTTACCCATAGAGTTATTGGACTTAGGATGAATCTGACACCTACTGGGCTGCATTTTTATTAAGGGCAGGATCATTCCACTTGGAAAGGTAGAACTCTCTCCTTTTGCTTTGATCTTGAAACTCTCCGTTCTTTGTTCTGCTGTGTACGAGGCAGATTTTGATTCTCTAGGCTGCTGGTTGACTAAGTGTTAACTAGGAATCTTCAACAGATCCGTTTTTCCCTAAGGCAGCTCGTAAGAACTAGAATTTGGGTAAGAAATGGGAGATCCCTAAGTTTGCCTTAGGTCCGAGCTATAGTCTCCAATTCAGGCTTCCAAGAGAGGAAATCATAATGGATGGCTATTCATGCACTAATACTTTGAATTTCATGTTTCTGCCTGTCTTTTATAGTCAGTAGAGCCTAGAATGACAGAGGGAAATCGATAGTCTGGCTTCTAACACAGCAAAAATTAACTGCAGGGTTTAGAGGGAGAGAAAGTGAGGTGGGGGAATGTTATACGGAGAAGAGGGAGAGAAGTGGCAAGATGAATTTCTGGGTTCTTTTCTAGTATTTCCCCCACATGGGCTTGTCGTTCTTTGTTTCTTCAGCATTCATCAAAGTCTCTATTACACCTTTACAACTAACTCCCTTCTCTCCCCCATAAGACATCCTTCTCTTGTCTCAACCCCTACTAGACTCTCTCTCATTGGAGCTGAGAAGCTTAACTTGGTCAATACCCAAGCCACATCCCCCTAGCATAAAAACATGACCAATACACTTGAAAAGGGCTCCATGTCTGTTTCTCCCACATCCCCAGGGTAGGTTCCAGTAATCTCACCCTTCAACTTCTTGGAGTTATGTCTTCTTTCTTATTACTTAATTTTTTTTTAGAAAGAATACACTACATTTCAGGATTATTCTCAAGAAGAGAATAGTCAAAACTGACATAACATTTAGTAAAATTATTTGGGTTTATAGATAAAGACTTATGAGCACGTAAGGAAAAAATATCGCAAACTTTAGGGGAAAATCAAGGCCAGTCTCTGGCCTCATTCTTTCCAAAGAACATTTAATGCAGGAATGATATTTCCAAAGTACTGAGGGAAAAGAAAGTAGGTCCAGGGATTTTTATTTCCAGCCAAACTGCAGTTAACATACACTAAAGCACTCACAGATACACTGAAACAGGTGAGAACTCCGAGAACAGAACTTTCAGGTATTCTGGCAAAACACTAAGAAAAACACCAACCAATCAGTACATACAGAAGACAGACGCTGTGAATAGAGAGCTTATGATCCAAGAGCTTTCCCAACTGTGTGGATCAGGGTTTGCCCATGACCCCATGAAGTGAGGGCTACACAAGCAAAGGAATGAAGACGATGGGCCTAACTCAGCGGCCTCACCTTCTTCGCTATACATAAAGTGCGTAGGCCCCGTCTGGCGTAGTCATCCAAGTGCTTCTGGGTTTTCTCCCTTATTATCATCTGTTGTTTCTCCAGACTTGCGCCATCTGAAATAATTAACAAAACATGTATTCCCACCAGTCTGCCCAATTCCGGACATGTTTTTACAAACAATGATATAGCATACCCCACAACAAACAAAAGACTTTGTAGTTCTGAATCCCCAGTGTACATTTATAAAAGGGACTCTGAATAAATCTTGCCCTTGTTCCTTTCTTCCTGGGGAGAGGAAGAGTAGCAAGAACTTAATGTGAACAGCATTCCCACACTGTCAATAACAACCGCCAACAAGAACTATCAACATTCTAGCATCCATTCACTGAACGCTTGCCATTGGGGAGGCCCTGGGCCAAGGCTCTATGTATATGCATACAGTATGCCATTAAACCTCCAAGGAACCTATAAAAAAGGCACGACACTCCCCATGTGTTGAACACAGGATAGGCAGGTAACTTCACCAAGACCTCGCTGATGACGGAGGCCAGAGCTGCACCCAGGTCTTCAGTGCTTTCTCACCAAATCCTGGACAGCTTCCCCCACTTTACCAAGTGCAGCTGATCCCCAAATATACACGTGTTTCTCTTGATAAAACCATCAAGAGTGGCCTTTGAATTTCTGAGCCCTGCATATACTCTCTCCCTCTCCCAGTCCGAACTCACCTGGGGAAGCCACAGACAGCAATTCCATGATGGCCGAATCCGCACCCTTCGTATACACCACGACCTCGTTGGAAAGGGGGTGCCGAACGACAACAGACATTCTTTTTCTTACGGAGTCGAAGGGCAGGATGTGCAGGAGTTGAAATGTTAGTGGCCCTAGAGCAGCGAAGTCCACCATGACCTGCTCTGGGGTCCGGGAGCGTAAAGTGCACTGGTAAGCCCTGGCGGCATACACCAAGGCCGCTTCATCGGGGCTCTCCGCCTCGTAACACAGGGTGGAGGCCAAGGGCTGTGCGGGGGAGTGCACCACCTCGCTCTCCTCACCCTCCTCGCCTTCCCGGAGGAGGCCAGGGTCACTGTTCTGTTTCTCAGTCTCTGCAGGGCGAGGAGAGTTCGCAGAGCCCTGAGGGCGCTCACTTGTGCAGGAGGCCTCTTCCTCCAGAGGGGTAGGCAGTTTCATTCGACTGAAGAGGGAGAGTCTGCTCACAAAGGCATTTGGGACCCCAGGAGAGGGCTCTTTCCCACCCGCCAGCGATGGCGAACTTGATCTTCGGACAGACAACCTCTGGAAGAGGTTTTTAATCTCTTCCAAGGACTTGATAGGCATTCCACTCAGCGATGAGAGTCCAATCTAGGAGAGATGATTCCAGAGAGTCTCAATTAATACGATCAAAAAAGCAGTGGATAAAACAACATTGAAGTCAAACCAGGAAAAAATTAGATAAGAAAGGAGTTACCATTCCTTAAACACCTAGCAGCCTGCTTCGTACTTAAAACTGCCCCCCAGAAAATATTAGTAAAAATAAAAATGGCCATAATGAAAAATATGTGCTAATGTTGATGACATTATAATTTCTACAACCATTCAGAAAGAGATCTGACAAATGATAGCAAAAGATATAAAACGCTAATATTGCTACCAGTGGGCGTACTAGAGCAGTGTTTCCTAATGAATACCCTAAAATACAGATAATCCATGATCTTTATTAGGTACATCCTAGCAATAGCAATTTAAAAATTATAAGTAAATTAAGTATTCAAAATAGCAAAACAAATATCTTCTTGAATATTTTAAAAATAAAGTTTAGAAAGGCTATGGGGTGAAACTGGAAAATCTATAAAAATATAAGAACTGTGTGAACAATATAAAAATTTTTTAAAAATTGTGTGAACGATATAAGAAACAAATGAGTATTATTAAATGTAATAATAATAATTATTAAATACGGTATTATTACATTATATATAATTATATGTATTATACGTATTAATGTATATATGGTATATATACATTATATATAGTATTATTACATTTAATAATACTCATTTAAAACACTGGAAAAAAAAGTAAGTCGAAAGATTAACAAGATGGGCTTTTTTCCCTTTTTTATCCCCCAGATTCTATAAAAGGTTATTACTATGACATTTTCTGTTGTTTTAAAAAGGCCAGTAAAGAAATTGACTTTCAGAAGAGTTATCAGGAGAAATTATCAGCTTATCCGCAGAAATTCACAATGAATGTGAATTTCTATTATCAAATCTTTTGTAATTTTTTAGCCTGATTTTTTTCTAGCTCCTAACTTTTAAGTGATTAAATGTAGAATGTAATATTAATTATGAAGGCCAATTAATTAGATCCTAAAATTTTGTCATTCAGAAATGCCCAAGATACTCCTAGGTTTCTTCCTAAAAATTATTAATCTTCTGACAGTTGGAGAGACACGTGTTGGGCAAGTCTCACACTTAATCAGAACTCAGAAACGAAGAGAAATAATCACAGATGAGGTTTCATACTCTTTGTAGGGTCTGTTTGGCTCCTTATTACTCACTGTCTCTGTGTCATTACCTCAAAATATCATAAAGCTTAGGCTCTTAGACCTGGAGAGATCTTCTTTCAGACCACAGGGTATTATAGTCTTTGGGGATAAGGCAACGATATTTTTCAAACAAAAAACACCAAGAGGTGCCTACTTTGGAAACAGACGTACGAGAAAAATTGTCCCACGAGGAGAAAAAAAGAACATCCAGTGATTTATTCTCTAATTACATAATCACTTTCCAAAGAGCAACTGTCCAGCTGAAAGTCTTATAAAAACACGGTTTTCTGATCAAATAAAACTTAATAGGAAGTAAGTTATTTTTATGTTAAAGTTGACCACTTCTGAAGTTGCTAAAAGAAAATGATCTGATGGAAAATTAAAATTTAATTGGGATGTGCCGCAAATTGAATTTTAAGTGGATATGTGCAAAAGTGAAGAAAGTTATACACAAGGAAGATAGCACAGCATGTGGTGAACCACCGGTCTTTAAAACAAGTTTTTCTTTTTAATTGAAAATGAATTTTTCCATAAATTCTGAACTACAAATTGACTTTTTAAATCTAGCTTTTGTGGGAATTGCAGCATCTTAGTACGTTATAAATGTACTGGATTTTAAATTGGGTTATAACTAATTAGAACTAACCCAACTGGTACAGGAAAATGGTACATTATCATTAAACACGGTAATGAATCCAATACTTTATATTTCGCTTGACATAACGCATATGATGTGGGAAGTCTCAGGAGCCTCAATGAAGCTTCAATTTGGTAAGGAAACTATGCAAAATGAGCACAGCCACATTCTACCAGAGCTGTTCTCATCAGCTATCCTTCCCGAGGCAAAACAGCAGAATAGCACTGAGCCATACTTCATGGGTTCAAATCTCACTTCCCCCACAAATTGGCCCTGTGACCCCAGGAAAGTTACTTACCCTCAATTATAAAATAGGGAATAGTGGATAATAATAATATTACCTGACTTACGGGGCCGTTGGGAGGATAACACATGTT
This sequence comes from Nasua narica, assembly GCA_028533885.1. Lineage (NCBI taxonomy): Eukaryota > Metazoa > Chordata > Mammalia > Carnivora > Procyonidae > Nasua > Nasua narica. The sequence continues at coordinate 34,461,307 of CM052800.1, read as the reverse complement.
AATACCTGTAAGTCACTTAGAATATTGTAGGTACAGAGCACAGATGAAGGGATGTATGTGAGCCACTACTATTATCATCATTTAGCATTAATTATTATCTACATATAACAAGGCCAGTATAAGTACCTTTAAACCCAAAGTTCTCTTCTGGAAAGTAGCCTTTGTTTGCCTTAGAAACCTTACCTTTTGTCGAGGTTGGTTAGGAGCAGAAACCACTACTGTGTTGCAAATTGCCAAGGCAATAAAAAAGTCCATGATGTATAAGGTCTCCAGCAGTGGATTTGGGATAGTCTCATCTAGTGGGGTAAAAAGCTGAGGTGTAATCTGACTAAACTTATCCAAAAGCCTGGTGTCTGGTACCACATCTGTTTCCTGAAAACCCAAGAAGACAAAGTGTTATTACAATAAGTATCTAAAAATGAGAGATTTAAATTTACATGAGAAGTAGCTTTTTTTTAAAGATTTTTTATTTATTTCTTTGACAGAGAGAGAGATCACAAGTAGGCAGAGAGGCAGGTGGGGGGTGGGGGGCGGGTGGGGAACAGGCTCCCTGCTTAGCAAAGATGTGGGGCTGGATCCCAGGACCCTGAGATCATGACCTGAGCTGAAAGCAGAGGTTTAACCCACTAAGCCACTCAGGCACCCCAAGAAGTAGCTTTTTATAAGCAGAATCTATGAACCGTGTGATAGTAAACTTTATCCTCCTAAAAAATATTTAATACATATGGTGTCATGGGAAGCGAGAATAGGAAAATAACAGACAAAAAAAAAAAAAAGGGAAAATCCGGAATGCATAATACTGATGGAGAGTGCCTTGACTATTAACTTAAACTCAGCAAGAGACAGGAACAATGCCTTCCACCAAAATCTAGTTGACTCTTATTTTGAAATACACAGTTGCCACAGCATCCAAGAGCAACTGAGGATTCCTACAACAACCTAGAAGTCAGGATATTATTCATACCATGTTATTTTAACAAACTATCTTATGGTTCGAATCACTACTATTATAAAAACAAAAGCAGAAACAAGAGTAGAACCTCTCTGAAATTAACATTAGTAGCAGCAGGGGAACATATTCAAAGATCATTACCTAGTAACGTACTACAAGACACTAATGAGGGTTCCTCCAAGAGATTTCTCATCATCAAATACACTTAGCAACTGTGCCCTGTGCCCTCCTTTTAAAGATCCTGAGCACAAATTAGCTCTCAGAAATTCTGCTATTGAAAAAATATATATATCCATTTTGTTTAGCACAGTGCTTCCCACGCCTATGGAAGAGTACTGGTTTTAACAAAAGAATGTTGTAGTAGAAATCTGTTTAAAATCTCGTAACATGTAGACAACCGCTTTAGAAATTTTTCAGATGAGTCCAAAAGACCATCTGCTACAAATCAAGTTTTTGCAAAAGCGTCACCGTATTCTGGAGGAGGCGTGGAGGTAGTTGGTTGGCAAAGCCAACACTGCAGGAAAGCCAGGAGAGGTGATTTAGAGGCAGGAGGAAAATCGGGAGACGTGAGACGTGTGATAGTAGACTCAAAAGATCACAGCTTGTATTTTATGCTTAGGATTTTGGTGAGAACTAGCAAAGGCTTAATAAGAGCATGGAATGAAAATCACATGGGCTTGGGTTCAGGCCCTAGACCCACTGCACACGAGCTGGTGGCCTCAGGCAGCTTGCTCAACCCACCGAGCTTCATTTTCCTCTTCTGAATAATAGTAAAAATAACACCTATGTCATAAGGTGGCTGTATAAAGTGAGTGAGATAATGAGGTGATAACCAGCAAAATAGGAATCTTCAGGCAGGTTACCAGATTCACGACGGGTTCAAACTATCTGCTGCTACAAAGCATTCTTTTTTTTTTTAAGATTTTATTTATTTGAGAGAGACAGAGAGAGAGAGGTGGGGGGCATGCATGAGTCGGTGGAAAGGGGAGAGGGAGAAAGAGGGAGAAGCAGACACCTTGCTGAGCAGGGAGCCCAAAGTGGGGCTTGATCTCAGGACCCTGAGATCATGACCTGAGTCAAGGACAGATGCTTAACCAACCGAGCCACCCAGGTGCCCCTGTCACAAAGCATTCTTAAAATTTCTATCTAAATACATCAATATCTACTGTCCTGTGATATATGACTTGGCAAAATTTGAATTTTATTGCAGTTTGGTGCAGTTTACCACAGGCATCAATAATCTGACGGCTGTTCTTTAATTGAGTCCGTCACAATTTCCTCATGAATCTCACGTACGCAGTAACACTGAGCCAGCGCCTGGGCCCTCAGTTCTTCAGAGAACAATCCTTTCCTCAGTGACCTCCTTGCCAGAGTGAATAGAAGAGAGTGGTAAAGTCTGAGAGATTTCTTTCTTAGTCAGTGCTTAGTCACCCAAGGGATGGCTGGGAAACTCCTTACATGATATTTATCAAGGTCTCTGATTATACTGTCATCTGGTGCTTGTGAGATTCCACGGGTTGGAAAATGTTTTCAGAGACATCTGTCTCAAAATGCTAATATACAGTAAGCCAAAAAAACCAAACAACAAAAAACCCAACTTATTTCAGAATGGAACCCTAAGAAATACTTAAACAGGTTTCTTTATTGCAGCTCTTCTCAGAGAGTTTAATGGGTACTGGGACTCTTCAAGAAGAGGCTAGTATGCGCAAGCTTCCCAAATTAAGTTTTTAGAGACATTTATTCTGTGGAACACATTTGGGATTGCGTTAGAGACCTTATAAGCTTATAGTGGTTTCATTGTATCAATGAACTCTGTGGTGATTAATAACTGGCTTCAGGACATAAGGATTCCCCTTCATTCCAAAATCGATCTAAGACAAGTGAAAGGTTTCTACCTTCCACCTTTGCGGTAAACACTATTGACATAAGTCAGTCTCATGTGCCAGTCAGGGAATGTGACGACTGCATGAACCCAGAAGCTGGGCCATGAGCCTCAGAAGAGAAGAGATACTATAGAGCCCGCCAAAGTTGGGGCTCTGGTCAGCAAAACTGTGTTCATAAAAAGTACTCTTAAATGTGGGAAAAACCCAGAAACCTAGGACCACACAAGACAACTACAACACAATATATGAAAAGAGAGCCCCCGAGATTTAAGGAAAGATCCGTATCACACTGCAGCTATAGGCACATAACTTTCTTTCACCTAAGTTGGTCTCTCTAAGTAAGTTAATCCCTAGTAACTAATATATTTAGTTGCTGAACTGGAGAGAAGGTACAGAGCTATCACATGCCGTTCTGATCTCTAAGACTGTATCTAGAGGACACAAAAAGAAAAAAAAAAGATAGGATCTTTTCTAAGATCCAAATCTTCCTCACTGAGACCCTGTATTACAAAATTGGATTTTGCTCTCTTTTTGTGTGTGTGACAGACAGCTTCTGCCTTCTCGAAACTCCTATTACCCCAAGGGCCAGTCCCACATCGTGCTGCTTTAAATGACTCCGGGTACATGTCCTTCATAGAGTTTGTAAGTTCCCTTAAAGGAAGGACCATCTTATATTGATCTTTGGATCCCTAACTCAATACATAGCACGCGGAGAAGAATAAAAGTTTATTGTACACGACTACCAAACACTTGCTGCTTTTATATTGTATAAGTAGGCGTTGGAGAAACAGAATAAAAAGATGCCACTCTTTAGAAAACATATATAAACCCCTCCCACTGGGATCAAATAGACATTTTTTTTAATGCAAAGTTATCCTCCTAATTAAAGAATTTAAGCACAATGTGGGTAGTTTCCTGTGATTAAACAAAGTCTTATCTAATTTCATTTCCCACTGCCACCCTACTCCAGCTTTAGGGGTTCACTGGGCCACCTCGACAACGCTGGCTGAAGTATGGACACACAAGCCTTCTTCTGGTTCTCTCAGATTCCTGACCACCACAGACTTAAAGGAAAAGATGAGCCCCCATAACCACACACAGACGTTCCTCCCCCACACCACGTTGGCCCACAGCCCCCTGTCTCTGAGCCCTTGCCTGTGCCACATAGTCTGCCCCACATGCTCTTCCTTTTCTGCTCTGTAAACCCTTACTCATTAGTTCAATCCTAACTCCAGTTTTACTTCTCTTCTGTAGCCCTTCTCCATCCCTCCTCACCCCTGAGAGTTGATCCCTCCCTTCTTTGTGCCCTCGGTCTATTCTGGTTTAATCAACTATTACTGCATCTATAATACGGGATGGTATGTATTTATTGATATGTCTGTCTCCTCTACCTAGAACAAAACTGAAGGACAGAGACATGTCATATTCATTTTATACCCCAGTGTCTAGTAGTTTGCCACTGTTTTTCACTAAGCCATTCATTCATTCACTTATCCCATCAATATTTACTGTTGATCTATGGTGTCAGGCACTCCTCAGGGAAAGAGAGGTGCACAGGGCAGACAGGCTCCTAGCTTGCATGGAGCTCACATTCTAATGAGAGGAGATCCAAACTAGCCTGTGATCCAAACACTAACCTGTGAACAAATAAGATGCTTCTAGACGGAGACAGAGAGAGACAGGGCAGGGATGGGGGTGGAAAGAACTTTGGATTAGGTGGTAGGGAAGGTTTACTGAGGAGGTGATGTCTAAGCTAAGGCCTCAACGACAGAAAGAAGAGCCATATATGGTGCTAAGAGAACAGCTACCCAGGCAGAAGGAACCGTACTCTCACTGAATGAAAGCAGAGACGGGGTGAAAGAAGCATAGAAACACTGGCCTACGAAGAAAAGGTTTCTATTTCAAATAGGTAAAATGAACCTAGGACTCACGGATCTCGGTGACATTTTAATTCCCAAAGGTTGGTATATTTTTGCCAGCACCCTGCCTAGGATCCTCGTCCCCGGCTCTCAACTTGCCTCCCCACCCAAGGTGCCACCTTACAACCCTCCCTTTCTAGACATCATGGCTCTTGGTGTGCTCTCAAGCTGGTATTCTTTTTTCTTTTTTTATTTTCTTCTTCTTTTTTTATTGTGTTATGTTAGTCACCATACATCATTAGTTTCTGATGTCGTGTTCCATGATTCATTGTTTGCATGCAACACCCAGGCCTCCATGAAATCCGTGCCCCCCTTAGGACCCACCACCAGGCTCACCCATCCCCCCATAGTGATTGTCTCTCACGTTCGTCTCCCACTCCGATTTCTCCCCCTTCTCCCAATGTCCCCCATGCTATTCCTTATGCTGGTATTCTTAACCTGGGCTCCATGGATGGGCTTCTGCAATTACATGCAAAATTTTTACAGATGCTGATTTTTCAGGACAAAGAATATACAGCTTTCTGGAAATAATCTTGAGTCTCCAAAAAGGGTAAAATGAACTTGTCTAGGGCAAGAGTGAGATGATTTCATATTTCAAGGAACACCTACCTCTTTATCCTATACTTAATGGTGTGGTTTTGAAAACACAAACCCAAACCACCACCCCAGTGTGTCTATACAAGCAGAATGACACATGGCCTTGAAGTATAGGGCAAGTAAAGAAAAAAAAATGGACTGAGTGGGGAGACTGAGCATGGTCATCAGCTTCATTTAACAACCTTCAACACTACTTCTCGAGGGGCACCTGGGTGGTTCAGACAGTTAAGCATCAGCCTTCAGCTTAGTCATAATCCCAGGGTCCTGGGATCAAGGCCCTGCATTGGGCTCCCTGCTCAGTGGGGAGTCTGCTTCTCCTTCTCCCTCTGCCTGCTTCTCCCCCTGCTGGTACTCTCGCTCTCTCATATAAATAAAATCTTTAAAAAAAACCCAAAAAACCTACTTCTCAAGAATGGACACACAAGTCACTGAGCAGGATGTTGAGGAGTCAAGATGAAAGTTCCTGCTCTCAAGGAGTTAATGGTGTACGTCAGAGGCAGAAATAAGAAATAAATGAGAACGGAGGAAGGGAGGGAATGTGTACAGAGAGCTCAGAGACTGAGAAGAGTCTGAGAGGTCTTCAGAAGGAAGAATATTTAGGGGCGCCTGCGGGGTTCAGTCAGTGAAGCAACTGACTCTTGGTTTCAGCTCAGGTCGCGATCTCAGGGTTGCGAGATCAAGCCCTAAGTCATGCTCTACAGAGTCTGCTGCTTGGGATTCTTTTCCTCTCCCCCTCCCTTCCCCCTCCCCCCTAACCCATCCCACTGCATGTGTGCAGGCTCTTTCTCTCTCAAATAAAAAATAAAGAAGGAAGAATATTTACAGTAGTTTCATAAGAAGTATCTCATCAGGTTTGGTAGAAAGAGGTAGGTTGCCGATAGGGAGAATAAATTTTGGATGGAGGAAATGGTACAGATAAAAGAAGAGACTGAGAAATATCATTTTTTCTAAGAAGACAATGAGACTAAATGAAGAAACTGAGAGCATGGGTGGCGCACAGCCCCTCTCGGTGGCCAAGGCCCTACTACTTCCAAGTAAACATGACTCAACAGATGGTAACTTCCTGTGTGTGAAAAATGTAAAAGATTAGTAGAGGAATAGGTAAAAAGAGAAGAAAACAGGTATCTATTTCTGATATAGCCTTTTAAAAAAAGATTTTATTTTCGAGTAATCTCTACACTCAACATGGGGCTCGAACCCACAACTCCACAAGAGATCAAGAGTTGCACACTCTACCAACCGAGCCAGCCAGGTGCCCCTTTTTCTGATCTGGCCTTAAAGTTAGTGGACAGAAGAGGCTGGATGCATTCTTTCCCTATTTTTCTTTCAGAACTTGAGAGAGAAAAATTAAGCCTAGATGTCTGGAATGGTCTGACCTATGGCAAAGATACAATAGGTCAGGTTTTATATCTTTAGTGCCACAGAAATTAATGAAATGAGTTGTACTGAAATGATCACCCTCGTGGCTGCAATTTTCATGGGAAACATTGAAAAGAGCCAGGAGAGTTCCCTCAAGGCTTTTCTAGAACAAGTGAGCCCACTGGGGTCTACCCAGATCACATCTCTACTGTGAAAACCATACAATAAATTCAATGCAGAAACCCAAAGCTCCCCCAAAGTGGATTCGTTTTTGTTAGGCCACCTATTTTAGAGATCGACCAGTTACCGGTCTCATAGCTGGGGAATCGTCATCTTGGGAAAATGCAACTATTAATGAACTGTGGAAGGCAGAAATCAGGTAGCTGAATTTTTACAGAAGGAATTTTAAGTGCGACAAAACTTGTGACCTCGAACTCTATCTTGGAAGTATCATTCCTCTTTCCTATGTTCCACATGGCCCTCTCTATTTTCCCGGCAGCAGAATGGGTTCGTCAGTAAGTGTGACCAAACAATGTCCAAAACGTCCCTCTGGGAGTCAAGCAACACCCAGCTGAGCTCTAAAATGGAAATATCAGAAAATGTCATCCTGAGGACTGGGAAAGGGGAAGAGGACACAGGTGTGGTAGGATGTGGGGGAGGAATGTGGAAAGATAAAAAGGCCTAGGTGGGTACTTGAATTTGCCTGTGATTCAGACATCCTGCCCTGTCTGTGAGATAACCTGCTAAGCTTTGCTGGCTCTGAGAGTGAGCCACAGGCCTTAAACCCCGGCAGGCTTGTTCAGGCTCAGACATGACTGGCCCTAATCAGAAATACCATGCTTTTTCAGAAATGACATACTATCTCTCAACACTGATTCATCCCACAAATTAGGAAGCTGTGATATTGTTTGCTTATATTTCTAATGATGTGTGGCAATTACACTAAACGGCAATTACGTAGTCTCTTCTCAGGTAGGAAAGACAACAGTGTTTGGCTCTGTCATAATGACGAGAATGTTCTTTCATTATTCATGATGGATGTGCAAAATTCAAGTCACGCGTTCACACTTACAATGGGGCTACTGAAAGCAGCCTGTCTGGAGTGAGGCACGTCACTGGCTCCTTCTCTACTTCCCAGAGCTGAACAGCTCCCAGTAAGATGATTCGAGGATTTACTTCCCAAGGGCCCATTATGAACCGTCCTGCAGCTGGGGGCCCTGGGTTTCGCCATATTGCTGAGGGAGTCGCTGGGAGTGTCTGTGGAATCTTCATCTTCAGAGATAGCTTCTTGGTAGGACTCTAACCTCTTGGCTGAGAGAGAAAAATCACACTGGGTCATTACCTGAGAAGAACCCTTTGCAGGTTGAATAGGTCAGATATTTACTTCAACAGCTATTACATATTGTCTCCTCCCTTTTCAAATCTGCCCTCCAAACTCCCCTCCCCAGATTCCCTTAATGAACTTACCCTGCTGAGAAAAGTAGAAGCAATTAGGAAGCAACCCCCTTCTTATCCCATCATTAAATCTACCAACCTACCCACATCCGTATCCAAACTCTGTTTTTACAACAGCAACAACAACAACTACTACTACTACTACTATTACTATTAAGTTCCAAATGTCAAGCTCTCTCCATTCCCACCCGTCTGGCCTTCTCAAGGACTTCACCCTTACAATTCTACCCTTTATGCTGACACCAATCTCTCCTCAACCAACCTCATGGCTTTCTGTCCCTGTCTGCCCACCGACACTACTCCTGGCAAGGTCACCCATGAGCTCCACATTACCAAATCCAATTACTGATTCTGTCCATATCTTATCTGCACTCTTAGTAACATTCAACAGAGGTGACCATTCTCTTCTTGAATGGCTCTTTTGGTTTCTCCGACACCATGCATACCTGTTTTTCCTCCTACTTCAATGGCTGTTCCTTCTTAGTTTCTCCTGCTGTCTTCTCTTCAGCCCTCAAAAACCGAGTTGCTGCAGGAACTCTTTCCCTTCTCCACCTATATACTCTTCCTTGGTGATGTCACCTGTTCTTATATTTGAAATATCACTTCATATGCACCTGACTTCCAAATCTGTAACTTCAACTCCCAATTTCTTTTTTTTTTCTCTTGTAAAGATTTTATTTATTTGACAGAGAGTGAGAGAGATCACAAGTAGGCAGAGAGGCAGGCAGAAGGAGTGGGGGAAACAGGCTCCCTGCTGAGCAGAGAGCCCGATGCAGGGCTCGATCCCAGGACCCTGAGATCATGACCTGAGCCGAAGGCAGAGGCTTTAACCCACTGAGTCACCCAGGCGCCCCCAACTCCCAATTTCTAATTGGAATCCAGACTCCTATATATATCTAACTCTCTACCTGATACTTCCAGTTGATGTCTAGTGGGCTCTTCAAACAGGTATCTGCATAGGTCACTCTCTTACCTTTCTCAAGTCTATCAAGTCCCTTGACAGCAAGAACTTGCCAGATACAACAACCATACTATCATAAATCCTACTTCAGCACTTACCACCATCTACTCACTATAGATCTTATTTGTTTTTATTTTTTGAAACATCTACTAGGATATAAACTCCTAAAAAGGCAGAGTTTTGTCTATTTTGTTAATATGATATTCCCTGAGCCCAAAGCAGTGGCTAATATTCAATAAATATTTGTTGACTCAATAGAAGATACCTTAAATTTGATATAGCCAAAGCAGAACTCTTCCTCACTTCTCCCTCAAACTTAACTCTTCCTCTGGCCTTCCCCATCTTTGTAGATATGACCTAACTATTTGTCTAGCTACTTATGCCAAAAATCTAGGAGTCTCCTTGATTCTTCTGGTCTTCCTCAGCCCCCATATTCAAAGCATCGCCAATAGCTATCTATTATTTATCCAAAATATATCTCAAATATCTCAAACTCTCTCCATCCTCATTACCTTAGTCTAAGCCACCATCACCTCTCAACCAGACCAGTGCAAATAGCCTCATAACTGGTCTCCTTGCCCCTTGACATTCCATTCCTCAACCAGTAGCTAAAGTGATCTTCCTAAAACATAAAGCAGAGCAGATTACTCCTGCACAAAACTTTCCTTATATTGGATTACGTAACAAAATTATCTGACCTCTGCTGACTTCTCTAACATTCTTGTCCTTTCTTCTTCCACACTTCCTCCAAAGTCCAGCCTCACTAGCCTTCTTCCTTTGAAAACTGCCAAGCTTATTTTACCCTGAGGGCCTCTATACTAGCTGCTGCCTCTAACTGGTAGGTTTTCACACCTGAACTTCAAGATTATGTTATGCAGATCTAAGCTCTAAATGTTAGAGAGGCCTTGCCACCCTACCCAATTCAAAGTGCCTTCCAATCATTCTGTATCCTATCAACCCATTTTAATTCTCTGAAAAGCACTTTTCATTATTTTTTTTCTTGATTTAAGAATTAATTTATTTGCAACTATTTTCTCCAATAGAAGCTCTTTGAGAGCAGGGTCCTTGTTTGTCTTGTTTATCATGATATCCAGTGTCTGGAATACAGAGTAGACAATCAGTAAATATGTACTTGTTGAATTGCTAGCTGTCTGCATTCAGGCCAAGCCTAGCTACTAAATACAGAGTATGGCTTTTGGCAAGTTAATTTATAAAATAAAGAATATTTGCCTATCCTGTTTACTAGTCTTTATCTGTACTTTTTAAGGACAAGAAGAGGCTAAGAGACAATGTGGTGATTCTGAGCTCTAGAACCATCTCTTCCAAAGACTCAGTGCCTTCTAGGAAATCACTTACTCTTTCTGGGCCTCTGTTTTCTTATTGGTAGAATGAACAATTTAGATTGAACGACTTCAGGATTCTTTCTGGTTCTACAAGTTTATTTTCTCTGCCTAAATAATACAGAGCACTTCCCTGTATGGCCTCTCAGCTTCAAAAACCATCCACCTCTCGAGTCCCAAACATGCTCAAGTTCTCCATTCTCACCAGTGCTCTTGCTCAGAACATCCATTCTCTTCTCTTCTTACATAAATCCTCAACATCTCTAAAGGCCAGCTCCTCAGTGGAGACCTCTGGAACTATACTGGCCCTCACTTGCTGGGCCTTTGAAGCTTCTGTGTAATGAATGTTACTATGCACCAGGCATTTGTCTCTTTTAATCACTAGAAAAGCTCCTGTGAGGCAGAGACTATTAATATTTCCATCTGAGTAATAAAGAAATCAGGCTAATTTTCCCCAGCTCACATTCATCAGTCTTCTATCCAGTTCTATAAGCTCCACACCCAGTGCTCGAAGCCCTCATGCTACCCTGTTTCTAAATATAGGCACATACATTAATGTGTATTATTCCTTATCATTTTACATCAATATCGCCTGCTCAATTTCAGTGAGTCCATGCTTTTAGTTTAAATATTTATTAAATGAATAATGAATGAATGTATGAATAGACACATGAATGAAATAGCACTGGCATCAAGGGGAAGTTGTAGGGTAGGGACCTTATATTTATTGAGGACCTCCTTTTCATCAGGCGTCTGTCTAGGTCCCTTTGTAAATGTCTACATCTTCCTTTTTCATCTTAAACATAATGCTACCAGGTAGGAACTATTACTGCTCCACTTTGTAGCTAAGGGAGGCTAAGATCCAGACAGATCTTTGACCAGGGACATGGTATTCTGACCATTGTTAAACAGCTAGTTAGGGGTAGAGCTGGGATATGAATTTAGGTCTTCCTGACTCCAAAGCCAGTACATGTATCCACTCTTTCTATCTCTTTAGCTGTCTTTAACCTGTATATGACAGGTTAGTTCAGAGATTCTCAACAAGGGGTGAATCTGTCCCCCAGCAAACATCTGACAATGCCTGTACACGCTTTGGTTGTTGACAACTGGGGGAGGAGTGCTACTGGCATTCAGTGGGCAGAGCCTAAGGAGGTGCCTAAACATCTTAGAAGGCACAGGACAGCCCCCAGGACAAAGAATAATGCAGCCCAAAATGTCAATAGTGCTGATGTTGATAAGTCCTTGAACAGCTAAAGAAATTTACTGATGATGGGATACCATTTTAATTACAGTACTACAAAACCTATAGAAACATAAAGGCTGTATTTCAGGAAGTTCTCCTAGCCATCATTAGGGAAATCAGTCATCCAGCAATTGTGTAATTACTATAATGCCAGATAGCTCAGCCCTTAGGACAGGGCAAGCTTGTTCAATAAACAGCACTGAAAGAGTGGAAGCAAGAACACATGGGGTAATCTTTAATCATTTTGTAAAAAAACTAAGAGAAGGAAATAGACCAGTAAAGTTACAATTTGATTCAAAAACAAAGCTACTGGAATAATACTTGCAGACTCTGAAAATTTCTCAAAAATTGGTCACGAGAAGGAAAAGCATATTACCATATTGATAAGCAAAATCTACCCAAATGATCATGAAGATTTTCATATGTCTCTTAAAGCTGGTTCTAATTAGTTCCATGAATGCCTCAGAGTGGGGCAGGAATTCTTGCCTTCCAACTCAAAGGAGAAAATACAAAGTATGTGGTCTTTCCTTTGTCTCAAGGTAGGTATTGGATTAGATACTAGCTCAACTACTTTATTTCTCCTTCTTTTTTTTTTTTAAAGATTTAATTTATTTTATTTTTTTTTAAAGATTTTATTTATTTATTTGACAGAGAGAGAGAAATCACAAGCAGGCAGAGGGAGAGGGGGGAAGCAGACTCCCTGCTGAGCAGAGAGCCCGATGCGGGGCTCGATCCCAGGACTCTGAGATCATGACCCGAGCTGAAGGCAGAGGCTTTAACCCACTGAGCCACTCAGGTGCCCCTCTCCTTCTTATTTAATCCCTAATCTCTTCCGACTCCCCCTTCAAATAGCTAATAACCTGTTCATGGCCCATTACTTACCTTTATTTGTTATCTGGAAGAAGTCAGCAAGAGTCTATGGGACAAAAAGTTTATTGCACTTTTCAATGTGCTCCCCAAAGGGCCAAGACCAAAAATGAACAGCGCAGCATACTCTTGGATCTCTCCCAACTGTATCATCCTCATATCTGTCAAACATTTTGCTATGAACTAATCCTCCAAAACATTTCCAGCATCCCAACTTTCACCTGCTTATAAACAGCATGCCCAACTAAGCTTCATCCAACTGTATCATCCACATATCCCTGCTACACAAATCTTTTCTTCTAAACTAACTCCCTGTGCATTTCCAGCATTCCAAAAATTTCTTGCCCAATATCCTTCTAGGCCCCAAACCTTGATCAATGCTAAATTCACCTCCTAAACTGACTGCCTGAAAAGCAAAATAATATGCAAGAAGAACACCAGACTTTAATCTTAATGACACCAACATATTTTTACATTTCCATGTCTGTCTTCCATGTGTGTTATGTCTGTCTTCCACACTGGACCATGAGCTCCCCAAAAGATAAATCTATTTATTTTGAGAACTACAATTACAACCACAGTAGCAGCTCTTACTTATAAAGAACTCATTCTGTGCCATGCTCCAAGTGGCTTTTCATGAATTACCTTCATGAATAATACTGATCCTTTTTATTGAGACCCAGAGAAATTAGAGAACTTGCCCAGACTCACATAGCTTGTAGGCAGGAAAGATGGGAATCAACCTCAGGAGGCCTGATTCCAAAATCCTTGTCCTTGGAAACTACTATAGGCTACCACTGTATATATCACATTCACAAACTGTGCATCCTAAAGGCACTTACTAGACAAACTCGAATTGATAAACTTTCTACAAAATCCCTAAATAGCATCCTTCAGAACTAGGGTGGTCCAAAAACAGAAAGCTTGAGAAGCTGTCAAATCTGAGTGATTGTCACATGGTCTCCTGATTGAGATCCTCAGATGGAAAAAGGTAAAAACTGAAGAAATCTGACTAAAGTATGGATTTCAGTTAATAATGACATATCAATATTAGTTCATCACTTATGACAAATGTGTTGTATGACTAAATGTAAAACGCTATCGACAAAACTGGATGGGGGCACAATGGAACCCTCAATAGCATCGTTGTAACTTTTCTATAAATCTAATAATATTTTACACTAAAAAAATATTTAAAAAGACATCTTCTTTCAGTAATCTTCTAAAGAAATGTCTTTTAAAAAAATGTATTTTAAAATTTGAAGATGCACACAAATCACCTGGGACTACTGTTAAATGAAGTTTTTTAATTGCAACTTTAAAGGGGGGCTGGAGATGCTGCATTATTTTGAATACACACCCAGGTGCTGCTGATGCTGCTGAGTCCATGGACCAAATTTCTAAGTTGCAAGGTTTTATTTATCTATTTTTTTAAGTTTATTTATTTACATAATCTCTACACCAAATGTGGGGCTCAAATTCATGACCTTGAGGTCAAGAGCCACATGCTCTTCCAACTGAGCCAGCCAGGTGCCCCTATGTTGCAAGGTTTTAAAACATCAAATAGTGTTGGCAGATGTGTTTAGTTCAAGTGGATACATGCCCGGGGCTCTTTCCTAGCAGCAATGTTCTTTACGAAAGATCTCCGAGGCAAATCTTTTGCCCCCAAATCCTGAAGGGTTAACTAGTTTTCATTTCAGTGAACATAGTCTATCTCAGGGTTAAATTCTGGACGGAAGTAGTCTTTACTCTTCCCTCCCTTATCAATCAGAGTGTGTATGTACATGTCCTTGTGTTTAAACCATTAAACCAGAAAGGAGACCAGGAACCCTGGATGCATCTATG
>CM052800.1:34408853-34446786 GCA_028533885.1 Nasua narica | reverse complement strand
GGGGAAGGGCTGGTACCAGCCCTCTTAAATGCTACAAAGACAATAAGCAATGCAGTGCTTTCCATTGTACATTTGTGAAACATTACTATTATAAGATACTTCTGGAAAATAGGGATCTATAGTCAACTATTTTGGAAGACACAAATCTCACAAATGGGTGTGAAAGTTCAGCTACCGTGAGGTGGGTTATTGATATACATTTTGGCAATTCTTACAGTGCAATATAGCATAGCCTCTAGAAGAATAAGGAGAGAATAGAAAGGTGGTCATGAGGAAGTCTGACGAAAAACGGTTGTAAAAACAAAAGCACACCATAATGCCATTTAAATAAAAACATATATATTAATGTGTACCAAAAAAAGACTCAAAAAAATGCACAAAAATGTTAGCAGTGGTACACTCTGTTTGGTAAGGGTTATTGGTGGCTTTTAATTTTTCCTTTTAGCTTACCTGAAATTTTCTAGAATACTGCTTTTGTAACAAAATTACAATAAAGATGATGAAACAATGCAGAGTATCATCATATCCAATATGACTAGCTATTTTTTATATTTATATACTGATTATATGATAAATATTCAACATTTTATCCCTCACATTCACAGGTAACAACAAACCCCAGCTTAAAAAATATATGTGCGTAGGAGGGCACCTGGGTGGCTCAGTTGATTAAACATCTGCCTCTGGCTCAGGTTATGATCCCAGGGTCCTGGAATACAGTCCCACATCGGGCTCCTTGCCCAGCGGGGAGCCTGCTTCTCCCTCCACCTGCTCTGCTGGCTGCTCTCCCTGCTTGTGCTCTCGCTCTCTGACAAATAAATAACATCTTTAAAAAAAGAAGATTCTTCCTCTCCCTCAACCCCTCCCCCAACTCATGAGCAAGTGTTTCCCCCTATGAATAAAATCTTAAAAATATATATACATAGATATGTATGTATGTATGTATGTACGCCTAGGAGAAAATACAGTTACATTTTTTAAAATTTTGGGCCAGGTTTAACACTACTGATAGAAATTATAATATTCATGACCTAATTAATATTCATAAGAACTGACAAGATTTAATAAACATAAAAATTCTGACAAGTAGAAACACCCTAAGAGACTATGCTAGCCAGAATTCTAGGATTGACCCCAAATTTCCGGGCCCCCTGACCAGAACACACCTTCTGGGTACAATGGGGATTCACTTCTGTGATTCACTCATGTTTACAGAACCGTGGAAAGATTTTGCAGATGTGACCAAGCAGCTAACCAGCTGAATCTGAGTCAATCTAAAAGACGACGACCCTAGGTAGATCTGAGCTCATCACGTAAAAAGAAGAGTGGCAGTATTTCCCTGAAGTCAGAGAAATTCAAAGCTAGAGACTCTGCTGCTGGCCTTGGAGAAACAAACAGGAATGCTGTGAAGAGTCCATCTGGTAAGAAACCATGGGCCACCTCTAGGAGCTCCGAACAGTCCTAGCTGACACTAGATTTCAGCTTGGTGACAGACCCTGAGGGAGGATGCCGCCATCCCACACTCAGGCTCCTAGCCCCACAAAAGCCATGAGACAGTATATATGTGTTGTTTAAAGCCACTAAATTTGTCATAATTGGTTATGTGACAATAGAATACAGTGATAAATGAAGCAGGAAAATACTCGTCACATATAGAAGGATAATGTCACAGGGTCAAATTATTTAACATTTAGTTCAATACAAGTGCCCAAATGAACATGGACAGAGGCCACAGACAACCTAGACTGAATGAGCTGAACGCTAGCCCTGGCTTTGTAGATCAAATCTTCCTACAGATGACGAAGAAAAGCTCATTTGTAAAACAGGAAAAGGAAATGATCACTTTGCCAAGGAAATTCGAAAGGCCAATGAACACATAAAAAGTGAAGCATCTCATTGCTAATCAGAGACAAATTAAGACAATGAAGTGCTGAGTCTACTAAAATCACACAGATTAAAAAGAATAACTTCATCCCATTGTGGCTGGTGTGAAAAACGGGTATTGTTTTTCTGGGTGGTGGGAATGTAAATTAGCACAATATTTTAGTGGTAAATTTTATGGGATCTATAAAAATTTTATATGTGCATTCCTCTGGAGCCAATAATACCACTTCTAGAAATGTATCTTATAAAAATTAGATATGTACAAACGTGTATGTACAAAAATGCATATTATATAATGCATTTTCTTTTATATATCATAATCTTTAATTATGTCTATCTCCTTGCCTTCAACTCTAGAAGCTACATGAGATCAAGGGACTTGTGCCACATATTAAGGGCTCACAAAATTAATGTTGAATGAGTAAGTGATAATTGAGTAAGTTCATTGCAAGTATTGTTATAATAGCAAAGTAAGCTTGACCACATTAAGTGCAATACTATGCACTTAATGTTAAGCTATGAGCTGACTCAGAAAAAAAAATCCATGAGATAGTGTTGAATAAAAGAAGCGACCTGCCAAAAGAAATATTGTAACATGTTCTAACTTACAAAAGGGAAAATATGCAAATATGTATGTTCACATATAAAAGAACATGGAAAGTTATATATTCATCAAATTGTTAATGGTGGTTAAACTCTAGAGAGAATTAATTAGTTATGGATACTTCTCAGAAATATTTTCATAGGAGTGCACATTACTTTTGTAAATAACAAAATTATTGTAGTTCAATTCTTTAAAGAAAACTTGCAATTTGTATATTTACTTCCTTAGCCTCAGAAGTTTAGCTTATCATATTTATTTTAAACTAGGTGTTCTTAACCAAGAATCTATGGATATCTATGGGCTAACTGATGATGTGATGGGTTAGGGGGAAGGTGGAGTCCCTCCCTTTGGAATTATTTTCAAAATATTTCTTAGGGAGATACTACAGTTTTATTAGAGTCATTAGATTCAAAATATTTCTTGGGGAGATGGTCATAGTTTCATTAGATTCTCACAAGTATCTATAATACTATATTCTCACTGTACTTCATCTCCAACCTTCTACTACTATTAGTAATAAAACTTTCCTTTTATTTATGTATTTATTTATATTAACATATAATGTATTATTTATTTCAGGGGTACAGGTCTGCAAATTATCAGTCTTACACAATTCACAGCACTCACCATAGCACATACCCTCCCCAATATCCATAACCCAGCAACCCTATCCCTCTCCACTGCCACCCCCCAACAGCAACCCTCAGTTTGTTTCCTGAGATTAAGAGTCTCTTACAGTTTGTCTCTCTCCCTGGTCCCATCTTGTTTCACTTTTTCCCTTCCTATCCCCCATAGCCCCAGCCCTGCCTCTCAAATTCTTCATATCAGAGAGATCACTGTCTTTTTCTGATCGACTTATTTTGCTTAACATAATATCCTCTAAAGAAACTACCGCAGTAGACTCCTTGACTCTGACCTAGCTTTTGAAAGCACAACAAGGCTTAATGCTTCTTTTGATGAGTTAAGTACCTAATGCTTAAATACAGCACCTATATGCTAGAATTATCAAACCTTTAACTGGGTGCCAAAAAAGAACAAACTTAGGGTTGGTTTTCACAGAAAGCCAATACTCACCATTTTCTTCATGGCAGTAATCAAAACCTGCCACACTACATCTTCGGAAAACCATCTTATTCTCAGTAAGAGTTCCTGTCTTATCAGAAAAGAGATACTGAATTTGTCCAAGATCCTCGGTGATGTTCAGGGCTCGGCACTGAATAGTGGAATCCATTTTCTCATTGTAGAAATCCACGTCACTTTGAATAAAATATATCTGTCCGAGCTTCACAATTTCAATGGAAACATAGAGTGAAATGGGAATCAAAACCTAAGAGGAACCAAAGAATTTAAACAATGTTAGAGGGAAAAGGAAGTTTGAGAAACCAAATATAGTTGGGTAAGTAACAAAGATCTTAAAATTCTGTGATGAGCTCAACAGAAATTACCTGTAACAAAATGATCATGGTCCAAAACATGTAGAATCCTGCCAACGCTGGTGATATGACACGTCCATCAGGCTCAGGGATATTAAAAAACATTATGTTTTCATATCTACTCAACCAGATTCCATGACCTTTCAAAAAACACACAGACATGAAAAGGATGCTACATATGTATTACGTAAATATAGAACTTTATTCTTAAAGAGGAATAAGAGTATCTATTCTGGTTGAACACCAATTGTTTATCTTTGAGAACAAATTGAAATGCAAAAGGCTTGACATTCTCCTGTCCCGGTCTCTCTTTAAATCTCTTCCCAAGTCCCTTTCCTACTGTGGCCACATGTAACTGGCTATAATCAACATTAATGCCTTTCAGATCACAGAATGAGAAAGATAAAGATGTGAGGGCAACAATTATTGGCAAGTAAAAATTTCCTTTGCAGAAGTCAAGTATTCATAAATATTTTGAAAATAAAATACTTTTAAGTAAAGATCTTGCTGAAAAGATGTCAGTATACGAAAATCTTATTTTACCTACCCAGTGCACCAGTTAAACACATCACAACCAAAAGTAGGACACACCAGAGGACATCTGTATTTGCTCTTCTTTCTAATTTGCTGCGCTTATACCTTGGGCCACTGTTGTTCAGCATTGCTTTGGTTTCATGGCCTACATAGGTAACATGTCAGAAAATGTGCAAATTAAAGCCAAATAGCAAGTATCATATTTTTAAATCTCTGTGACAGATAATTTAATAAAATAGTTGCATAACATATTTTGCTAATTTAGATTGCTTTCGTGATTCGTTCAGAAAAACAGAGACCAAGGATTAAGTTTATCAAGACAAAACTTCCTTTCTGCTTTTGTAGACTGCATTCTGAATAAACGGAAAATGTTAACTTGAAGAAAAAAACACAGAGGAGACAACTGTGAAAATGAGGAGTGTCACTAACCTGCGTAAACCACAATGCCCACAACAGCCTCTGTGTTTCTAATGGTGCAGCCTCTAAGTAGTAAATTTTCTTTACTGAGACCCACGCGTTCTTTGTTGGAATGTTCTCTATGAGAGAGCACAGAGATTCATTTTTACGTAGCAAAACGTGTGTGGGAGGGTAATAAATAGCAAAAATGGGGATGTAAAAATAAAAATCATGGACTTTGATTTTTCTTGACTGGGAGTATTAATTCGAGCAGTTCACAAGAAAGGTTTCCAATCTCCGAGCCATTTGTTTTTGTCATTTTGCTTTGGCTCAGAGGAAGATGCTAAAAGTTTCAACTACCACTGTTTTCCATTATTCACTGTTGGTCAACATCTACTACAACAAAAACTCAAAAATATTCCAAATAAGGAACTGTTACTCAAGTACAAACTGTATTTCAGGGTACCTTAGTAACACACAAGGGAAAAATTAGGAAAGTACCATTTTCAACCTGGATGGAATCAAGGACTGTTCTAGGCCATGGTAACCTGTAGCTCTAAAATCATTAGGTGACAGACTGATGAGGAATTTTATAATGAAAGGATACGGTGGAGAACACCAATCTTAACAGAACTACCAGTGGGACAAGGGACATCACAGGCCTCCAGATGGTATAGAATAGAACCACATGCCTCCACAGAGTCCTAATCAATCTCCGTAACAGCAAATAAACTTAGTCTGTGGCATCAACGTATCTGTGAAGACTTTGAAATTGTATGCAGTATTTCCTGCATGTAGGTATGTGTGTGTATCTACGTCTATCTTTGTAGAAAGAGAAACTATTTGTTCCATCAGATCTGAAGGTGCCCCAGGACAGTTTACAGGAAGTCAGAGGGCCAAAAAACAATGTTCACCACCACTACAAGGATGCAGTCTGCCAAATCTAAGTACAGAAAACTGCAGGTGAAATGACCCAGCTTATTCAACAAATGGGTGGCAAGGGGGCACAGGGAGAAGCAGGGAGGACTCAACTCAGGAAGAAGGCAATCAGCTCAGTCTAGAAACGGGTAAATTCTACCAGCCAAGTGACCTAATTTCTTGGAAGGAAAAATTTAGAGACATGTCAACCAAATGAAATGGGCAGACCTTGTTCTGATCCTGGTTAGTATATTTGAGTAACAAATAATTTTTTTTGAGATAACTGGAAAAGTCTGAACAAAAACTAGGTTTTAAATGATAACAAGAAATTGTTCTTTATTGAGTTAGGTGTGATAATGATGTTACAGCTCTGGTCCTTTACTGTTATGTATTCATAGTGAAGTATTTACAGTGAAATGCAAATGGGGAAGAAACAGGAAGATAATTAAAACAAAGCTGGCAAAATTATGAAAGTTAAAACTGGGTGAGAGCCAGTGGGTGTTCATTATATTTTTCTTTCTGCTTTTGCATACTTAAATGTTTTGCAATAAACAATTTAAAAATTATCAAAGTAATTACTTGATTAAGTTACGATAGTGGCAGAAATACAGAGAAAAATAACTGGAAATTTTAAAAAATAAACAAAAAGTAATGCATTTTGCCTATTTTGAAAATGCCCTCTTAATTTCAGCATTAAAATTAGACTGGGGGTGCCTAGGTGGCTCAGTCAGTTAAAGCCCCTGCCTTCGGCTCAGGTCATGATCTCAGGGTCCTGGGATCAAGCCCCACATCGGGCTCTCTGCTCAGCAGGGAGCCTGCTTCCCCCTCTCTCTCTGCCTGTCTCTCTGCCTACTTGTGATCTCTCTCTCTCTGTCAAATAAATAAATAAAATCTTTTAAAAAAATTAGACTGGTCTCTAAGCAATATACTTCAGTCAGTAAGTTGTTTCTTTTTTTCTTGCATATAGGAAAACTGTCCCTGTATCTGGCATCCTTGCTATCTGGAATTACAAGGAAAAGGAAATAAATCTTCAAAGAAGGTTTCATACCACAAAGGACAAAGAAAATCGATTTGTCCCTTCCCTCCTGTAATCTGTAAACATCTTATTCTCAGAGATGTATGTTTACATTCCTTCATATATGTAGTTTTAAGTACAAAGAGACAACCAAAGAGTCACAGTCAGGGTCAGTAATGTCCTTGGGCTTAATTTAATTCTACTTCCTGGTTTTACAGATGAAGAATTTAAGTCCCAACGCTCACATTTCCGTGTAGTATTCCCAGGCAAGCACCACACAATCCTCATCAATCTAGCATTTGTTGTCCCCAGAAACTTTATAGAAACAGGTTTAACATACACAAGCATTTCCAAAGTTCCTCGGTAAGATTTTAGACTTTTTTCCCTGGGATCCTTATTTTTCACCATTACATCACTCTAGGTTACTATCATTAGATCAAAGCCCAACTCCTATCCAAACTGTGTCTGCCCAGCATTACAGAGGTCCTGCCCTTGACAGGTACATATTTGGCACTTCTGATGTGAGACCTTTGGACTCTATATGAAGCACAGACTGTCCACATAGAGCTCTCATCCACTGAAGAAGCCAGGTAACATCTGCCATATGCCCAGCACTCCCACTCAGATGTTGGGAACAGAAAAGCACACAGTTTTGGCTCCTGTGGTCCAAGGGGAGGCGATAGAGAATTTTGATAGAGAAATACGTAAGTGTGACACAATTATTATAGATATTATGATGGAAATCTGATATTCAGTATGCACTGTGGGCACAAATAGGGAAAATGTCAGTTCTACCTGAAAGTAAGACCAGAGAGGTCACTGTATAGAAAGTGAGCTGGCGCGTCTCAATTTTTGGTTGATTTTAGAAAACAGACCACAAAGCAGAAAAGGGATAAGGAGCTAGTTTGGTGGATAAAAATAACTCCACATAAAATCATTGTATCTACCTGGGCTGACTCGTTCAATGCTTCCCTGCAAGTTGCTGAAGCCACCTTTCAACAGAAGTGTTAACAGAGCAGACCCAGGGACATCCCATCACTGAGGGAGGGAGAGGAAGCAGGGAGCCATCTTTTGGATGCGGATTCCAAGAGGAAGGCAATCCCAGTGGTCAGACCAGGCAAATCAGAAAGTAAGGCACCACACCTGAAGTAGACAGACATCAGAGGAGCCCGTCATAAACGGAAAAACCAAATCAAAGAGCAGGCAAGGATGGCATCGGGAAGTCTGGAGACAAGTGATAATTAGGAGAGTCAGGAGATTAGTGGGGCCTAGAACTAGGTAAGGGTTCTTGGGCAAGACTGAGTACCCACAACAGCAAGTGATGTTCCAATGTGTCCTGTAAGAAAAAAATCATGTCCAATGTGGATGAAGAAAGAGGCTGACAAGGCTGACAGTAAATTTCAGAAATTTGGTTAAGGCGCTCACTCCCTCATCTGCTTCCCATCACTATAAATTAGCTTTTATTTTCAAGAAGTTATATAAATCAAATCATATAGTATATATGCTTTTCCACCTGGCTTCTTTCACTCAGCGCGATATTCTGAGATGCACCCACGTTGCTGCATGTATCACCAGTGAATTCCTTTTCGCTGAGTAGTATTACACCGTACGGATATCCAATCTGTTTATCCATTCACCTGCTGACGGACACTTGGGCTGTTTCCAGTTCCGGACTCTCACAAATAAAGCTGTTATGAATATTTCTGCGCAGGTTTTTGTATGAAGAAATGATTTACTTTCTCTTAGCTAACCACCTAGGCGTGGAATGGCCAGATCATACAGAGGGCATATGCTTAGCTTTTTAAGAAACCTCCAAATTGCTTTTTAAAGTGGCCGTACTTTATATATCCCCAGAGGTGGTATGTGAGTGTTCCCAGTTCCTCTACGTTCTCACCAGCACTTCTATACTTGGGATTTTTTAACTGTAGCAGTTGTAGCCCTGTGGTTTTAACGTGTATCTTTTCACATAGTTATTTGTCATCTACATACCTTTTCTGGCAAAGTATCTGTTCAAACTTTTTTAACCGTTCAAAAAACTGTATTGTTTATTTTCTTATTACTCAGTTTTGAGATGTCTTTATGTATTCTGAACACAAGTCCTATACCCGATACACACATTATGAGTATTCTCCTCCAGTCTATGAGTTATCTTTTCATTCACTTAACAGTGTCATTGAAGAGAAAATGGTTATAATTTTGATGAAGTTCTATTCTGTATTTTTTGTCCTTTTATGAATTGTGCTTTGGGTCTTGTATCCAAAAAAACCTTTGCCTCACCCAAGGTATCAAAGATTTCCCTTATGTTTCCTCTTTGTATAAGGAGTTTCTAATCTTAGGTTTACATTGAACCATAGGCTCCATTTTTAGTTAAGTTTTTTACACAGAGAGAAGTATGGCTTGAAGTTTATTTTTTAGAATATGGACATCTAATTGTTATAGCATCATTTGTTGAAAACAGTAATCTTTCTTTACTAAATTGCTTATGTACTTTTGTCAAAGGCACATTTATGGATAACAAAAACCAGTTGTCCATAAATGTGTGGATCAATTTCTAGACTCAATAATCTTTCAATGTCTTTTGATCTACTGGTCTTTATGCCAAAACGACACTAACTTGATTATTGTACCTTTATAAGAAGTCTTGAATTCAGGTGGTGTTAGCCCTCCCACTCTGTTCTTCTTTTTCAAAGTTCTTTTAAGTTAATATAGGTCCTTTGCATCCCTATATAAATTTTTAGAATAAACTTGTTGATTTCTTTTATTTTTATTTCTATTTTTTATTATATTATGTTAGTCACCGTATAGCACTTTATTAGTTCCCGATGTAGTGATCCAGGAATCATCGTTTGCGTACAATACCCAGTGCTGCTTGCAATAGATGCCCTCCTTAATAACCATCACCGGGCTAAGCCCTCCTCCCCACCCCTTCCCCTCTGAAACCCTCAGTTTGTTTCCCAGAGTCCAAAGTCCCTCATGATTCATCTCCCCCTCTGATTCCTCCACCTTTATTTTTCCCTTCCTTTTCCTAATGTCCTCCATGCTATTCCTTACATTCCACATATAAGTGAAACTATATAATTGTCTTTCTCTGCTTGACTTATTTTACTTTGCATAATCCCCTCCAGTTCCATCCATGTCCATCCAAATGGTGGGTATTTGTCCTTCCTGATGGTTAAGTAATATTCCATTGTATATATGGACATATCTCCTTTATCCATTCATCTGTTGAAGGGCATCTCGGCTCCTTCCACAGTTTGCCTATTGTGGACATTGCTGCTGTGAACATTGGGATGCATGTGCCCCTTCTTTTCACTACATCTGTATCCTTGGGGTAAACGCCCAGTAGTGCAATTGCTGGGTCACAGGGAAGCTCATTCTTAACTTTCTGAGAAACCTCTATACTGTTTTCTAAAGTGGCTGTACCAATGTGCATTCCCACCAACAGTGGAAGAGGATTCCCCTTTCTCTACATCTTCTCCAACATTTGTTGTTTCCTGCCTTGTTAATTTTTGCCATTACAACTGGTGTAAGGTAGTATC
Source organism: Nasua narica (assembly GCA_028533885.1). Lineage (NCBI taxonomy): Eukaryota > Metazoa > Chordata > Mammalia > Carnivora > Procyonidae > Nasua > Nasua narica. Next base: position 34,436,463 of record CM052800.1, on the reverse strand, counting down.
TTAATGTGATTTTGATTTGAATTTCCCTGATGGCTAATGATATTGAACATTTTTTCACGTGTCTGTTTCATATGTCTTTTTTGAAGAAGTGTCTGTTCATGTCTTTTGCCCATTTTTTTAAAAAGACAAAAAAAAAGAAAAAAGAAAAAAAATCCCCAAAACTATGTTGGGATTTTGATTGGGATTACACTGAATCCACAGATCAATTTGGAAACTGACATCCTAAGAATATTAAGTCTTTCAACCCATGAACAATATATATCTCTCCAACTATTTAGGTCTTTAATTTCTCCCAGCAATGTTCCATGGTTTGTAGTGTGCAGGCGTTTCACATCTTTTGTCAGAATTATCCTCAAATATTTCATTTTTTCTGATGCTATTGTAAGTTGTAGTTCGAAAAACTTCAAGATACAGTTGCTTATTGCTAATACATAGAAATACAATTGATTTCTGTATATTGATGTTTCAAAAGACAGTTTTACTTCTTTCTTACTTGATAACTTTCATTTTCTTTCCTTGCCTCACTGCACTAGCTAGAACCTGCAGCGCAATCTTGAATAAAACTGGTAAGAGTAAATATCCATGTCTTGCTCCTGATCTTAAGGGAAAAACATTTAAAAGCATTTAGTCCTGCACCATTAAGAATGATTCTAACTGTAGGTTCTTTCTTTCTTTTTTTTTTTTTTAAGATTTTATTTGACAGAGAGAGACAGCAAGAGAGGGAACACAAGTAGGGGGAGCGGGAGAGGGAGAAGCAGGCTTCCCGCTAAGCAGGGAGCGCTATGCGATGCAGGGCTTGATCCCAGGACCCTGGAATCATGACCTGAGCTGAAGGCAGATGCTTAACGACTGGGCCAGCCAGGCGCCCCGTAACTGTAGGTTCTTCACAGATGCCTTTATCAGGTTGAGAGAGTTCCTTTCTACTTCCAGTTTGCAAGAATGGAAGTTAGATTTTATCAAATGCTTTGTCTCCATCTATGAAATGATCACTTGGCCTTTTTCAATTTGTTAATTATGACTTGTTAATATGGTGAATTACCTCACATGATTTTCTAATATTAAATCAACCCTGCATTTTTGGGATAGGTCCCACTGGGTCATGATGTGTTATCCTTTTGACATACTGTTGGATTTGATTTGCTATAATTGTGTGCAGAATTTTTATATCTATGTTCATGCAGAATAGTGATCTTTCCTTAAATGTCTTGGTATGCTTTGGTAACCGGATCACTCTGATGTTAGAAATTTTCTCTGCCATTTTCTCTTAAGATCACCACTATGAAGCAGGTCTAATTGTCTCCTCTTAAAAATCAGGAAACTGAAGCTCAAAAAGACTAAATAACCTGTTCAAGGTATAAAGCACTTAAGTGGCCCAAGCTAGGGCTGAAATTAGGTAAGCCCTCAAATTCTAGCTGCCTTACAAAAGCAACATACATGCGATGAGATGTTTTCAAAATGACTTCCCAAAAGTGACTTCCCATGCTTTTTCTTACACATGTTCCAAATCCTTGGCTAACTTTTGCCAACCAGAAACATCCATCTTGATACGTTAATTCTGCAGGACACTATCCTGTGACCTGGTTGTCAACTCTTTCCTGACACTTCCATCTAAACACCACCACGTCCTGGGCTTACTACGGGGCTCATGGAAAACATTCTCACACTACTGACAGAGACTTTACAATTACTTTAGGAACAAGACTTTGCTGTTGTTTTTAAATCACACGTAAGTACATATTTAACTAAATGATTAAGATAAAGCTAAATTAATAGATGGGTAAACACATGGCCTTTGGTGATTTAACCTTGGATATACGAACACAAAAATTTTACTGAGTTAAATATAATTGCAATACCCAACTCCACTCACACCAAGGAAAGCAAGTCACGTAACACTCACAGATAGCCTCGGAATCTGTTGAGGTCATTGTTTGGACTTTCACATTCTATCTTACTGGAGAACTTCTCCGGATCAACTTCAGAGTCCTAAAAAAAATAAATAACACAACACAATCACAACACAATCTTGGAACACTGAAAAAATAAAATTAAATTAAAAAAAAATAAATAAAATCACAACACAAGAAGAATTCAAAGTCAAAAAGATGACATTTTTATGTATATCACTTCGTTTGCATTAAGCATACATGTGGACATTCTGGGTACTTATACATTTAATCCCAGCAAATTTTATTTAAAAATTTAAAAATAAGCTGGACATCAGCATCTTACAAAATTGATATTTAAGTGTTTATCCTTCCACCAGCCCTTTAAGATAAAACTCATTCATTCTTGCCACAAGATGTACGTCACAAATTACCCAAATGAAGAAATGAAGAAAGGTACAGGCATAATCACAAATGACTGAGTGGGATTAGGATGGTCCTAGAGCCTTCATAAACATCTACAGGTGATGAGAAGGTCTGACTCATACACTGGAGTCCACGCAGGACTCCGCAGAGGAGACCTTCTACTTTGACAGCAAACACTGTTAGGTAGAAAGCACTGAAAAGCTGAAGATACTCTTTTGTGATTCTTTAATCATGCAAAGAGTGTCTGAGATTAAGCATTTAAATGAACATTCTGAGCACATATACATTTAATCCCAACACGCTTTATTCAAAAATTTAAAAATAAGCTGGAAGTCAGCATCTGATAAAATTCTCTAATGGATTAAATGATAATTTTAGAATGCTTGATGAAACCAATGAGCAAATATGCAAAGTGTTTTTCTAGAACACGGGCATGGATTCACAAAGAATAAGCCATGGCAATTTTATCTCATTTCCTTGTTTTTATATGAACGTTTGCCTAATACAAGAAATACTACTGATATAGCTTGTAATGTATTAACATATCCCAGCAAATGATGAAAAATTTGAGTTATATAAACATATGATTTGATTTGTTAATCAATTTTGTGAGTTCTTCTGATGTACCAGAATCTCAATTATGTCAATATATTTTCTTCTTTAAAACCCCGTGAGGTAGGTGTTATAATTAGGTCTAATTAACAGATAAAGACAGAGACGCACAAAGAAGATCAATAATTTGCTATAGGTTTCCACACAAGGCAGTGTTTAGAAACAGGAATGCAAACTAGGTCATGGGATTCCAGAGCACTGACCCTTAACTGAACCCTAAGTGTGATGATTAATCAACTGACGTCACCCTCAAAGCTGGTACTCAGTGGTATATAAGAGAATCTCAAATTGTGTAAGATTTTTACCAATGTTTTAGTTACATAAATGTTCACAAAAGTGACAATGACAAGCTGAGAAGCATATCAATCCCAGGATCTAAATTAAATCCAGACACAGAAAGATGGCCCATTGTTACATCAGATGGTGAAATGTACTGACGATCAGGGCATCTATGTGGCTAAAACACTTTTTAGTTTACAAGTATAAGATGAAGAAAACCTGACATAACAGTTCAGTTTTAAAAATACCATTAAATTTTAAAATACTTTATCTCAACTGTTTCCAGAGAAGCGAAAGGAAACTGGTATATAAGCACTATCCATGCATGATATTTTTATGTATATTACTTCATTTGCCTTTCACAGCAAAGCTATGAGATAGGCATCATTATTTCTATTTTAAGATAAGCTAACACATAAAGTAAGTGACTTGCCCAAGGTCACACAGTAATTAAATAGCAAAGCAGGAATTCATTCAAACTCATGTTAACATAACTTTAAAGTTCTTGTTTCCCTCTTCACAGCAGGATCTAGAAAGGTCTAGAAGCTCTGTGGCAAGAGAAGCTACACGAATCTCAAAAGGTTCGGGTATAGATGCAATTATAGATTTTAGAGACAGAAGGTGATCATTTCCATTGCAAAATAACTCTCCAAATTGCAAAATAATTGTTTCCTTTAATTCAGTTCCAAAAAATGTAGGATTGCCAGACTAAAATATGTGAACTTTAAAGTCATTACATCCTATTATCTATAAAACACTTCCACAGATAGCTGGAAATGGATTAAGTCCTCTGGGATTCTATTTTCTAATAGTAAAAATGAATTTAAAACTTTTTTTGTATGTACTTGTGAAAATCTGCTGAAAAGAAAATGTTAATAAGTCACCAACTGAGAACACGTTATTTACCTGCTCTGCATATCCCCGCACCACCTGCCTCTGTTTTAAATTGCTCTCTCCATCAAGCCCAGAAGTCTCAATGTGACAGATTCCATCTGGATCGGTAGAAAAGAGTAAGACCATGTCTGCAGGAATAACCTCATTACAGGAAAGACGAACAAAGTCCCCAACAGCAACATCTTTCCAGCATTGGTCGACATATTTTTCCTCTTTCCTAACATTGGGGGAAACAAAAGTGTAAAGAGGATATGAAGACAGAAACATATATAATCTTATTTTTTTAAGTTTATGTATAATTTAAAGCATGGTTAAAGAATTAGGATTAATTTTAATCCATTAAGTGTTAAAAGGGAAGCCGGAGAAAACCTAAATTCCGGAATTTGCTTCACCTGAAAATTTAGTTATTGAGCTAATGAAACATATTTCTCAGCTCTTTTACCCCATGAGATTTTGAATTATTATGCCGTTTGAGTGTAACTGGAATAAAATGAACATCTGCTGGGTTAATTCACATGTAATGCAATTCCTGGGCATTTGCTCTTGTTGTCAGGTATCAAGGATCTGGAAATGCACGAGATGTATCTACTCTCAGAGCGCTTCCTGTCTGTCTGGTAGAATGAATTACACTAAACACCAAAGAAGTAAATAAAAACAAAATGAAATAAAATGAATAAAATACTCAATATTTTAAAAATCATTATACTACTATGAACACCTCTAATTATCACTTAATATAAATAGGACTAGTCCTGAGTCTGCCACAAGTTGTTCACTAGAAAGAAGGATGGAAAACGTTAACCCTTATCAAAAGTATAGTTTCCCCCCATATATATTCGTTTTAAAGGAAAGATACATCATTCGAGGTTGTCTTGCTTTAGATTTGCTGCTCTATGTTAAAGTTTTTGCCATACTTCTCATGCCTTCTCATACTAACCTGCATGAATTATGCTTCAGAAAGCATTTTCCTTAGAGTAGAATGAGGAAAGTGGTAACACAGAACATCGTATCAACTAGTTAAATAGCATTTCATATACAATGTCACCAACCAACACTAGGAAGATTGTCCCATTCCCCTATTGCCTACCAAATAACCGTAAAGAACCGGTATTTGTCACAAAAACACGCTTATTTCAAAAGTAAAGATTTAGTTCCAATTCCATTTATGGAGCTAAATATTCAAACTCATTGTCAAAGATGCCTGGGAGATAGCTATATTCTAAATTATGCATCAGATTAAATAGAAATGCCACCTTAGGCCAACACTTGTATACTCTCTGCTCTACAGAATTCTATCAGTTATTTCAAGAAATATTTAGCTTCAGGGGCTACCGAAGAATTACATTTTCACGGCTTATTTTCCCAAAATATCTAATGCACCAGGTTGAATCCAACTAAAGGAAATCCTTCACTACCTAAAGAATTGGTTAGTTCATGGAGAAAGGCAGATCAATGATATTTTCCTTATCATTCTTTTTTCTAGTGTTCATATGCACAAGTTCACTCTTTGTGGAGGAAAGTAAGAGAGAACACCCAAAAACACAGGTATGGGTTATATTTCAAAGGTTCAGTCCTAAAAGTCTAGGAGCAGTGATTTCATTCCATAGAAAATGGGGAGTCACAAGGTTCACCCAAAGAAGAAGTTGATACTACTTCTGTTTACTAACTCCTGTGACAGAGTAATGAATGGATTTTAGGTGTCCAGCTATTTCGGTGTAGGAATGGCCAAAAAACCAATGTAAAGTTATTGAAATAATTCAGGAGAAGGCTGAAGACGGTCAGAATTCAGGCAGTAGCAGCAGAGATAAATAGAAGAATAATTCAAGGCATATTTGGGTTTTCTGACTTACTTCATGTTTTAGGACTTAATACACATTTTATGACTGAACTACAGGCAAAGGTGTTATCAAGCATGACTCTACAGTTTCTACCTTGTCTGATGGGATGAGAAATGGGGACTTTCACCACATCTCAAATTTTCGAAGCAACTGGTTGCATGAGAGGGCAGATAATAAACTCAGACTGGAAAGTTTTTATCTGAAGTGGGTTGTGAAACCGAGGATGTGCAGCAGTTTGAGGGCCCTGATCTAATGCTCACAGGTACAGATATAAATGTGGCAGTTCTAGGTACCCAGAGGGTAGGTGACACCAAGACATGAGATTCCTTAGGGAAGGAGACTTCAAGGTAATAAAGAAGTAGAAGGATACCCAAGAGAAAGTAATAACAGAGAAATCTAGGGAGAAGGAAACTTCAAAAAGGGAGTAATCACAGTGAAGCTGCAAAGGGGCCAACCCTATGGCATTCAGTGATTAGGATGTCTGTTGACTACGGAAAGGGCTGATAGAATGAAATTGTTGCAGGGAGAGTGAAGAAGTAAGTGAGACCTCCATGAATCAGAGTGAGTGCAAGCTGAAGAAGTAAAATATTTCATGATGTTTAGCTATGAAAGAAATAAGGGGTAAAAGTAGCCACTGCAATGAAAGGTTAAGTCAAAGGATAAAGGATGAGAATAAATGGGCATGAACATGAGATGTAGGGAAGGAGTCCACAGAACAGGCAAGGTAGAAGACAGAACACTGGGAGGGGAATGCTGGTGGAGGCTATGAAGAAACAAGGAATGGGATTAACAACACAGAGGAAAGGATTCCTACTACAATAGAGGAGTTGCCTCTTCACCTGAGGTCAGAAGAAGGTTGGTAAAAATGTGAATGATGCACGAAGGAATGGGGGGTATATAATTCATGCTTCATGGCCTCTATTTTTTCTATGAGGAAAGCTACAAGGAAAATTTGCTAAGAATTTGTAAAGATAGTAGGAGGAGACAGATTTGACTCTTAGGGTTAGGAATTTTATTTTTCTTTCCAACATAAGAAGTATGATTCCTCTTTAAAGGACAAGTTTATTTATTCTATGTTGGAACAAAATGAAGTCAATTTCATAATTAAATTAACTTCATTTTTCCCTATTTGGAGTATACATTAGGATTTCAAAAAAATAACTAATTTGCCCAACAGCTAGCTAGTTCAGGTTAATAAATATCTACAGACCTTAATTTATGCTAGCTACCATGTTAGGTGCTAAGAAGACACAGATGGTTAATGTATGATCCCCACCCTATACAGGTTGTGGTTGAAATTAGAAAAAGAGACACAAATAGTACTTTCATAAGAGAAAGGTATGCATGCCCAGTTTACTATGGGAGCCAACAGTTGGGGTGTTTAGGTGGTGAGGAGGTGAGTCTTGAAGGATGACCAAGAATGACTAAGGTGAAGAAAGGTGGGACAGCGTATCAGTCAGGGCACAAAGACAGGGCAAGAGACAGCGTGTGTGTGAGAACGACTGCAAGCCAGTAACAATGCTCACTGCCACATTTAACTAGCTCTGAAGATTTCTCATTGTGGTAGACTCCAAATGAGACTATATTTCCTTACCCAATAAAGAATTACAACTAATAAGGGGACCTTCTTCTCCCACAGCCTGAATGTTCAGCTAGAATTTCTTACATCTGCTTGGTTGTTTGTGCTTCTGAACTACTCTCATTGGACAGAACTTGGCTCTCACGATCCCTCCTTCAGGCAAAATTCTAGACCCATTTCACTTCTTTAAGAGTTCAAGATCACACAGCTCTGCTGCATAAGCCTTGGGAAACATTGGGAAGGACACACTGGACTATTAACAGTGATTCCCCTGGAGAGGGAGGTGGGAGGAAGGGGAGAGGTAAGGAGGAACAGTGGAGAATGTAAACTTCTACTTCTTGCTTTAATAAACTTAAAGAGAGAAAGAGTAGAATTATGAACAAGTTTTTCTCTTTGATTTTTTTTAGCATTTTCTCATAAAATGCTAAAAAAATTTATAATAAGCAAATAATGAATAATCATTGCATACAACAGCAAAGACTTACCAGATGCCCGACATTCACCAGCTGATTTAATTTTTGTATCAATGTTATATGGTTGGTCCGATAAATGAACTATGATCCCTGATCCCTTGCCTTTACAAATGAGAAAAACTGGTTTTGGCAAGTTAAGTAACTTGCTCAAGGTCAAGCTCCTAAGTGGTCCTGGGATTTAAAACAAGGCTGGGGGCTCCGGCACCCATCTCTCAAGAAGAAGACTTCACTCCAGCTATAGTCACTTAATGATGACCACCAAATAAAAAATGTTTTAGTTGTGTATTAGAAAGCGAATTTGAATAACCATCACTTTGGAAAACATCACACAAATGGTTGATTACCTTAGAAGGCCACTGATACTTAGTCTTATTTTATGAAGCATGAAATTCTATGAATTTATGAGATTCATGAATTTATGATATAATCCTAAAATGCTAATATTCGCCAGTATTTTCAAACTCCTAAAATCAACACAGTGATTTTTAAAGATCAAAAAATAATGTAGGGTCCTAGAGGGAAGGCATTGTATCTATTCTTTTTTAATCTGTTTTTCCTTTAAATCTCAAGCTCTCAGTACCTACAACACAGTAAGGCACTCAAATTTGTTCAGTGATTAATAGTTTTGTTTTCAACACACTTCTACTATCCTTGAAACAAAACTTAAAACGTTATAAACGGCTGCCATTTGAAAGGTAATATTGAGAAAGTTAGGTTTTCCATAATAGCTCATTCCAACTTAATTGAGGTATAATAAAGTTTAAATGTTTAATTTCTATATTAGTGTTTGTTATTTCCCAAGGTACTTGCCCAAAGACAAGCACCGTGTGAAAGACCACATATTACAAATAAGAATCAAATTATCTGCACAGAAATGTTAATATGCTTCTTCCAAAAGCTTGCACAATTTAATGGCTTTGTACTTTCACCTTAATTTTGTTGAGGAATAATTTGTTCTCTAAAGTGATGGCTTTGTATTTCATAGGAATTTAAGTTAGCATATTTAAATCAACGAGGCATGGTCTTATAACCTACCTTTATTTCTTTTTATCCTTATAATTTGTTCCAAGAACAATCTGGGGGGAGAAAGGTATTATTTCTTCTGCAATACCAAACAAAAGCGAATTTACATAGCTATTTACCTAGCTGTTACATAGGCGAACAGATAAAAGGACAAAGAGTTATGAGATTCTATTATGAAATGCAATTATAAAGTGGTACCTTGGGATAGACCTTAAACAACTGAATAGAATATTGCATCTTATCTTTAAGTTTATATGCTAATCACCTAAAAATAGATCTGGACTATGTCCAAAAGGATACCTGAGAAAAAAATTATATCAGGTCTCCCACTATGCAATTTTAATACTTAAAAAATCATGCAGTATCCTAAAAAGAGTTCTCAAATGTTGACTAAATAACTTGATGATGTGGCAAACTCCAGCTAATAGTTATTACTAACCTACAAAAATCATCATAGTGGCTAACTTTTACTTAGCACTTAGAAAGGACTAAATTCTATTGCTTACTGTTTTATTACTACTATATTCATAATGAAGGGAACTGGGGTTTAGCTAGCTTATGCAATTTGCCCGAGGCTATACATAGCTACTAACTAAGAAAATCAGGATTAGAACCTATTTAGAACTTAGAAAAGCAAACAAACACACATTACCAACTTTAAATCAGCAGTAAAGGTCAACAATCATTTACAGACAAGAACCTATATTTAAAAATACATATAAGAACCATTCTTCCCATTTGCTAAATTTGGTATTGCTGGGTAATTTTTAAATTGGTCAAAATCTGGACTTTGTTCATCATATAATCATTTTAAAATACTATTTCCTAGAGCTATTTTTTGAGGGTGAGACTGTATCAATAATACCTCTCTATCCCTGCCATATGATAAAGACATAAATGTCATTGAATGATTCATAGCAGTATTTTAGTAAAATGCTCATGACTTTAAAATGAAAACCATGATCTTTTCCTATTATTTTTAGTTTTCTACATAATACATCGGTTTTCCTGGTTAGCTTTAGATCAGACATAAGTATCAGAAACAAAATAGACCAATTTTTTCCTTATCTGAGTCACATCATCTTACAAAGGAGGAAAAAAAAGTTTCTAGATCTTTAAAACAGATGTTGAGAAACTCACTGAAGAATTCTAATAACAAACAGAATTCAGAATCTTCCAGGTTTCAGCTCAAGTATCACTTTACGAGAGCAGCTTGCCCTAACCATTTCCTCTGTGGCTCACATAAAATGGAAGACAATTCTACTATCAGGATAAGCCTTTGAGTTACTTTTCTCCCTAAAGTAAACAAAACAAAAATTATGTCATCTAGTTGAACTCTGGGTCAGTCAAAAGAGCCTTAAATTTGTTCAAGATACACTTTTTACTAGAAAACTAGACTTTTGAACCTAAATGTCTTTTGTTCAGACTTAGTAACTACAATAGGACAGAATCTCTAGCCTGACCAATTTAGAATTACAATCTTAAGAACTTAGGAGTTTACATAAGAACACTAAAGTCAATCCAAGAAATGTGTCAAATACTCTGAGATGTCAGAAGATAGAGTGGCAGCATCTAAGGGAACCTGTCAAGTCAGTTCAGAGGCTGAAGGACGGGCTTGCCTACCTCTGGGCTCAAAGCTCAGTCTTCTAGCTCTTCATACTTTCTCCCTTGGGTTAAATTTAAGCCAAACTCCTCACTTCAAAATCACCTCTAAACAGATTGATGACTTCAAAATTTCTTACTATAGCCTTTCCGTCCGACCAGAACTCCTGTAGCATGTTCCTATTTACCTCCGGGCATTTCTACTGGATGCCTGTCTTGCTCTCATGTCCAATTCATCCTACCTGAGATGAATTTAATGCTCCCTATTTCTATCAGTGGTACTTTTATCCTCCAAAGCTCCAAAGTCACAAAACTTCAACAAATTTAATTGGGTTCTTCTTCACAGCATCTCTTCTGTGAACCCCTTCCTGTACCTTGCGTCTACTCCCAGTAATGCCTTGGACTGATTAGCAGAAGCAGATCTATCCTATTTGTAGGGGCTATTCCCAGGACACGAGTGGACCAATATTCCCAAAACACAGCTTTCACCACATTCCTTCACTGCTCAAAAGATGGAAAGGAGTAAAGGGTAAGTGTTAAATCACTACATTGTACAACTGAAATTAATATTACACTGTGTGTTAACTAACCGGAATTTAAATAAAAACTTAAAAAAAAAAGATGGATTCTGTAGAGGGCTGCTTATTTAGATAACAGGCTTGACCGATAGGGAAACTTGACCTAGGCAAAAGGGCCTACAGTGACCCCTTGGCTGAATACAGAGAGGCCCATCAGGCAACCCACCTCAAAATATCCATAAGCCTTAACTGAGCCATGGGCTACTTAAAACCAAGTATAAATTCAAATTACCAAATTCCTCATATGAGAGAGATCATATGATGATTGATCATATGATCATAAGATGATATGATCTTTCTCTGACTGACTTATTTCGCTTAGCATAAGACCCTCTTGTTAAGAGGCAGGGTCGGGGATCATGGGGGGTAGGGAGGGAAAAAATGAAACAAAATGGGTCTGGGGAGGGACACAAACCATAAGAGACTCTTAATCCCAGGAAACAAACTGAAGGTTGCTGGGGGGTGGGGGGAGGAGGGATAGGGTGACTGGGGGATGGACACTGGGGAGGGTATGTGCTATGGTGAATGCTGTGAATTGTGTAAGACTGATGATTCACAGACCTGTACCCTTGAAACAAATAATACATTATATGTTAATTTTAAAAAAAAGGAAAGAAAAAAAAACCCCAACCAAGTACAATTATCAAAAAAGGGAGAAATTCCATATGTCGCCAGACCTCCTCACCTTCCCACCCGCTGCCTCTTTGCGGACAGTCTCCTCTGCTGTCCAGCCCACTGCTCCCTTGTGGTGTATTCAATAGGCTGCTATCTCCTTTGTTCTGCCTCAGGTGAGTTCTTTCACCGCCCACACCACACCCCACATTTGGGTGTCCCTGTCGGTTCCGAGACATACCGCGGATTCTCTACCACTGAAGGAAAATATCTCTGATAGTTAATTTCAAGTGACCACTTGACTAGAGATGCCCAGACACTGGTTAAACATTACTTCTGGGTGTGTCTGTGAGAGTGTTTCTGGGAGAAATTAGCCTTCAAATTGAACTGAGTGAAGAAGAGAACCTTCCCCAGTGGGGGTGGGTATCATCCAATCCCTTGAGAACAAAAAGGCAGAGAGAAGTTGAATTGACTCTCTGCCTTCCTGATGCCTGAGCTGGGACACTGATCTCCGGACCTCGGCATCCCTGGTTCTCCAGCCTTCATTCCTGAACTAGAAACTACACCACCAGCCCTGAGGCTCTTGGGCCTTCAAACCACACTGCTGGCCTTTCGGAGACTCCAGCTTGCAGATACTGGGGCTTCTTAGCTGCCATTACCACGTGGCCAATTCCTGAAAATAAATCTCATTCCTATTGGTTCTGTTTCTCTGGACAACCCTGATTACTAAACCATTCAAGGAATGGCCTCGTGTTAGAAGTTCCTCCACAGGAGGCCTCAAACTCCCTCTCTTTTCATTTCTCATTACTGCTTCCATAGCTGGTTACCCCCTCAGTCCAAGTCAATATACTCAATATCCCCAGAACACTCCACAAGCCTTCCTACCTCCGGTAGGGGGAAAAAAAAGTGATATCATAAACTTGTTTATAAAGCAATTAACATATTAGATTCAGAATTTCACAATCTGTTCTAATGATGACTTCTTATTTTTATTTATTTATTTATCCCCCAAATATGTTCATTTTATTTTTTCAGTGTTACAAGATTGGTTGTTCATGCACCACATCCAGTGCTCCACGCAATACGTGCCCTTCTCAACACCCACCACCAGGCTTGCCCAACCCCCCACCCCTCCCCTCCAAAACCCTCAGTTTATTGCTCAGAGTCCACAGTCTCTCATGGTTCATCACCCCCTCTGATGACTTTTTATAAAGCAGATACAGTTCTCATGAAAGGGAACACCCATTAATATTACAAACTTTGGGGGCGACTGGGTGGCTCAGTCGTTAAGCGTCTGCCTTCGGCTCAGGTCATGATCCTGAGTCCTGGGATCATGCCCTGCATTGGGCTCCCCGCTCAGCAGGGAGTCTGCTTCTTTCTCTCCCACTCCCCCTGTTTGTGTTCCCTCTTTCGCTGTCTCTCTCTGTCACATAAATAAATAACATCTTAAAGAAAAATTTACAAACTTGGTAATTTATTTACATAAAAGTATGAAAAGTGAAAATTTCATTTTCATAAAGACATGGGAGATTTATGGTGCAGTATTAGGCTAAAACAATTAGAATAACAATATATGGAGTACAATCTTAATTTTGTAAAACATACACAATGTGCACAGAACTTAAAGGAAGATACAGCAGTGTTGTAATTAGTTGTCTCTGGATACTAGTATTGTATGTATAATTTGTAAATGTAGATTTACAATATATAACACAGTTCAAAACTCACCTTTACAGACTATTTTTAGCTACACAGTCTTTCTGTTTAATAAATACTGGAGACCCGAGTCTCCGGGATAGCAAATATGCTTTGGAAAAGACCTCCTATTACAAATGCTTTCTGTTGCTACAATGGGAAGAGTTTTTAAAAGCCTCTAGTTTTGTGTACAAAAAAAGAACACTCCTCCCTATTTTTCAATATCCCTTTCCTCCGCTGGTAGCTCTTATCTTTTTCTTCATATTCCATCTTGTTTTACATACCCATGCATATTTTTCATAGCCCATCCTCTTCTTAATTTCGAATTCTAACATCCAGGATTAAAAACTATCTGCTAGCTTTCCTTCTTATGAAGTTCAATTCTTCCAATTCCACTTATATATAAGTTACAGAAGCTTTTGCTTTATCAGCTCCTGGATTGCCAATGGCTTATATAGACCTTTCCTGACTTAAGAAAGGGTTACATACCAATAATCTTATTGCAAGTTGAAAATATTGTAGGTGGAAAACACATGTAATACAGTGAACCTAGGAAACATTATAGCTTAGCCTCCCCTACCTTAAACGTGCTCAGAATGTTTACGTAAGCCTACAGTTGGGTAAAATCATCTAACACAAAGCCTATTTTTATCATAAAGTGTTGAATATCTCATGTAATTTATTGACTACTGTAATGAAAGTGAAAAAAACAGACTGGTTCTATGGGTTCAGGATGAATCACTGTTTACCCTTGTGATCACTGGGCTGACTGAAAACGAGGTTCCTGCGGCCACCCAGCCTCATGTGAATATCTTACCATACCGCTAGCCCAGGAAAAGGTCAAAATTCAAATTCTGAAGTAAGGTTTCCACTGAATGCATACTGCCTTTGAAACACTGTAAAGTCAAAGAATCCTAAATCAGACCATCGTAAATTAGGACCATCTATACATTTTGGTCCTGCTAGGACCCCTGAATTAAATTCACTGCAGGTCCTTAATAAATATCAGTTGTAAACATCGCCACCACCAGCATGACCAAAAAGGATCCTGATCGCATGTAAGGGGGAAGAAAGTAACCTTCTGCCTGTTTCTAAATGACACATGTGCACACCTTAGCCCACCTCCCATTACACTTACCTACTGTAAACTTTAGTTACTAAATTGTTGATCTGTTTGTCAATTTTGTATTTTCGGTAATCTTCCAAACCATCTTTAATTGCAATAATTGTCAAGACCACCACCAGAGGCAGCATCGTGATTTCCTTTTGGAAGGCTTCTACCAAAGGCACCCAGTTCAAGACGGCTAGAAACAGGAAATATAAATTGGCAGCCCTGCAACCCAAATACAGATGAGGAAGTGTTAACAAATCAGATCAAAGCCTAAAGCAAAAGGGGTAAAAATGTCTCAGGTTATTTTCCTACATTTCCATTAGTCGATTTTCGATTCTACAGAACAGAGAACTAGCCAAACCAAATACATCTGAACAACCTGTCTCTCCTGTAGACATCCAGCTCATGGCTTTACTGTAA
The DNA here is from genome assembly GCA_028533885.1 of Nasua narica. Lineage (NCBI taxonomy): Eukaryota > Metazoa > Chordata > Mammalia > Carnivora > Procyonidae > Nasua > Nasua narica. Next base: position 34,421,435 of record CM052800.1, on the reverse strand, counting down.
TAAATGCGAGGCATTCTTTATTAAATATATACTAGTAAATATGAGTATGACAGTCTTGAGTTGTGTAAAACATCACGAGAAGCATCACAGGAAACACTATTTTCTTTTTAAAAGCTCAAAAAACTTAGAGGAAATTCAATGTTAATACATTGTAGAGATAAATTTTTCAAAACCCCAACTCTCTAGCCTTCAGAAGTTAATTTGCATGTCCAAACATTAGATTCAAACAAGGCTCAAGATAAATAGAGAAGCCTGGGAGGTTTTTTTCCCCTTGAGACCAACCCTTCTATTTCAGTTTTTATGAGATTCACTTCTTCAGGAACTTCTTCCACTCCTTTATTTTATATATTGAAATACTCCTCCATTGGCCTCTATGGTAAATTCAAGTAGCCCATTTCCTTAAAAGAAATATAATCTGAATCCTATATAGCCCGTTGAGTTTTTATCACATATTTTCTGCATTAACCATTAAACTCCTTGAAATTAATTTACCCCCACTTCTCCCTCCTCACCTCCAACTCCTTGTACTCTGAAAATTTCTTTCTTAACCCTTTTTGCTACTTTTTTGGCCTCAATTACCATGTGGGCTGTATCTAAACCAACAGCATTAACCCTGAACTCTGTTCGAGTTTCAGATTATAATTCCACCAAGTGCACTAGATTGCAACCTTCATAAAAGAATCACCCATAGCACGTCAAGTCATTAATATAGCAAATTCATATCTATATTTTAAACATACCCATCGTTCAACAAATGTATGTAGAACCTGTTTTACAGTGAATAATGAGAATATATGTAGAATGAATAATGAATATCGAGAATATGTATTTTCACATTAGCATCTCAAAACAAAATCATCTAGCCAAGTTTCTTTTTATTCCTGTCTTTACTTTTTCTGGTCATTCTCCGCTCAGTAAGTTCATACCAACTTTTTACTTAATTCCCTGCATCTAATCCATTATATCTGTAAGAGATAATCCTTCTTTTCATTTCCACATTTTTCTAAAATCAGGTCTTACCACTCACCAGGGTACATACAGCATCTCCTCATATGTTCACTCTGCCTTCACTTTGTTTCTAGTTATGCTGGGCAGAGGGCTCTACTTTCCAGACCTCAAGCAACGTATGCTACTGCCTTTCTGCTTTTACTTATCATACTCCTTCCTCCATCTGAAATGTGCTTTGCCGACACCTCTGCCTTGAAAATCTCAGCCGCTCTCCATAATTACTTTCAAGTGCCATTTCCTCTTCTCTTGCTCCATTATTTCTCTTCTGAGGCTTCCAACCTACTTGGTAGCACTTTATAATACTCATCACATCCACTGTGTCTTTTCATTGTATAAACCTCTTGTTTCCTTTGCTAAACAGCAAACCCCATTAGGAAAGGAGCACCATTTAGAGGTGCATTTCCTTCAATGCCAAAACTCATAGGAGAGCTTCAATAAATACATATTAAACAGAACTATGTCATTGCTTCACCTAGTAAAGAGCTCTATTTCTCCATACCATCAAGTAAAAAAAGCTCAAATTGTCTAATGGAAAGAACATGGAAGCAAAAGTGAAAAAAACTCAAGGCTACAGATCCTGGTCTGCTCCTTATTACTAGCATGACACTGGGTAAACCACAGTAACAAACTTCATTTCTTAATCTATACTATGAAAATAACAGCATCTTCTCTGGTCAAGAGAAAGCATCTTACCAATTGTAAAGTGCTATGTGAACGTAAGGACTCATCATTTCACAACAAACTCTACTAGAATCGTCAAAGAAAATGTCCCAAGTGTAAGTTTAGGTCACATATAATGTTATAGAAATGAAAAATTGTATGTTAACTAGAATAGCAAAGAATATACTTGGAGTTTTTTTTTTTCAAAAAAATAAAAGTACCTGTGAAATTGTTCAAATAAATTTCTTGGCACAAAATTCAGAAGTGTGTACTTTGTTGTTCGTATTCGGTTATTCACGTAGGTGCCAGAGAACTTGTCATACTCATCCTTAAAGGGCCGGAGGTGGGGAACAACAACCCGGTGCTTTCCTGCCAGTTTGGGAGTCTGAGAGGACTTGCCCCCGCAGGCAAGCAGAGAGGAATAGTTGTAGGGCCTCTCATCGTCGTCCCTGTTTCTACCCTCCATCAGCCGTTGCCAGTGATACCTGGCCCATCGTAGACACTCAGTCATGTCCAGAATGCGGGGAGATCCAGGATACACAGGTGATCTGGAAAAACAAACAAAAACCCACTAAAACACTCCTTCTGGAAAGTCTTTTTTTTCCTTCTGGAAAGTCTTAAAGGATAGTAAGGGTAGTACAATTAAAAATGTTTTCCATATCGAATAAATATATGACTCAATGGTTCAATGGGTATAAAGTAAAACTAGTCTTTGGTACTCCATTTTAACCAAATTTTCATTAAATAAAGCACATACTTGCTGCCTCGAAAGCCAACCATATGACCATTTAAGCAACAAGAGACAGTACCTCAAGGCCACCCAATAACTTGAAGCAAATAATCTGAGTTTAACGTGTACAAGTCTCTTAATTCATCTGATAATTAGTTTTCTCATCTTTGAAATGGGAACGCCACACATGTCCGGAAATTTTTATAAGGATTTAATGAGTAACATGTAAATTATCCAGCATTAAGCCTGATGCAGAATAAGTAGTCAATAAAACCCATTCTGTGTAGATTACAAAAACGGCCACAAATTCTTTCCATCTCTGTATGTACAACCCTTCACCACCCATTGGTGGAACCCAATGAATCTGGGCTTGGCCTTGTGCTTTTCTTTGGGCTATGAAACACTAGTCAACATGACGCAAGCAGAGGCTTACAAGCAAGATAAGTGCTTGCTCACAGAACTCCCTCTCTCTCCTTCCCTCTTAAAAACTCTATGGCCACTACCAGGAGTCTTCGTATAGGCCAGTCTACTAGATGATGAGTCTGCATGACCCACTTACCACCATTGCTCCTGTCAAAATATGGGTAAGACCAATGACTACCAGCTGACCATTAACCCGTGTGTGTGCCCAATGACCCAATTTAGAACAGAGATGAGTTGTCCTAATGGGGCTCAATCCAAATTGCCAACCTGCCAAATTATGAGTCAATAAAAATTACATCACCACATTTTGGGGTGGTTATAAAACAAAATCTCTTACATGGTCTCCTTCTTATTTTCCTTATTTCCAAGTTTTCCTTATTTTCCAAGAATCTCGGCCCTGCTTAGAATGTGACTTCACAAATTTAAAAGAAAAGAGAAGAGCATACCATATTCCAAGCATTTTGCAAAGCACTTTACATGCATTATCTTATTTAATATTTACATCAATTTTTTGACACAGGTATTATTTCTACGTCACGAAAGAGGAAACTGGCTTGGAGAATAAAGTAACTTGCTAAAATTTATATAGATAGTAAGGAGGTAAGGCCGATTCAGACTAACTCTTTCTAACAACAGTTTCTGCTTTAACTGGTAATGTGCTTCACTGATCTTTGTATCCAGAGTAGCTGGCACTTGGTAGATTCTCAATAAAAGTCCATGTTCATGGACATAGTTGGGGTGCCTATCCCCACATCCACCATCCTGTGCGCCTTTTCAACGTCCTTCAACTCTTGTTAGGTGGTCTATTTACTCACATATTGTCCTCCCCCTCTCCTTTCTTATTCCCAAGGAATTTTAGTGAGGATAGAATTGGGCCTGGCTTATTGCCCTTCTCTGCCATCAAATCTCTATCCTTGTCTCCAAGACCAGGTGGCTCATCAGCTTGCAATGTCTCCCCCTCAGCACTGCCATTCTCTCCTGAAAAGTGATCACTGGATCAAAGGACTGATCTACACAAGACAGACACGTTGTCAGTGTATTCATGGGATTGAAGAAAAAGAGACCAAATGTGGAGGTAATTAACATATGGTAAAAATCCTTTCAAACTTCCAGTTTAGAATTTAAACCATTTTATATTGAGCAGGAATGACCAAGGATCTACTTAGTCCTTCTAGTTCAAGTGTTTTCAAAACTTGTTAACTACCAGTCAATGAGAAATACATTCTTTGGGGTAACCTAAAACCTACATATCCACAGACATATACAGCTGAAACAAAAAGCATACAACAATTCTGATCCTTATTACTTGCAATGCATCCATTTTCTACTCTATTCTCTCTCTTTCTTTTGAGTCCCTCATTTTAATGCTGGTCAAGATGCCCTGAATTGGTTTCAAGGTCTACTAATATGGTGCTATGCACACTTTGGAAAGACACTGCACGAAGTTCCACATGGGTTGAAAGCATACAAGGAAGTGAATAGATCCACTTTCAACTCCTGTCCTGATAGAAAGGCAGGGGGGAAACATCGGCTGGACTAGAAGGTTCAGGGAGGGCAACACTTTCCCCACCACAGTCAGGAGCAAGTAGTCTTTTACTCTTTCTCCATCTGCCCCATGCAAAGCTAAAAATGTATTAATATGTACGGAAGGCTCTGTTATTAATAATGCTCACATAAATACTCAGCAAAATTTCTTTAAGATAAAGGAAAGCAAATCAGAGTCATACCTCATTAAGAATCAGTATGAAGCATGATATCTTAAAGCTTAGACTTTAGAGATTATTTAACCTAGAGGTCATAAACCGGTGGGCCTTAAGCAAAATTCCACTCGATGTATCATGATGTTGGCAAACACATTGTAATAATTTTTTTGGAATATAGAAATAACATTTTAAAAGAGATAACTTCATATAAAAATACTGATGTTGAGGGGTGCCTGGGTGGCTCAGTGGGTTAAGGCCTCTGCCTTCGGCTCGGGTCATGATCTCAGGGTCCTGGGATAGAGCCCCGCATTGGGCTCTCTGCTCGGCAGGGAGCCTTCTTCCCCCCTCTCTCTGCCTGCCTTTCTGCCTATTTGTGATCTCTCTCCTCTCTGTCAAATAAATAAATAAATAAACCTTTGAAAAAAAATTGATATTTAGTTTTTCTTAAAAAGAAAAAAAAAGCCAATCACAGAATACTGGGCATTTATTTTCACACGGTAACAACTTTGAGAAGACTTTTTACTATAGCCCCTGACCTAACCCTTCATTTTCCAATTCACCTATTTTAACTGAATAAATGAGCACTCTGGTCACCACTTTTTGAAAAATCAAATTCTTCCTGCTCTATGGACTCTGGCTCGAATATCAGTTGTATCACTTATTAGGTATGTGACCTATGTAATTAACTTTCATGCCTCAGCTTGCTGATGAAAAATGAGACACCATGAAGAGTCATGGGGCACACCGAAGACAAACAATGTTCATTCTATTCCCCACTCTCACTCTCCTCGTTGGCAATTTCTCAGGTTATACAGAAGTCAAGGTTGGTAACCCTGTAAATTGGGCTGAGGTACAAACTTTTAATATATTGCTTTCCAAATTAAAAGAAGTTGTCCAACTCTAAGAAAATATGCAGTTCAATATATCTGTTGATACATGGAAAGTAACCAGCGTTAAGTAGGATACAAATAGAAGACCAAACGATCACAAGAGACAGACATGACGTAAAATGACCTTCACACCACCCAATCTCATCCTCGACCATTCTCCCTGAAATTCACCCCAACTATGTCCATGAACAAACTGTATGCCACTTGTCTGGTGTTTTCTAAGCTTCCCTCAGTAACAGTCCCCTAGGCCCCTCCCTTGGAGATCCTGATTAAGAAGATCTAGAATAGGGCCCATGAATGTGGAATTTAATTAGGACCCAGGTGACCTAACAAGAAGGTTGCAAAGCACGGCTTATGCTCTGCATCATTGCAAATGCTGCCTTCTGGAAAGCTGGTCAAGCCTATCACCCACTCACCATACCAGCCCCTATTCATCCTTTAGACTGTTGTAGCTTGGCCGTGGAGTGGGGAGGGCACTGAGGAGGGTCCACACAGGAGATACAGTGAGGCATTCCCTGCTCTGCATCCATTATGATCCTGAATTTGGCTCAGTCATGGCACTTGCTTCAGTGTTCTTTGTTGGCTTTGTTCTTCGAAGTCAAGGAACACATCTCACTGCTTTCCAAACTCCGCACCAAAGTCCAATGCTTGGCCAAAGTTCGATTTTCAACAAATAACTATTGATCGTTGACTTTTATGGAAAAGAGGTAGCATGGGGAAAGGACACAAAACACCCCACTTCCTCTTTCATGATTCAGCCTGGCTTTCCTTCCATTAGAAGCAGGAGTAATAAGATCTAAGTTTGAGAAAACGGAAGTAGTCAGCTTGTGTTGCATTCATTCCACCTTTATTAATAGAAAGAATCTCCTTCTCCAAGCCTGGAAGACTCTTACAGAAAATCACTGTTTTCTTTCCTATACTGGATTTATAAGACCAGTAAACAGTACAGCAGTGATTAAGAGCATAGATTCTAGAGCCAGACTCTGACATCAATTCCCGGCACCTCCACTTGCCAGCTAACCTTGACCAAAGGGTTGTTGTGAGGATTAAGTGAGTTAATATATGTAAAGCCCCTAGAACAGTGTGTGAACCATAGTCAAGTGTTAAGTAAACAAATGTGATTATCTGGGAAATGCTCTCTCAATTAGAGTAGTTATTCATAAATATTGAGAATTTGTATGCACAGTATTGACCCTAACAACTACCTCCAAGTACTTATCTATATTTATTTTCTTTAATTGTATATAACTCTGCTTTTCATTGAACTGGAGAGTCTGCCCGGCAACCAACCACCTGAGGATAGCAATATCTTCCAGCCAACTGTTCCCAGGGGTAAACAAGACCAACCTAGTACACAAAACTTCAATGTACAACTTGGGATGAAGCATTTTAGGATTTTTCAAGAGCATTCATAATTTTTGGATTTAGCCCACTCCAAAAAGAGCTGATTTGTCATGGGGTTCTGCTAATACACAAAATGGTCCCATGCTTTATTTGATCTAATACTCGGCCACCAATTGGAACACTGCCTTCAGAATTAACAGCAATTAAAAAAAAAAAAAAAAACCACAAAGAAGCAAATGTATAAAGTTCAGTTATCATCACTAGGAACCAAAAAGAATTTTCAGATCTAGATACTTTATTCTGAGTGAACTACTGTCCTTAAAGGTAGAGAGGTTTAGTATCTCATTAAAAAAGAAAAAACCTACAGTTTACCTAGGTTTTATTAAAGTCTCCATTCCTAACTGCATTTTTAGATTAAGAGTAAACTATTACTCATGAAAATCTGGATTACAACAAACTTGCTGCTGGTTAGTGATGGAAATTTACCATTAAAGGTTAACTACATGAGAAAGGCTGCATGTTCCTGGGCTGAGTGTGGAAACTTAAAGCCTAACATCACCCAGATATATGCAGGGTCAAAAAACACCTGACTCTGGACATTTTGCTTTAACTAACATTAGCATTTTACCTAGAATTTAAAAATTAATTAATATGGTCACAGAGCCTAAAGGTCAAGATTCGTAACACATGTTCACACTGGGAGAGAAGGACTGGGTATGAGATTAACATAAACCAAATGCTGTATATACCCAACTTGCAATATTCCTCTCACAGCAAGGCAATTATAAAAAAAAAAAGTTTCATTGCAAGTAATCCTTCATCACCATCATATAAAGATGTATATGCATTAAAAATATGTGTAAACATTTTTATAATTGCCAAAAAATTATAAATCCACGTCACTGATGAATATTGATGGAAAAATACAATAAAATCCAGCAAATTAAACACAATGCAAAAAAATGGCTGGTGGTTGTCTCTAGGGGTCGAGAGCAGCCTTCTAGAGACAGCCAGCAAGAAAATGGAGATGTAGGTCCTACCACTGCAAGGAACAGAGTTCTGCCAAGAACCTGAGGAAGGTGGGAAGAGGATTCTTCCCCAGAGTTTTCAGATAAGAACTCAGTTTGGACAACATCCTCATTTCAGCCTTTGAGGACCTGAGCAAAGAACCAAGTCACATTGTACCTGGACTTCCGATCAGCAGAATCATACTCATGAACTGGGGTTGTTCTAAGCCACTAAATTGTGATTGCTTTTTTTGGGGTTTTTTTATTTTTTATTTTTTTGTGATTGTTAAAACGACAAAAGAAAACTAATGCTGAGGGCCTGAACGTGAATCCCTGTATAAAGAGAAATTTAATTGGCAAACGTGTAATTTCAAATCAGTGGAAAAATGGCAACTTAACACGTCTGGAAAAAATGGTTCCCTCTAGAAAACCAGAAAGCTACATTCCTACTTCACACCACATTAAAAAAATAGATTTTTATTTAAAAATATTTTAATAAATGTTTAATTCAAAAAATAAATCTCCAGGTAGATTGAAAACTTAAATGTAAAATTACAGTAAATATAGTATAAGAAAATCCAGAATATTTTCTATTATTATTAGCTGGGTAAAATTGTAATTTCTCTCTTGCTTAGTCAAGTTTTCTTATAGTTTGCGCTAGTGAGGATCAGGAGAAACCAACCCTCCGGCAATGGGAAGCTAATTGCTACAATCTATCTCCTCTACCACCATCACCAAAAAAAATTTGGATAGTATTTATGAAAATTGAAAATACATATAACAAAGGTGACAGCCATTCCATTTTGGGGACTCTTACCTATCAGTATGGGTATATGTACAAGAAAGTATACTGTAATTTGGGGTCTGTTTATTTATTTATTTATTTTTGGTTTGGTTTCTGTACTAACAATCTTGGAAATATCACGGAAGTCCTTTAATTGTGGAACAGCTGACTACACTGTGACATTATCCACATTACAGAATATTATATACCTATTAAAAATATGTGGTCATCCCTTGACCTGGATCAATTACTATTATGTATATTGAGGAAAAAAAAGGAAATGACAGAGAAATGTAAATATGAATGATCAAACATGATCATTCATGTTTGAATGAATGAGGTACAGACCAAAATGATTGATCTGGGTTCAAAGCATGGTGAGAATGACAACTTGGGCACAGCTGAAGCTTCACTATAACTAGTTACCGAAATACGCAAAGGCACACACAAGACCTAGGACACAGATGAGTGGGTGTGTGTGTGTGTGTGTATCACCTTCCCAGACCCTCAGGAAGACAGCCTCAGTTAGTAGTGCTGTCAGTTGTGAGGAATGTGGAACCTGCCAGTTCACAAGATTCTAGAACATAAGCCCACTGCCTTTTCAAATTCTTAGGTGGGAAGAGGGGCCACGTGAGCACACAAGAGTACACAGGTCATGAACCAAGGGCTGTCTCAGTGGACAACAGCTCCAGAGGCTTAGGCTCTACTCCTTACCGTGCTGCTGAATCCACACGTGGCCTGGCCTGGATTTGCTTCACATAATAACACAAACTGCCTGGATGTGTGCAATGTTCTCATCCAATTTGCAAGAAATACAAGTACAGAATAATCCGCACAAGGCTATGAATATTGGTTATGGTAAGAATACAAAGGGAGTAAAAGGGGGCGCCTGGGTGGCTCAGTCGTTGGGCGTCTGCCTTTGGCTCAGGTCATGATCCCAGGGTGCTGGGATCGAGCCCCGCATCGGGCTTCCTGCTCCGCGGGAAGCCTGCTTCTCCCTCTCTCCCTCCTCCTGCTTGTGTACCCTCTCTCACTGTGTCTCTCTCTGTCAAATAAATAAATAAAATCTTTAAAAAAAAAAAGGGGAGTAAAAGATGAACTTTTCTTTCTTGTCTTTGTAACAGTGAAGATGTATTAATAATTTTCAAAAAATAAAGTTTTTGAACGGAGAATCTGTAATTAATAGCTACAAAAACAGCCCCATGTTGCCCTAAGCATTAGTTCTGCATGATGCTACATGAGCCAATATTCCATTCAAGCTAAAAACAAACAAACAAACAAACAAAACCCATGAAGTTCTAAAACCTACAAGGGATCAATCTGAGTCACAAAATCAATTAAGGTCAGAAATAAAGAAATATATGAACCAGGAGAGACTGTGGACTCTGAGCAATAAACTGAGGGGTTTGGAGGGGAGGGGGTGGGGGGTTGGGCGAGCCTGGTGGTGGGTATTGAGAAGGGCATGTATTGCATGGAGCACGGGGTGTGGTGCATGAACAATCTATCTTGTAACACTGAAAAAATAAAATAAACATATTTGGGGGGAAAAAAATAAATCAAAAAAAATTTTAAAAAAAAGAAATAAAGAAATATAAACAAAGAACTACTTATGAAATAAGTACTGGGGAACCTGGGTGGCTCAGTCAGTTAAGTATTGGACTCTTGATTTCAGCTCAGATCACGCTCTCAGGGTGGAGAGACTGAGGCCTGCATCAGGCTCCACACTGTGCATGGAGCCTGCTTAAAGATTCTCTCCCTTTCCCTCTGCCCCTCCCCACACACAGTCTCTCAAAAATAATAAATAAATAATAAAATAAGTACTAACACTTCTATAATGATTACTGTTTATGAAATACACTCTCGATGTCAGAGTAAGTAATAAAAGGCCAAAGGTTTTATAACTCAAGGTATGCAATGTTCTACTCCAAAGTCATGCCTCTCCAATTGTACAATATTACTTCGACAGAAAATTTAAAAACAAATATGATCATTTAAAACCACATTATTTCTAATTAGTGTGTATTTTTTCCTAGAAGATATGAAAAACCAAAATACTTCAATAACAGCATGTCCAAAATAACATATCACACTACGCTCCTTCTTGAACACAAATGTACTTAAAAGCAAACAGTTCTCAAAAACCCTGTTTCCCTTAATGAGTACTTAATGAAAAGTCTGTAGCAAGGCAGATTACCAAAGGTAAATACGGGGTAATGAATTCCCTGGGGCCCAGTTAGTATTTAAAAATTTCTGAGGTCATCACCAACCAACAAATAACTTGAAATATACACATGTGCTCACTTGTCTGAAAGAGAAAAACATTCTTTTGTATCGTCATTTCAGGATGCTGTATTTGTGGCTGTCAAACTCCAGCATGCACTGGAGTGTCCTGAGCCACACCCCTGACTTTCTGATTCCGCAGGTCTGGGGGTGGGGGGCTCAAGAATTTGCATGTCCAGGGGCGCCTGGGTGGCTCAGTTGGTTGGGTGTCTGCCTTCGGTTTAGGTTGTGATCCCAGTGTCCTGGGATCGAGCCCGGCATTGGGCTCCCTGCTCAGCAAGGAGCTTGCTTCTCCCTCTACCCCCTGCTTATGCTCTCTCTCCCTCTCTCTCTCTAATAAATAATATCTTTTTTAAAAAATTGCGTATCTACATGTACCCTGAGGCAAATAATACATTGTATGTTAATTTAAAAAAAAAAAAAAAGAGAAAAAAAATTGCGTATCTAACACAGTTCCAGGTCGTGTTGCTGTTGCTCCTGAACCATACTTCGAGAACCACTACTCTTGCTAAATCACTTTATCTCAAAATGTAAAGTTGAAATTAAGAGTGAACACTTTATTAGGTTCCCCTTCCTGTCACCAGCAAGTCCCTCTCCTCTGAGTATATAGACCAAGGCTATGTACCAATGACTTGACAGCCCATGCCAGCAGATGCTCTCACCCAAGGCTAGAATTAACTAAAACTGTGAAGGTCCAGTTTACACAAAAACCCCCAGAAGTTGGGGACGAGGCCTGCAGGACCGGCTCTTTCTATGGATTTAATACCATTATGGTCAGTTTCAACCAACATTCCCATAGGCTCAGTAAGGGAGAACAACAGACCTTGGCCTTGACAGACTTCCAATCTTCTTTTCAACCAAGATGAGAAAAATGAGAAAACCCTAACAAAATATCAAAGTTGTTATATGCTCGAGACCTTGGAAGAAAGACAAGTTATCTAGCAAGGTCAGTAAAAAAAAAAAAAAAAATAGAGTCATTTTATAGCTATAGATTTTATAGCTATAGGCTTCTGAAAATAAGATAGGCACCGTTTCACAGAAGACTCAGTAGACTCAAGACAGGAAAAGTCTCCTTGATCTAGATGTCCAACGAAGCTCTCCCTGAGACACAGTGAGCCCGGACAAAATTTGGGCTTATTCCACTCCGGGTCATCACTGACTTATGTGTCCAACTCTATTAGAGGACAATAGAATTGTCCTCTATTAGAGGCTTACTGCCTTCAAGGAGACCTACTCCTTATCTGACAGGCAATAACGGTGGCGAAAATGATGCATCATTTGATATCTTTGCTGGTTTCTTTGTCGTGTCAGTTGCCAAAGGGACGTGCTGGCCTGCTTCCTTTACTAACTACTCTCCTGTGATCGAACAGGAGAAAGGATTTTCATCACCCCACCATCACCCCATAATCTTTGGAAAAAATATGAGCAGTTATAGATTTATCTAATAGGGTTTGGTGATGACAAGGGCCAATTTATTTAGTGGGAAAACTGGATCTTGAATAACAAAGTCTCATAATCCTCGGTGCTCTCCAGCAGGCGGGCGGAATCAGATTTCCCAAGTCAAGTCCTCTTGGAGTTGTGTGTGCTCTTTAATAGTTTCTATTAATTGAACTTCTTGAACCAAATCCCCAGTAGAAGTTCATATTCTTTGTTCTAGATGTATGCGAGAGCCAAAACATTGAACTGAGGTAATTACTTTGGATGATTGCTAATTGTTATCATGAGAGGAGGTGCTATATAGGTATATAAAAAA
>CM052800.1:34343460-34408353 GCA_028533885.1 Nasua narica | reverse complement strand
GAGAGAGTGTGAGAGAGCAGGTCAGAGTGAGAAGCGGACTCCCCATGGAGCTGGGAGCCCGATGTGGGACTCGATCCCGGGACTCCGGGATCATGACCTGAGCCGAAGGCAGTCGCTCAACCAACTGCGCCACCCAGGGGCCCCATAAATAAAATCTTTTAAAAAAAATAATAAATAAATATTTTTTTTACCTGCCCATATTTTTTACTATGAAAATACATATTTATCATTAAAAAACAGATCATCATTTCAGTGAAAAATTATTCTAAAACTAATCCCACTAAACATGGCCAACTTTAATCACAAAGCCAAAACTTATGGGAGAGAAAAGGAGACATGGAAGTCAGTGTATTGCTTCTACATTTAGGATTCAGGGAAAAAGGGGCACCTGGGTGGCTTAGTAGGTTAAGTCTCTGCCTTCTGCTCAGGTCATGATCTCAGCGTCCTGGGATCAAGCCCCGCATCGGGCTCTCTGCTCAGCGGGAAGCCTGCTTCCCCCTCTCTCTCTGCCTGCCTCTCTGCCTACTTGTGATCTCTCTCTCTCTCTCTCAAATAAATAAATAAAATCTTAAAAAAAAATTCAGGGAAAAGATAAAATCCTTGAAGTTTCTGTTTTAAAGAACAAAGTTATAAAATGCAAGACAAGTATGCTGCTTCAATGCTGGAAAAGACATTCATATCCATGTGCACCAGCAGCATGTGTATCATACTAGTAACACTTGATACTATGTCAGAGACAACAGAAACATAAGTAAGTACATAAGCTTCATCATAAAGGCAAATATGTGTGTCTCTGCCAAGAAGTCTTGAATGTAATTAAAAATGTTGCAAAGCCACCTCAAGCATTCAGGTCTCCTTTAGATAAAAAGAATATTACTAAAAATCTCATAGATGTAGGTGGTTAAATTTTAAGACAGCTTACTTAAATGCCCAGGTAGCTATGGGACACTGTCTTCTTTATGAAAATTAGGTGAAATAGAATTTAAATAATTTTCTGCTTAAAGTTTAATTTGGGGCGGCGGGTATGGGTGGCACCTGGCTGGCTCAGTTGGTATAGCATGTGACTCTTGATTGATTCTTGATCTTGGGGTTGTGAGTTCAAGTCCAACACTGGGTATAGAGAGTACTTAAAAAAACATAAATTTTCTGCAAAAAGATTAATAACCATTACAGTAAAACACATTATACGTATGTAGGGCATATACATTTCCAGATATAAGAGGAATCTTAATCTCAAAAACAAGTCATTATACTTTTCAAATATCACCTTCATTGCTCTATATTTCAGAAAATTAAAGTCAGTAGGGGGGAAAAAGACTTGAAGGTCAGGTTTTCAATTCTTTTTTTTAAAGATTGTATTTATTTATTTGACAGAGAGAGAGAGAGTGCACAGGCAGAGAGGGCTGCAGACAGAGGGAGAAACAGACTCCCCGCTGAGCAGAGAGCCCAACGCGGGGCTTGATCCCAGGACCCCAGGATCATGACCTGAGCCAAAGGCAGACACTTAACCAACTGAGCCATCCAGATGTCCCCAAAATCATTTTTAATGAAGTGACAACTAATGTTAACCACTAAAACATACAAAAATCTCTGCCTCCTAGGAGCTTACCTTCTAGTGTTCATTTATTTTACCTTCTCTTAGGCACCATGCTGGGTATGTCGAAAAAGAATAAAAGTGCCCAGAACAGGTCCACATACTCAATATTAACAACAAAAAAAAGACAACAACACTGGTGTAATCAGACAGTATAAAAATTGAGAAGGCAGACAGTCCTATGAGAAGACATGACTGAGGTTGGAAGACAAAGGGAGTGGAGAGTAGGCTTCTGGGGAGAGAGAGCATGTTAAATGAGCTTTGGGAAATGTCTACAATCTGAGAGGAGAGATTTGTAAATTTTAGAAAAGGGAGTATTATGAATGAAGTCTGAGCAGCTGAAAAACCCTGTGTTCATTTAAGTACTGCCGAGTCCTTCAATATGGCTGGAGCTTCAAGCACAAAATAAGGAGCAAGGGGAAATTAAGATGGAAATCTATGTTAGGACGCTGTAAGTTCTTACTACGATGAAGAACTTATACTTAGTTTGAAGGAAAGAGGAAACGTTCGAAGACATTTGAGAGGGTGTGATACGAGCATTTAAAGGATTTCTTTGCAAGAAGTTGAAAGACACATTGGAATGGGGGACAAAGGGTAGGGACACTAGACTGGAAGAAGGGAGCAATGTGCTTCAGAACAGAGTTGACCAGTAACCTAATGAGGAGTGGTATCATTAGAGATTTCATTCATTCATTCATCATTAGAGATTTACCTCTGAGTGCACCCCCGTGACAACAGCGGCACTGATGGCTAGCAAGGGCAACAGGGTAACAAGCTGGCAGGGACCACTCTCCAATTCCCCACTATACCTCCTGTCCTCTGCCTGGTACCAATCCTGCATCCTTAACACCCCATACTCTATCCACACATCCCTGCCGACACACCATCCATCTGGACCATGACCCAAATCAAGCAGGCAAAAGTTGGGCACTGGAGACCACGATACCCCCCTTTTGCATTAGCTCAGCTTAAATGAAATATTACGATTTGAGAGAGGGAAGACAGTACAGGACTCTCAGTAAGAATTATTTTTTAAAATTCCATTTTCCTGGGGTGCCTGGGTGGCTCAACTGGTTAAGCGTCAGACTCTTGGTTTCAGCTCAGGTCATGATCTCAGGGTTCTGAAGTAGAGCCCCACCCCCCTTTCTGGCTCCACACTCAGCAGGAGGCTGCTAGGGATTCTCCCGCTCCCTCTGCACGGTCCCCTGACCACCCCCAAATGCCCTCCCCCCAATACTCACTCTCTAAAATAAATAGATAGCTAAATAAACAAATGAATAAATAAATAAATAATAAAATAAAATTCCATTGCCCTATTGAAAACATTTCACTTTTCTCTCAGTCCCTGGTTTAGGAACCTTAAAAGTATAGTAATAGTTCAGAATTATTCTGAAGGCATTCTTCTAACGTGGCAAGGCAGAAATGTTGTTTTGTTAGCTGAAGGGCATCACAGATAAATAGACAGAATCTTTGTGATAAAAATATGACAATACCTCTTTAGGAAAGACTTCAGTGAAGAAAGGATTTATAAATTAAGATTTTTAACCATAACCTTCATAAATTAAGATTTTTAACTATAACCTTCAGTGTATTGTTATAGCCTATAAGGGAAATGAGAATGTTTTTAAATAGTGCTAATTATGAGAACAATAACTTGAAGAAAAAGAGTTCATAACATTTTTGGATAATTTTTTAAAATCTGAGAGAGAAAGAGAGAGAGAGTGAGCACAAGTGGGATGAGAGGCAGAGGGAGAAGCAGACTCCCTGCTGAGCAGGGAGCCAAACAGATTGGAGGCTCCATCCTGGGACCCTGGGATCACGACTTGAGCCAAAGGCAGACACTTAACTGACTGAGCCACCCAGACACCCCAACATTTTTGGATAATTTAAACTGATTTTCACCTTCTTTCTTATAAGCTACTCTGATTTTATTACCTTTCCTACATAAAGAGTTGAAATTTTTTAAATTTGTTTTGCTAACAGGAATACAGTCATAGGGCACCTGGGTGGCTCAGAGGGTTGAGCATCTGCCTTCAGCTCAGGTCATGATCTCCTGATCCCAGGTCCTGGGATCAAGCCCCATGTCGGGCTCCTGGTTCAGTGGGGAGTCTGCTTCTCCTTCCACTGCTGCTCCCTCTACTTGTTTTCTCTCTCTCTCTCTTCCCATCTCTGTTTCTGTATCCCTCTCAAATGAATAAATAAAATCTTTAAAAAAAAAAAAGAAAGAAAGAAATACAGTCGTATTACCTTCCTCTTCCTCATTCAGAAAGGCCTTAAATGGAGTAAGTAGATTTTAGAAAAATTAGGGAGTGTTTAATTAAAGCCGCGTGGCTTAGGCCCGAAGCAGATGTGATCAACAGGAAATGAAAAGGAATAAAGCTTTCATCAGTCCAACACTGCTTATTATTTCAGGAAACAGCTGGGGGCAGAAGAGTGAATGTGACTAGAATGAATTTTATTTTGGGATTTCCCTTATAATCCAAATGTTCTCACCAGCTAATAGAATCCATGAGGACAAACCTGAAATGGGATTACCCAGAGACTACAGAGGCTTTATGCAAGAAGGGAAAACGAGTATCATCTATGTGCTCTTCGTTCTAGAAAGAATTGCTTTATTAGGATAATGACTTGTTTTTCCTCATAACTAAAATATACTGTAGAAATTTTAGAAACTACAGATTAAAACAATGAGAAAAAACAGAAACGACCCAGAACCCCACTACCTACACATAAGTAACACTAATATTTGGTTTATTCTCTACCAATAAAGTAATTTCTGTGCATAGATTGGAGGGTTTTTTCCAAAAGTAAGATTTTGTAATTTTTCATTCCTTCTATCACAAACATTTTTCCATGTTATGAAAAAGTCTTCCTTCCCAACAACTTAAAACGTTTTGATTGGGCCTTCCACGTTTGTCAATGTGATATGTAAAAATGTGGTAACTTATTGCTCTGCTGAGTATTCTCCCAATACGGGGAGGAAATGCCCCTATTCTCCCAACCTTAAAAAAGTCCATTTTTCCCCTTTGTGCTTGCCCATTTATGCCTATTTTTCATTGGGCATAATTTTTCACATGGGTGTCTATTTATCTCTCACAGTGTTTTTATCCTATCTTTTGAAAGGGTTTACTAGTGTATAAAATGTAGACCTTAGAGTTTTAATTTCAGTTTTGGTATTTCTTGGCAATATTTTCCAAAACAGTAGTTTTGTGATTATAAGAATAATAGTTGTTGTAAAAGATTTGGGACTATAAGGAAAATATTTAAATCCAATTTCTTTTTCATATATGTCAATGAATATATCCATTGATACAAACAGGAACTTATAGGCAAACTGGAAGTACAACAGTCTTGTTCAATGTTGTTCAAGATTTGTTAATTTAAAAAAATGCCTGGCATGTAGTAAGGGCTTAACATTTGAGAAAATAGTATATTTCAAAATTATATTTTACACATTCAGGATAATAGTGTTAAATTTTGCTTTTTCATTCAATACCATGAAATTTTTTCAGAACTATTCTTGAAAGTGAATTTTATCAATATGGATATACAGTACATCAATTTAAGTATTTTGCTACTGAGAGCTTTATTATGTTTCTTTTTTTTGCCTCCTATTACAGACAACACCGTAATGAACATATTTATAAGTCTTCCTATAAAATTCAGATGATTTCCTTGGTATATATTTCTAGACCCAGGATTATTGAGTCAAAGCCTGCAAAGATGTACAGGTTTTAATACATTTCCCCATATTATTACTGCAAATCGTTATATGAATATATCCTTCATTTGGAAGCATAAAGATTCCATGGAGGCCACAACTCTTCTAGGAAGCTAGTACCAACCTTATTTTTACTCTAATAGTGCTACTATTTCCATGAAAAGCGTTGTTTCTATGGCTAAGATGATTTCTGAAATGAAATAAGTCCATCTTAGATAATAGGAAGGGAATAATGTCTTTAAGCGAATACATTCATTTCAAATCTTTCCTGAAGCAGTAAGGAAAGCTGCTAGCTGCTCTAACTATGGCCCAGGAATGGTGACAGCACCCAGCATGCACGTGATTGTCCCAAGAGTTGATCGACAGATTCTCCTTTTTTTCAAGCATTGACAGGAGATTAAATTTATCTTCACCAATGCCCTGGGTTTTGGGGGCATTTTCTCTGATTTTCCTTCATTAAAAAGACTGCTTCTAACTAGATTAGACAATGACCAAAACATGAACTGAAGCCCTCACTATATGAACATTTTTTACCTCCTATTTTAAAAACTGATTCTAAGAAGTTTGTCTAACCAATGAGTCATTTCCTTCATTTTACTGAAATCAAAATAAAAAATATCCTCTCAATTTCTATTTAGATTCACTAAGTAATTGTACTGAAAAAGTATTTGGTTCTTGCTAAGCAAAGGTCAAGCATTCCTGAAATCCTGGTTGTTGTTTTTTTTTAAGATTTTGAGAGAGAGGGGCGCTTGGGTGGCTCAGTGGGTTAAAGCCTCTGCCATCAGCTCAGGTCGTGATCTCAGGGTCCTAGGATCGAGCCCCGCATCGGGCTCTCTGCTGGGCAGGGAGCCTGCTTCCAGCTTTCTCTCTGCCTACTTGTGATCTCTCTCTCTCTCTCTGTCAAATAAATAAAATCTTTAAAAAAAAAAAAAGATTTTGAGAGAGAGGGGGAGAGTGAGAGAGAGAGAGCCCTCACATGAGCAGAGGGAGGGGCAAGGGGAGAGGGAAAAGCAGGCTCCAAGCTGAGCAAGAAGTCTGACACAGGGCTCAATCCCAGGACCCTAGGGATCAAGACCTCAGCCAAAGGCAGCCGCTTAACCAACTGAGCCACCCGGGAGCCTCTGAAATTCTGTTTTAGACTGCTTAGATGCTCCATTTTTGCATACGATTTAACATGCTTAAATTAGCAGTTAAAGTCGTTTTTTAAACTTCCTAAAACTTTTTGATTGTTGTCAAGTTGTTTTTCATTATATGCAGTATGATAACTATCCCAATGTAGCTATGTAATATGTAATTGGTATGTAATATGTAATAAGATGTATTATGTATGTGTAATAAGACTAAGGAAGAGTCCAGAAGGGGCAGACATTACCTCCTGGGGTAGCTTGGAGTGCAGGCTCACACTGGGGCGGGCACTGAATGAGTTTAAGGTGTTAGTGATGATGTTGTCACATGTCAGCTGTTAACAAACCAAAGTCTGTGTTTTGTTTTGTTTTGTTTTATGATGGTACTCTTCACAGAAATAGGACCTAGCCCAGTATAAAAATTACTATCTCCTCTGGAGCTTTCTGATACAGCAATCAGTTGGTGGATAAGGTGCCCCTATTCTTGTGGATCAATCTTTCCAGGCTGATTAGAGTCAGAGGCTTGCTCTCAGACTATAAAGCTGTTTTCTCCTTACATAGAACTACATGAAAAGAAGCAGGAAGACACTTTGTGGTCTTACTGAGGGAACATTCTCAACAGCCGAGTTCGCATGCCTTCATAATTAAGGGTAGTTTAAATATATTCTTGTTAAAGTCACAGAGGCTCGACCCTCCAAACTGGAGGGTTTCACTAATCAACCCGATGTCTCTCCGCTGTACATCGTATAGTATGTCTATGTTTTATAATGTAAGAGGAAGGATGCTCCAAACTTAAGTTCTGCAAAGTTAGTGTGTGCGGGGAAGAACGCGGGCTTTTTTGCAGCACTGCTTTGAAAACTATTTCTGTGCAAACTCCAACACAAACACCTTTTCCTTCCTGAGGAACAAACCTGGTTTACTTACTGGGTTAAAACTTCAACCCCCATCCTCTTCGTTACCTTTGAGACAAAGCCAAAATTGCCTTAAACTGCCCCCATTTCACAACGAGGTGACAAAAGTGTGTGCGCGCGCATAATCGGCCTTTTCACAAATCCCAGCATTCAGAACAGATAAAATAATTTCTCTTTTGAAATAAAAATCAAGTAACTGAAAATGGTGTTTCTCCTTTTTTTTTTTCCAAATTCAACAACAGCTCTAAAATCTACTTTTGAGGCACTACATCAAACCTGAAAGCAGTTATTGGGGAAGCAGGAGAGGAAGAGGGGAAGGGAGCGAGGAGTAGGGTGAGAAGTGAAACAGAAGACAGTCCAAGGGGTTCTCTCGTTCACCCTTACCAATTCCTCTTCCCTTGGCACACATCACAGCATGACGATCGCGACTCTGAAGGTGCAAGAGAAAAAACAGGCACAAATCCGAAGAGGGCTAGCAGACGCCAGCCATTTGTTTTTGCGGAGGAGAGTGGGGGAGTTTCTTGGGGGGGGAATCAATTCTCAGACGACAGCCCCCAAACTCTGTTGCCGAAGCTGGAGCCAACCCACGACCTCCTCCTCCTCCTCCTCCTCCTCCTCCTCTTCCACGTCCTTCCCTCCTGGCCCGGCCGGAGCAGCCTTGCTTCCGCGAACTGCCAATCGCCCGCCGCCCCGCCTCCCGTGACGTAGGGGGCGGGGCCTGGAGGAGGCTGGCTTCCCCCGGGGAACCCAGAGCTCAAAGCTGCCTGTCTGCCCAGTAGAGATGCGCAGGTGGCCGGGACTCTTATAGTTCCACCCCAGCCATTTACCTAGCCTTGAAATGATTGGCAGTTATTTTTCGAAGGGTAAAGGGATCAAATCTAAACATCTAATGTTATCGTTGTATAACTGGAAAAGAAATTGAGAAGGCCACAATTTTGATTTGGTCTTTTTGCCCCTCGCTCCTTCCCTCATTCAGTGTAAGGTGCTCTGTCCATATGCCTGCCATGGTCTGTTAGCTGAAAACTCAGGGCTTGAGAAAATTTTTTTCTCCAAAATAAATTTCAACAACCCATTTGGTCTCTCCAAACTTCTGACCAACTCAGTGCTTTGAGAAAGGAATGGGAATTGGGAAAAGAACCAATAATGGCAATAATTCAAACCGAAACCTAGTAATCTCTGGCCGCCAATTGTTTTATCCCACTGAAACAAACCTCCACAACTCTTTTGTACATCTTACATTTTCTCAAATGTTTCTCAAATGTGGGCGAAGAATGAAGGAAAACTAAAGGATCATAGAAATTTTCAATAACAGTGAAGAACTCTTCAGGGCAGACTCATGCATCCGCTTGGGAGGCTTGCAAACCCTCCCGGACCAGGCTGGAGAGGCCAAACAAGTTCCTGCACCCCCTGAGAAGGTGTGTCTCCCTTCTCCCAGAGGGGAGAAACAAGTTCTGGGTGTGGCTTCCTGTGATGGCTGAATCTGGAAACCTCCTTCTGCAGGCAAGGGCAAATCTCTAGAGTTTAGTCAACTCTGGGAATAAATCCAGCTTAATAGAGGAGACTGTCATTTAGGTGGCCTCTGAATGCCGGGCATGGGTAGCATTTCTTGCAGTCCTGGGAATGTCCCTAAAATGATTTAAGATTAAACAAATTTTCTACCTGATAGAAAATCTTGAGGAGACTTTAAATTTAAGATAAGCCTCCCAGAGTCTCCCTAGTGAGCACTGTGGCTGTAATCTCAGTGGAGGGCCTTCCTGGGAGGTTGCATACCAGGATAATTCAGGCAGGCAGCTGGTATTGGCAGCCTGTTTGGATTCCTTAAATCAGTGGTTTTAACTAGGTACACATCAGAGTCAACTGGTGAGCTTGATGCCAAGACTCCACCCAGGTCAATTAAGCTGGAATCTCTGGAGTGGGGTTTTCTTTCAAGCTCTCCAAGTAATTCTAATCTGCAAGGACTGAGAATCTCTAGCTAAGATTTAAAGTATTGTCTTAGAGAAAAATCTGCATAATATATAAGTTTAAAAATGCAGTCGCAGAATAGTGTGAAACATTTTAGAATGTAACTGATCCTTGGGGCGCCTGGGTGGCTCAGTTGGTTGAGCAACTGCCTTCGGCTCAGGTCATGATCCCGGAGTCCCGGGATTGAGTCCCATATCGGACTCCCGGCTCTGCGGGAAGTCTGCTTCTCCCTCTGACCTTCTCCCCTCTCATTCTCAGTCTCTCACTCTCTAATAAAAAATAAATTAAAAAAAAAATCTTTAGAATGTAACTGATCCTTATATATTCTTTATATATTAGCATATTTTTATTTAAAAATAGAAAATATGTAGTAAGAGACACATCAAAACTGTTTACTTAGAGGGGAAGGTTGGAAGAGTGAGGGGACATTATTAGCTTTCTATTCGTGTCTGTATCATTTGACAAGGAAAAGAGCATGTACCCCATTTATGTTTTAAATATATCCATGTCAAGTTTTAAAAAGTAACACTTATGAATGTCATTGCAAATAACTACCATTAAAGTGGACTGCAAATTGTTTTTGCAAATGTTCCTCTAATACCTAACTTTTCTCCTGAGGATTATTTCCACTTTATTAAAAAAAAAAAAAGAAAGAAAAGAAAAGAAAAAATCCATAAAATCTTTGATTTAACACATTAGCTACCAAAATGTGACTCATAATCTATACAGTCATTGCCAAACTTAATGTATTTACTTCCTTATAATTCATATAATGTACTTATCTGATGAATTTTTTAAACTAATATTCTAAGTATATAATATAGATGTAAGGAAATTTCACCTTTTCCAACTGGAATGATTTGTAATTAGTATCTCAATACTAATGGCTTCATAATTAATTCCCAGTAGGAAACATGGGATAGTAGTCAAGTGCCTAGGTTTGACCTGGCTTTAAATCTTAGCTCTGGGGATGCCTGGGTGGCTCAGTTGGTTAAGCTTCTGCCTTTGGTTCAGGTCATGATCCCAGGGTTCTGGGATTGAATCTCGCATCAGGTTCCCTGCTCAGTGGGAAGCCTGCTTCTCCCTCTGCCTCTGCCAGCCACTCCCCTGCTTGTGCTCTCTCTCTCTCTCTCTCTGTCTCTCTCTAACAAAAAAAATCTTAGCTCTGTATATTTTTTAGATAAATGATCTAGGGTACCATCTCTAAGCCCCATAGGTAAAATGAATCCAATCTTTTCTACCATAGTGTTATTAAAATTACATGAAGTCATATAGCTGCTTTACACCGTGCCTATCACTGAGTTAAGTAAATACTGGGTGTTTAATAAGTGATAGTTTATTAATCTACTGACTTCTCTTTTCCTCTCTTTTCTTAAAGGTACTCAAAGATTAGCATGACAGCAATGGACTAAGAACTTGTCGGGAAACATTTTTATAAAACCATGATTCTTCCTATGACCATAATTGATACTTCTTATCCACTTATATATGTGAAAGAGCAACATTCATTCTTTCAGGTCACTGCTTTATTTGTTTACTCATTTTTTTAAGATTTATTTATTTATTTGAGAGAGAGAGCACATGAGAGAGCAGTGCAGAAGGGCGGAGAGAGAGTCCTAGACAGACCCCTTGCTAAACACAGAAACCGATGCCAGGCTCGGTCCCATAGCCCTGAGATCATGACCTGAGCCAAAACCAAGAGTCGCGTGCTCAACCAACTGAACCAACTGAGCCACTCAAGTGCCTCCAGGTCACTGCTTTAGCATAGAACATATAAAACAATGTTTTTTGTTGGCCTCAAAATATTTTACATCCAACAGTGTTTCTTAAAGGGACACACAAGCGGACTTCTTATGATTCATAAACAACCATTTATTTTTCTCTGTACTTATTAACAGAGTGTGACTCAAGCACAGATGAGGATGTTTCCCAGGATTGACTTCCTGACTAATTTCTGGACAACAGAAGGAGAGGTCAGTGCCTCAAGCAATAAGGGCTCATCTCTTATAGATGAACACTGATTTTAGTAATAGCATCCTGCATGTTTTTTTTTCCTCTTTTCCTTTGCTTGACATTTACTGAGTGTTAGTAAAACATTTCTGTTAGGCCCTATTTTAAGTAGTTTACATTATCTCACTTGATCCTCTTCTCAGCCAAAGTTGGAGCAAACCGAAGTGTGAAGGATGAGAAGTCAGCCAAATGAAGGGGAATAAGAGTAAGACTGTTTCAGATGGAGGAGACATTCTGGAGGTGGGACAGCTATCACATTTGGGATTTATAGGTCATATTCATGTGACTAACATGGAGATTCTCACAGGGTGCTGGAGGCTTTGATCTGATTAGGTTGGCCATCTCTACAACGGTTTGACCTTCTGGCTCCATATTTCATGTGTGTCCTACGTGATCATGGTCAGCCCTCTATCCCTTTCCCTACCATCAGTCCACCTCGTCAATTCCCAACCCTGCAGAGACTCTCCCAGTTGTTTCTGCCCCTTAGGTTTCCAGACTGTGTTAGCAGGAGAATGTTATGACAATAAGCTACTTGAAAATTTTAGTTAATGGAGTCCACACTCTTGGTAAGCCAACTTTCTGTTTATTGCTGGGTGATTTCTTGTCCTTCTCAGCCAAGCCCTCCTCTTCTGACAGACACTGAGCACTGACCAAGTGCCCGGACCAAACACTCTCAGCCTGGGCTCAGCACCTTCACTCACTAGAAGTGAGTACACAGCATTCTGAGATGGATTCATCTCATTATTCCCCCTCTCTCTCACTCTCTCTCCGTTCCTGAGTTTCTATGTAAGCGGTCCTCACTTACGGAAAGAAGTTCATTTCTCTCCAAAGTTGAGATCTCTGGCCACCTGTTCTTGCCCCTTCCACAGTCTTATGGTATCAGTTATTGCCTCTGTATATCATTGCTTTGTTTCTCTTCACTGGATTCTTTCCTCAGCCTACAAATATTTAATTTAGAGGGGAATACGTATGTTCTCCACACCAAGAAGGAGGAGGAGGAGAAAGAAGGTAGGAAGGGTGGGAGAAAGAGAAGAAAGGAGGTTCATGAAAAGAAAGAAGGGGAAATGATAGAGAAGGCTTTCTTTTGCTCTTGCTATTGTTTCAGATCAAACTATGGCTTTCCACATTACCAAAATTCACTGGAACATATCTTAATCACTTGCTGACTCCGTAACCCCTGCAATCTCATTTCACTCTCTTTTCTCCCCTGAACTTATCACTGGTCCCGATTCCAGTTGTCAAATTCAATGGCTTCTCTCCCATTCTCCATTGTTGCAACTGACTTTGATCACCACTCCCAGCTACTGGGAGCTCCTCTCTTGGGGAGTGCTGGGGTTCTTCCTGGTTCTCTTCTTCTTCTTTTTAATTTTTTAAATTAAAAAAAAAAAAAAGATTTTTAGAAAAGATTCTTGTCTGGTTCATCTTCTTTCCTCTTTACCTTAGGTATATGTAATCTTCCAAGGACTGCTCATTCATTTTCATGATTTAGTTGTGGTCTCTAGCCTGAGGACTTCTAAACTTTTCTTCCTTCCACTGAGCTAGCTTCAGGACTACATTTCTAATTGTCTGCCAATCACCACCTCCTCCTAATAGCAATGGCATCTTAGTACTTCCAGTGCAGCGTACCTTTCTCTCTACACTTGCTCCTCTCAGTTCTCCTTCCTGTTGCCCTACCAAGCTCTTCTGTGGCCAGAGCTGGGGTTCAGCCATGACTAGGTAGGTCTGGCAAGCTAGTGGGGGAGCACTCCAGGAGCTTACTGGCATGGGAGATCTAGGAAGAACTTGGGATTTAGTTATTTTAAGAGGAAATTCCAGGCTGATTTGATTTGCCTTGCAAAAATCTTAATCCTCTTTCGGGTTGGATGACTCTAAGGAGAGCACGTTTCTCGTTTAGAATTATTTTTCCCCTCTCCCTTTAAGCCACACAAACTTAATGCCACTTTGTGAAATGCTAATACCACAATGTTTACTATAGAAGTATGAAACGGGTGTTATGGAGTATAAAAGACAGAGAATTCGTTTTTCTAATGGCACAGGGAGCTAGCAAAAGTTTCATGTGGGGCTGTCACTTGAGTGAGGCTTCTGATTTGGATAGAAATGCTCTGATGGAAAAATAAAGAAAAGACCTCTGGCTGAATACAACGCAACAGATAAATAAGAAGAAAAACACAAATACACTGGAGTATATGGCACATTTGAGAATTATTCACTTTTTGTGATACCAGCACAGAGTAGGGAAGGAGAGGAAGAGTATTAGGACTCCACTGTGAAGGTTTTGAGCAAAAGAGTGTGGTCAGTCCTGTGCCACAATAAACTAAAGACGCTGGATGATATAGACACTGCAGTGTGAGAGGGATGGAAGAAAGGCCTGAAGCAAGGATCCAGTAGTGGTGTGGAAAGTGTGCATTCCAGAGTCTTTGCAAGGTCAAATCTTCCCTGTTAAGATAAATGAGAAGGAACAGAGCTCCACCCCACAGTGGAGGTTGTGTGGATGGTAGGAATGTTATTGCTCCACAGTAATGGGGTCACTCATAGGATTCTGAGCTCTCCAGTAGAGCCCTGACCTGGGCAGGCTGATTAGCAGAATCCTGAGTGCTATATTTTTGGTCTCATAGATGATGCATGACTTAAATGGTGGCAGGACCTGTCATGACTCCATTGAGTTAGGGCTTCATGAAGCCTAGTCCAAGTTTCCATGCCCAATGTAGTGACATTCCTGCCATCTACTGGGTGAAGTGCCAAATCTCTTCTCGGAATGATTTTCCTGATCAAGTATCTCCATCACGGTAGCCTCCCCTTCCTTATCTGGGGGATGTCTTCTGAATCCTGGAAGCACCAGTAGTATTGAAGCCTATGTATACCATGTTTTTCCCTATGTATACAGACCTACCATAATGTTTAATTTATAAATTAGGCATAATAAGAGTTTAACAGCCATAACTGATAATAAAATAGAATTATACTGTAATACAAGTTGTGCGAATGTGGTCTCGCTCTCCCAGTCTTCTCATACGTACTCACCCTTTATCTTCCTGTGATGATGTGAGACGATAAAATGCCTACATGAGGAGATGAAGTGAGGTGAATGACATAGGTCAGGCTACTATTGACCTTCTGACCATATATTGGGAGGATCATCTGCTATGGGACCACGGTTAACCACAGGTCACTGAAACCATGGAAAGCAAAATCTCAGTTAAGGGGAGATAACTGTACCAGGAAAAAAAAAAAATCACAATAGACAGTCTGCATGGCTTGCAGGAGCACACAGTAGACTTCAAAGGTGCTGGGAGTGTTTCTTATTCAGCTCAAGGGTGGCATTATAGCCAGGAGTCTATAGAGAATAGAACCAATACGATGTATATAAATATATATAGGGAGAAAGAGAGAGACTTGAAGGAAATGGCTTACACAGTTGTGGGGGTGGTAAGTCCCAACCCTGTAGCAGACTGGAGACCCATGGAAGCGTTGATATTGCAGTGTGAGTCCAAAGGCAGTCTCCTGCCAGAACTCTCTCTCCTGAAGGAACTTGGGCTTTTTCTGTTGCTGTCAACTGATTGAATGAGACCCACCTACATTACGGCGGTTGATCTTCTTTAATCAAAATCTGCCAATTTAACATTAATCTCGTTTTAAAAATACCTTTTCGGAAATGTCCAGAGTCATGTTTGACTAAACATCTGGGTACCTTGGCATAGCCAAATTGGCACACAAAATTTACCATCACCGGTGGGAGCTTCCTTTTATTGTTGTTTTTAAATAGTTAATACACACTAAAAATTTTTGGAAAGATCAGTACCTTCGTTTTGGAGGCTGGATCACAGTTTGGATTGTAAGATCCCAAGGTTAGCCAAGGCAGTTGTGAAAGCCCTGGTGAGCAAGTAATAATAAAATAGACTTTAAGAAAACAAACAACCAACCAAACAAAGGCCCTTTGGAATGCAAGGGAATCAAATGCGCTAAGAAGCGCCACCAAAACAGAAGGTCAAAGTATCGGCGGGCCTTTCCTATTCTCACACACTTGGTCCTAGCCGGCTTTATCAGTCTCCCGCAGATTGAGAAGGTTATTGATAAGCTCCCAATTGGAAGTTCAGGGCATTTGCTGAATCATTAGTTGAGATCTGTAAGGGAGAATCTAGAAAATATCCTCTGGATTGTTTTTGTCAATCCAACAAAATTGAGAGGCAGGAAAGAAGGCTGAAACTGCTTCCAGGCCACATGCCGGCAGGCATGGACTATTCCTCTGAAAACCATTATTGCTTCAATCCACCCAGGGCAGAATGTTTAATGTTCAGATTAATTTGGGCCATCTGTCATCTAGGAGACACATTTATTCAACCCAAAGTGAGTACGGAGCAAGACAAATATTTATTTCTTTGTTTACTAAAGTGATGTTTCTTGAAATTATGTATTTATTGAAGTTCCATAAATCAAGTTTTATTTCAAATGCCCTAGAGAAATTTTTGATTAAAGGAGCCGGGTAGAGCATCCTTTTAAAATGTCAGATTTTGTTATGTTTGTTTTCTTAAAAGAGAGCACTGATGATGTGCAGTGTGCTATACAGTCCTGTTAGGTCCTGAGGGCTCCTTCGCCGGGCCCCTTGTTGGTTTATTATTGGTTGCATAAAATTCATTTGCTATTATTGCCATAGAGATTTTATGTGAATTCTTAATAATGTTTTTTTGGTGTGTGTGTACATTCCGTTATGCCAGCTTTTGCTGGTGCTAAGACAGAGGGCTTATGCTATTTTTTTCTATGCTCTCAATTTACATCACTTAACCTGTGCTAAAATGTCTTTGATTTTTTAAAATAATCTTTCTTTGATTAAAATAGATTAAAATAAAATGGAGTGAGGTGCCTGGGTGGCTCAGTGGGTTAAAGCCTCTGCCTTCGGCTCTGGCCATGATCTCAGGGTCCTGGGATCAAACCCCCAATCGGGCTCTCTGCTCAGCAAGGAGCCTGCTTCCCCCCTCCACTTATGATCTCTCTCTGTCAAATAAATGAATAAAATCTTTAAAAAAATTAAAAATAAAATAAAATAAAATGGAGTTAACAAAAGTGAATTTACAAAAGTATCGGTTTTATGTAAATTTTAAAAACATAGAGCAGACATTATAATTTCTATGTATCAAACTTCCTACATTTCAGCATGTGAAGTAGATACTGTAACTTCTGGGCCTTAGTTTCCTATTTTGTAAGAGTAAGTGGAATTAGGTGCTTTCTAAGTTAGTTTGGATTCTGTCCCTGTAATTGTCTGACCAAGTTCTTGTTTCCTCTTGCTCTGTTCCATAACTTAATAATAATGCCAACAGAAGAGCTATCTTAGAGAAATCTACCCACTTCACTCTGGATCTGAATATTCCCACAATGCTATATATAGAAATTTCTTCTTCTTGGCCTCAAGTTTTTATTTAAAAATGTACTTATTTTGGATATAACCTGACATTGAATTTTATTATCTCCGTTTTTGATTTGTGTGACTCTGTCCATCTAAATTGCTATGTGCATTCCTTTCTGCCTATGGATATTCAACCCAACTCCCAAACCCTGCTTATTTCCTTACCAGAATGACTCTGACCACCCTGATGGTGAGTTCCCTTTCTTCTGAACTCCTGGCTTGGACCTATCATATGACCTTTGTCTTTATTATTGCTTTATTCTGGTAATTTTAAGTGATTTAGACAAGTACAAAGAACATAAAGCAGATTTATGGTATCCTACTATTCAGAATTATAGTTAGAATTTTGGATTATGAACCTCCAATTTCTTATTTCTTAAATGAAATATTATTGATCTCACTAAAGTCCCCTTGAATACTACTTCACCTCCCGTTTCCAGAAGCTATATGTATATGTTTTATAACCTTCTAAGATCCAGAAAAAAGTACATATATATGCTACTCTGTTACTTTTTAAATTTTAACTAATATACATAGTAATGTACATTAATATTATATGGTATGGTAATGTACATGACTGTTACCTGGTATGCCAATATTTAGTTCCATATCTTGTTTTTTAACTAAGCATTTTATGTGTATTTTTGTTTTAATTCCAGTATAGTTAACACAGTATTATTTTAGTTTCAACTGTAGGCTATAGTGATTCAACAGCTCCGTATATTAATGCTCATCAAGGTAAGTGTACTTTTAATCCTCTTCACTTATTTCACTCATCCCCCCCACCTCCCCTTTAGTAACCATCAGTTTGCTCTCTGTAGTTAAGAGTCTGTTTCTTGGTTTGTCTTTTTTTTTCTTTGTTTACTTGTTTTGTTTCTTAAATTTCACATATAAGTGAAATCATCTGGTATTTGTCTTTTGCTTACTTTGTTTAGCATTGTACTCTCTAGATCCATCCATGTTGTTGCAAATGGGCAATAATTCATTCTTTTTTTCTGCGGAATAATATTCATATATCTCACATCTTCTTTATCCATTCATCTATCCATGGACACTTGGGCTGCTTCTATAGTTCAGCTATTGTAGATAATGCTGCTATAAACATCGGGGTGCATGCATCCCTTCAAATTAGTGTTTTCATATTCTTTGGGTAAATACCCAGTAGTGCAATTACTGGATCACAGGGTATTTCTATTTTCAATTTTTTGAGGAACCTCCATACTGTCTTCCACAGTGACTGCACCAGTTGCCTTCCCACCAACAGTACAAGAAAGTTCCATTTTCTCCACATCCTCGCTAACACTTGTTGCTTCTTTGAACGTTATATTTTTAAGATCTAGCTCTATTCTCACAGATAAAGTAAATAAGTTCATTTCTTTTAAGAGCATACAGCACTCCATTATATAACTGTACCTAATTTCATTTATAATTCTTTATTGATAGTCTGCCACAATATGGATGCCCTCTATATTGTGGTAATTGGTTCATAAAATAAATCTCCCCAATGACATTATAAGTCCTAGAGTTTCAAAGATATGTTTAAAATAATCCTTTTCCCAGGAAGAACCAAAAAGATAGAGTAAAATGAGAAAATATCCTTAACTGCCAGTGAAAAGAATGGTAAACTGGAGAAACCAGAAAATGTCTTCAGAATAGGTCTGAGGTTGAGAATCACTGAATTGAGCTGATTAAAGGTAAAAACTCAAGTCCTGAAGCAGGAAAGAGTGGGAGCCATGAGGAAGGAGAAGCTGCCAGAAAGAAGGTGAAAAAGAATCATAATGTGTAGAAAAGAAAAAAAAAAAATACTCCTATGATTCCACGATAAAACCAAAAGAAGTCTCCCCAAATTGCAACACGCTGTAACTCACACTGCTTGTTGGAACAAGTGCAGGGCAAAAGGCTCTGTGGCTTCCTCTACTGTCATAACTGGCTTGGGATACTATATTAAGAGGGGCCAGAAGTTACGTTTGATTGAACCTCACCCAACAGAGCAATGAACTAGTTATCAGGGCCTTTCCAGGCCAGCTGGGGATTGCAGCTGTGGGTATTTTCCTCAGGAGCTGAAGGTTAGGGTAGAATGGGGACCTGGGCATTCCTTCAGGAAGAAGAGTATGCTGAGGGATGTATTTTCCATCTCATTTGCTGGATATCAAGGAGGCTCTGCAGGGAAAGCTACAAAATCTTCTAACCCTCTCCAGAAATTCCTCAAGCCCTTTTTGCTAGCTTTCCTCTTCAATCCCCTCATGCTAAACTTTGCTGCTGAAAGCTCTTTGCTGAGGCACTTTTTCAGCAATGCCTCTGGACCTGACCTAATTTACTGTCCTCAGGGGTTCAAAATTACCTATTTATTTGACTGTGGCCGAGACTGCCTTCACATTTCCTGGCTTGACTAAACTTTAGAGAGACTCTTCCTGACTAAACACCTGACCTCCACTTTCCCAGAGCATTTTTTTTAGAAAACATACAATTTTCCGTTTGGAGATAGAAATCTTTTTAAAATTCTCTTGCCAGTTTTACATTTAGGAACTTTTTCAAGAATTTGTGATTCATGCTTCTGAAATGTAATCAAGGAAGGAGCTAGCAGCCCTCTTTCTGTTACCACGGAAGGACAAGAGATAGTTCTGGTAGGTGACTTTTTTCATAGCATAAACCTGTGTCCTGTGACAAAGACATAAGAAAGTTTAGTTTTTGTTGCGTAAAGCCAAAGCCAATGAGGAGATACAGATCTCCTGTGCTCTTACTCACACACCAGCGCTTCAAAGTGCCCTCCCTCTTTGTTTCAGTGGAGTTCTGATCTCTCCCCTACTGGAGAGACTTCCTTACCTATTTAACCCTGTTCAGTGCAACTTTGGCTTTGACACTTCCAATTTTCTATCTAAATTCAGATTCCTATTTCATAATGGTTCTTTAAGTGAGATATCAGGAGGAAAGTAATCAGGCTTCAGTGATTTATGCTATATGAATTTCTATTACTCTTTCTTGAGACCCTTAGGGGCTTTGCATGTGTTTTAAACAGATATTTGTCAATCCACACGTGTTTCTGAGCCCCTTTCAGGCAAAAAATAGCAAATAATTTATATATTTTAGACATGGGAGCAGAGCTCTTTTTGGTCAGGGAGGTAATTTGGGACCATCCAGTAAGGCTTCCATTTCATGGTTCTCAAGTTCAGTTACACCTTAGAATCACCAGGGGAGTTGGAAAAAAGTGTTGCTGGCTTCTATCCATAGAAATTCGGAAGTGTTCTAGGTGTGATTTGGTCATAGGGATTTGGGAAAACTCAGTTGATTCTACTTTGTAGTCAGGGTTGTGAATCACTGACCAAGCTTCTCACAATGGTGTTTTTGTGTTTTGTTTTTTGGTTTTTTATCACTTGTCTTTCTGAATTCAACAAACACTTATGGGGGATCTTCTTCATGCCAGACACTTCTGAGTGGTTCAGTTTTTAAGCATCTGCCTTCGGATCAGGTCATGATCCCAGGGTCCTGGGATCGACCTTGGGCTCCCTGCTCAGCGGGAAACCTGCTCCTTCCTCTCCCACTCCCCCTGCATGTGTTCCCTCTTTCACTTCATCTCTCTCTGTCAAATAAATAAATGAAATCTTTAAAAAAAAAAAAACCCAGAAAAAAAACCCAAAAAAAACCCAAGAGTCTCAGTCTCCATAACTGAGCCAGCCACATGCCCCTCTACACTTTCAAAAAAAAAAAGAATACTAAAATGAGTGTATCATGGCCTCTGCTTTTCAAGGAACTCTTAGAACAATGGGAGACGTAGAATATAAACACATAGTTGCCACATGGTACCATAAGGACTGAGATAGTGGTTTGTTCAAAGAGTTGTGGAGACACAAATGACACAGCAAATGAACATTCTTTTGGGATGCATTTCAGTTCATTAGGACAACTAGTGTGCATGGAGGGAGCTTCAGGAGAAGAAGAGAAGATTCTAGGCAAAGGAAACAAAGCTGAGTGATCCAAAAACAGAGTGATGCAAAAACCACCATCCTCTGGATGTTCTAAAGGTCTTCGTCGCTGTGCTGGTGTTGTGACAACATTGATCTCAATTGATCAGCTCTCTTGGTTAGTAAGGGGTTACATCTACACTTTCCAAATTCTCACCTTTTCTGAGAAGTTTTGTCCAAATCATTGGATCTCCATGCTGGTTTACATTAAGTCATATGGGGTGTTTTGTCGAACAAAATAATGTTGGTGTTTTACCCTCAACAAGATTTTGATATTATTGTTCTAGAGGGTGAGGTCTGGCTATTATTTTTTTTTAAAGCTCCCATAGGATTGTCTACAAACAGACACAATGAACATTGTGCAGGGCCATGGTTGTTTCTCAAACTATATTTTGGGAATGGTCATGCAACTGTATAAATTCAGAAAATGCCACTGAACTCTATTTCAAATGGTGTGATTTTTGGTATGTAAATTACAAAGCTTTTGCAAAAACAAAACAAAATACAAGTGTAGCACATTGAAAGTGAAAAATCAACCACTCAAAAATTCCCTGGAGTGACTCTAATGTGCTGTCTTGATTAAGAACCACTGGCTAAAATTCTAAGAGCTCACAGATGTGGAGAATTTTTCTGTACAGTGATTAAAAGAGGTGGCAACTGAGATTAGAGGTCTTACAGGCATAGAATCTTCATCAGAAAGACTAATTGAGCACTTGACATGCCATTCTAAAAGACAGCCAACCCCTGAGGATGTAGTGTGGATTACAGTGCGTTCCAGTTAAGTTCCAAAATTGCAGTTCGCTCAAGTATTTCGCTTTAACAGAGCAATTTTGGAGCTTTTAATATATTGTGTTCTTTAGTGCTACACTGAAATAACTGTTATGTATGATCTCTGTTGCCCCTTTTAAATCAAAATGCCTATGTGTTTCAAAGATCACTTTAATGGAGGACTCCGGTGGCTTAAGCTACAAGAATATTTTTTGGTAAAGAAAATAATGGAATAAGGAGGTATTAAAAGCATTTCTTAATTACATATAAAGCTCAAAAAGAAAAAGACTTCCAGTTTATCGAGTTTATTTCCCAGGATGAAATGAGACATTTATCCAAGTGACTTCTAAGACACTGTTTCTCTAGGCAGTCAAATCTGAGTTTATTCAGACAAGATTGAACGCAGAACCTACCCAAGTATTTACAAATTAGCTATTCATAACTTCTTTCAATGGAATGGAATCAATGCCAATATAATATTTAAATGTTTCCTGTATGGCTATAAGATGATAATTAAACTCATTTAAACTTGAAGGCTCTTTCCTCTCAACAATTTATGGACAGGAATAATTTTAAATAGATTGCAATGCAAATCACTAAGGATATCTGCATTGCAACACATCCAATTATGATGAACAAATTAGTCAACTTCACATCATAGGATAACCCGAAAAGCAGGTTTGAGCTGAGAAAATAGATGTGGAAAGCTACAGACAACTTCTTTTATTAAAGGGTATCATAAACTCTGAATAGTGAGTTAATAGCTTTCGATTCCTAGAACATTTGTCAGAAATTGTACTTATTAAAGCTAATGTAGTCAGTTCTTGGGTAGCAAAAGAAGGGAGCCCCAGGATTTAGGGACAAGAAAAGGTAATCATCTGAAATTAACTAGTTAGATTC
Organism: Nasua narica; assembly: GCA_028533885.1. Taxonomy (NCBI): domain Eukaryota; kingdom Metazoa; phylum Chordata; class Mammalia; order Carnivora; family Procyonidae; genus Nasua; species Nasua narica. The sequence continues at coordinate 34,386,006 of CM052800.1, read as the reverse complement.
AACCCACAAGAATGGGGAATAGAAATTCCCAGAGTAACCCTCTGGAACAGACGTATTTCCTAAATCTTGGTCAAGAGTTTGTGTGAAGCAATTATAAGGGTATGGTAGCTAGTAAAAAGGAGAGTCAATGAAACAAAGTTTTTAGTTCAGTCAAAAGGGAAGGATGCTTTGTCTTTTTTTTTCTTCCTTTTTTAAAGATGGTATTTATTTATTTGAGAGACAGAGAAAGCATGAGCTGGGGAAGGTGCAGAAGGACAAACAGAGTTTCCTTCCACTGAGCTGGGAAGGAAACACTGGGCTCAATCCCAGGATCCCTCTGGAGATCATGACCTGAGCCTAAGGCAGACACTTAACTGAGCCACCCAGGTGCCCCTGGGATGCTTTGTTTTTTCTTTACCCAGAAATGTTCCTAGAATGAAAAAGGGCTATAGTCCATTAAAATTTCAAGGAAACATTTTAAATCTATTCCATTTTCTTTCATTTAGTCTTATATTCACTGAGCATCTTTCTAATCCCTGCTTAGGTTAAAGGAATTTACGGGTCAAGAGAGAACGCCCTAAGAAGAAACAATTCTTATCTAGAGACTCTGGTTTATCAATCAGTCTCTTGAGAGGTGGCTTACTAAACAGAGATTTCTTCTCACAGATCTAAGGACTAGAAATGAAAAATTCAGGTGTTGGCAGGTTGGTTCATTCTGGGTGCTGTGAGAGAAGGATCTGTTCCAGGCCTCTCTCCTCAGCTTGGAGAGCCAACCTATCTTCCTGTGTCTCTTCACATAGCCTTCCCTTTATATGTATTGTGTCCAAATTTCCCCTTTTCATAAGGGCTTTAGTCATACTAATACATACATATTATGATGTACCATAATAACCTCAGTTTAACTTAATTATCTCTATAGAGACCTATCTCCAAATAAAGTCACATGCTGATGTATTGGGGCTTAGGACTTCAACATATGAATTTTAAGGGGGACACAATTTAACTCATAACAGAGAGGAGAGATATTGGGGGACAAACAGGCTTCTCTGCTATAATGCCCATCTTGCGTCTGAACGACTGGGACAAGCTATCTTCCCTCACCCAAGTCAGTTACTTATGGGAGTTCACAGGGATGAAGCAGCTCCATTTTTCTCTTGAACTTTCCTAATCAAGGCATTTCACCAGACTCATTAGCACAGGGGATGTGTGTATGTGTGTGAACATATCTTACTTTGTTCCCAGGGCTGCATGCTCCTTATACTTATAATATTAGTACTGGAGAAAGAGAATTGTTAACCTTTACTATGAGCAAACTGCATTCTAGATGCCATGTTACTTTGTTTTAACTTCACAGCAACTTTATTATGTGGGCAGTAGTTTTATCCCTACCTTCAGTCAAGAAAACTGAGGTACAGTAAATTTAAGCAATTTTCCCAAAGTCACATGGCTGGTAAGTGACAGGGATATAAAGGGCCTCTGACTCTAGAGCTACTGCGGCACACTGTTCCTCCAAAAGTTTTCACTAACACAGTAGCTATAGTTTAGGACTCTACCCCTTGGCCAGAGCCCAAAACCTCCAACTGTCTGGGAGGACAGATGCTTTATCTTGTCTTATAGCCGGCATTTTATTTCTATATCCTCTTTCTCTTTCAGAAGCATCCATCCCCCCAGAAATTCCATTGATCTTAGTTCCATAGTTACAGAATATCTTTCTTTTGAGATTTTAAACCCGTTCATTGTTTTCTTTTTTTAGTGAACTATAATTAACACTCAGTGTTAGTTTCAGGTGTACAATATAATAATTCTATATGTTACCCAGAATATCTTTTGAGTCTTTCCATTTGTATCTGGTTCCCACTGCCACCACTCATCATCTAGGTCCCTAGATTTCTACAGCCTGTGCATGCAAATTAGGTTATATTAACTTTAATGCCCATGTCAGTTAGGATTAATTTGGAATAGCCCCCAAATAGATTCTCCGGCTTTCACACTGCTACCCAGGAGCTGATTTTCCAAAGTCTAACTGCTTTCTGGAGTATAACCATTTAAAAATGCACACTAGTTCATGTCAATTTGCTGACAGCTGGGTGGCTTAGTTGGTTAAGTGTCTGCCTTCAGCTCAGGTTATGATCCCAGAGTCCTGGAATCAAGTCCGACACAGGGCTCCTTGCTCAGTGGGGAGCTTCTCCCTCTGCCTTCTGTACCCCCTGCTTTTGTGTGTTCTCTCTCTCTCACATATAAATAAAGTCTTAAAAAAATAAGCCTGTATCTCTGACATCTTCTCCACCACACATGCCTTGCTCATTACGTAGTCTGGCCACAGAGACCTTTGGTTATTATCTTCAATAAGGCAGGCTTTCTCCTGCTTCAGGGTCTCTGCATTCTAATCCCAACTCTCGTTCCCCAGATGTTTGCCTTCATGTCTCCAACTCCTCCTTTACGCCTTAGTATAAATGCCACGTCTTGACAATGTATTCCTTGACCGATCCAAGTATATTTCCACCATCCCTCTCTCTTACATCACCCTGTTTCATTTTCTTTAGGATGCTCCCCCAGAGCTGACATGCTCTTATTTGCTTACTTGTTCATTATCTGAGTACCTGCCAAACACAACTAGAAGGTAAGTTATTGTTCACTGCCTGCAATACCAGAGCCGTTTGAGTTCTAAAGCAAGGTAGATGTTTAACCAGTAATTGTTAAAAAATGAGTGAATGTGGGTATGTGGTATGGCAAATGCTGTGAAATGTGTAAGCCTGATGATTCACAGACATGTACCCTGGGGTAAATAATACATTATATGTTAATAAAAAAATTAAAAAAAAAAGAATGAGTGAATGAATAAATATCCCAGGGCATGGTGCACAAAATTCTTTCTCACTCTTCTCGCTCCTTCCACTTCAAAATGAAAATATTCCAATCAAATAACCTCAAGAAAAAGCAACAAATTAACTCTTCCTGAATTGCAATTTCAGCTCAGCAAGCACACTCAGTGAGGTTTATCTGAGATCTGCTTTACCTCACGGATTTACATTGCCTCTACTGCACTTTATAATGACAGCTGAGGTGGGTTTTGGAGGCAAATCACATTCCCAAGGCAAAAGGACTCTCCAACACTGTATGTAGGATGGTAAAGAAGGAGACGTTCTGCTTTCTGGAACCCACTAAACTTTGGCTAGATAACAGGTGAAAAAAGAAGGTCACTTACAAAGGAATGTAATAATTTATTTTTTATGTGCCAAGCTAGACTTCATTTCAAGAATTTTAAATATATGAACTTGTGACTCTGTAAATTTTATTTAAAACCCATTACAGGGCGCCTGGGTGGCGCAGTTGGTTAAGCAACTGCCTTCAGCTCAGGTCATGATCCCAGAGTCCCGGGATCGAGTCCCACATCGGGCTCCCAGCTCCATGGGGAGTCCGCGTCCCACTCTGACCTTCTCCCTTCTCATGCTCTCTCTCACTCTCTCTCTTTCCTAATAAATAAATAAATAAATAAAATCTTTAAAAAAAAAAAAAAACATTACAGATGAGGAACCCTGAACACAGGGAAGTGAACACAGTTTGTCTAATATTACACAGATACTAATTTGCCTAACTGGGATTTGAATTTAAGAAGTTTAGCTCCAGAGTCCACGTTTCTATCACTATGAGTAAGATTTGGAACATGGAAACTAGAACACACTAAGTAAAAATGGGACTGTAAGAGACAGAAATATGTTTTGAAAACCTCTCGGATTACACACAGAAGATCCTCTTACTTATCAAAAGGCAAATATTAAGCACTCTCAACTTGCGAACTATAGTAGAAGCTATGTTTGTTGGGGTGCCAGCGTGGCTCAGTCGGTTGAGCGTCTGCCTTTGGCTCAGGTCATGATCCCAGGGTTCTGGGACAGAGCCCTGCATCTGGCTCCTTGCTCCATGGGAGTCTGCTTCTCCCTCTCCTCCCCTCTTGTGCTTTCTCTCACTATCTCTGTCACTATCTGCCTCTCTTTCTCTCAAATAAATAAAAAAAGCTGTGTTTGCTAAAGTTGAGTGTGTGTGTGTGTGTGTGTACTACTGTTATTTATTCATTTGTTAGTTTTAATTCCAGTTAGTTAAAATACAGTGTTATATTAGTTTCAGGCATATAGTGATTCAACAATTAAAGGTTAAGTTTTGTTACAGCCAAATTCCAAAGGAAAGACCAAATTCTTCCTAATATCTAACATTGCCTGAGAGAGAAATCAGGACCTAATTCTGTGTCCTCTGACGAAATCTTGGGCCTTGCTCTCTGTGCCTCTTTGCTTTATTTAGTAATCTGTTTTATGACCTTAGGCAGTCATATCACCTCAGAATGCCTTTCCTTCCTCTTTAGGGCCAGTGAAACACAGAGACTTTTTAGCACAGTGACTTTGCAACTAACACCTATATGACCTTGGACAAAGTCGATACTGCTTCACCAAATTTGTTTCCTCATCTTTAAAAGTTGGGGTAACACCCACAACACAAGGTTATATTGAGGGTTAATAAGATAAAATATGTAAACTGTTTGGCATACAGTAGATTCTCGATAAATATCTTTACCCCAATTTTTACAATATATAAAATCTACCTTTTTCTTAGAAACAGACTCTACCTTCAGTAGACTTACTAACAGACATAGATTAGTAGGAAGTTTCCAGATTCCTTGTTTATTAACTATTACTTGAGGGGCTCCTATGCACAAAGTGTCTTAAGATAATTATGCTTCAGTTGGAGCAATGATTGTTGTTAAGTAACTATCTACATTAAGAACTAGAAAGTGGTAAATATTCTAAGTGAGGGACAGTCATGAAAATCCAGAGGAAGAAGAAATTGCTTTCACCTCCAAGAGATGGGGCACAGAGCAGAGAAAGGATATTTGAGCTAAACATTGAAGGATGTCATTAACAAATAGTATTTATTTGCATAGCCCACAGACAAACATTATTACTTTCTCCTCTGTGGTATGCTTCATCAGTTTTCACCACTTTTATTATTAAATTTATATTAGACTTTGATTTCTGTTTCTCCTACCTATTGCACTTTCTGGATAGCAGAACTGTCTTATCCCACTAAATTCTCTAGCACCTGATCAAAGCAACAGCTATGAGGAGAAAAATCACAGAAAAGCTGTTTGGCTTTTTTGTCGGTTCAGTGTTAGCAGTGTGGCTGTAGAGTCTGACTTTACCTTCAGACTGTGCCGCCTCAGCTCTTGTGACTTTTAGGGTTGACATAAAATACAGAATTCCGACTGAGTTTGACTTACAGATAAACAAGGAATAATGTTTTAGTATAATTATGTCCCACGCAATATTTAGGGCACACACATAAGAAAATATTGTTTGTTGTTTATCTGAAGTTTCGGATTTAACTGGGCATTCCGTCTTTTATTGGCTAAATCTGACAATCTTCGTGACTTCTCTGATTTTGTTATTTGGAAATGGGCATAAGAATAGTACCTTCTTCTTAAGATAATCTATATAAAGAATATGACACACAGGTAAACCCTTACTTAACCTTCCAAATCGGAATACTTTAGTAGGAGACATATGCCAAAACTCAGGGACAATGGCCCTGAGCTCAAAATACGTTTACTCTTATTAGTTGGTTTTCAACGGAGTGCAGAGAAAATTCGACAGAACTCTGAACAAAGTTGCAAACTGCTCCGAGGCTTTGCAAATTTGCCTTCAACTTAACAACGGTGTTTAGCAAAGTTACTCCGGGCAGAAAAGGGATTTTCCTTGGTTACAGGGAAAGCGTTGGCAGAGCCTCTACGCACGCGCACAAGGGCTCCAGCGGCTCCACGCCCGGCCCCGCCCCACCCGGGTGAGTCACGTGGGTGAACCGTCGCTCTAGAGGCGCGACGGGGCCTTGTCACGTGATCGAGGTTCCTGCTCCGTACTGGGATGGAGCCGGAAGAGGGGACGCCCTTGTGGCGGCTGCAGAAGCTTCCAGCCGAGCTGGGCCCGAAGGTGAGGAGAGCGCAAGCGGTGTGGCAGGCGGGGCTCTAGGGTAGCCGAGCCTGCAGATCCGGCCCGGTCTGATTGAGATGTCTTCGTAGGGCTCACCCGGGCTGCCCAGGGCAGGGACCGGGTAACGGACGTGCTGTAGGGTGTTCGGCCCCCTGCTTCCCCTGGAGAGCTAAGGGGGCCGAGGCTTTTGGCGGTACCTCGGCGCCCCAGCTTGGAGCTGCCCCTCGAGGGGCTTTTCGACTTGACTTTGGGCTCAACCCCGGTGGGGACGACCCTTCAGCTGCCGAGCGCGACCCAGTGACTGGGCTGGGGAGCGAAGTCACCACCATAGGATTTGAAATAGTATTTGAAATCTTACAACGTGGAGCCAGTGGCTTGCAGCCTCTCGTTTCATTCATTCATTCACTACACACCTTCATGCTCCCTGTGCACCAGGTATAGTGCTAGGTGCTGGGGACACGCTGGTGACCTAGCGAAGCCTATCCGTCCCCTTGAGGGCGACAGAAAAAAAATTGGTAAGTGCCACCAATAAGTGGGAGACTTTAGGTAACGTAGTATAAGGTAGCCTTTCCCTCAAAAGGTGACACATACATTGACACCCTGAGCCTGAGAAGAAACCCCGCTGTGAGGATCTGGGAAAAACAGCCTTGTTCATTCGTCCGGGCAACTTTGCACTGAAGTCTGCCTTATGCTGAATGCCCATATGGTTGGTATAAGGTGAAGTGGTGAATGAGATACAGCCTGTGACCCTGTGGAGCTTGCTATCTAAGAAGGAAACCAAACTGAATTAACCAGTAAGGAGCTTGTGGGACAGGTCGCACCCCAGATTTGAGGGGGTGGGGAGAAGCTTTGCAGAAAAGGAACATCTAAATTTCTAGGTTGAGTTCTGAAGGATGAGTAGGAACCAGACAGGCTAGAAGGAAGAGTGTTTTAGGCAGATGAATAGCAGCTACAAGGCTAGGGGAAGGAAACCAGCCTTCACAGGGTTTAGGACCTGCTGTAATTTTGAGAGGCTAGAATTTGGAGTGAGGGGAGCAGGGAGACTAAGACTGCACAGGTGAGTAGGAAGTCAGATGGATCAAGTCTTTATATATGCCATGCTTTTGTGTTTAGCCTCAATACCAAAGGCACTGGCAGTTTTCGGTTGGAAAAATCAAATGTGGAGACAATAATTACGTCTTAATAAGTATTGTGACTGAACTGTGAAAGGAAGAGAAAACCCAGTGATTGCTGGAAGAGGAAAATCTGACCGAGAAGTCCCCCCTTGAAGGAAAGACTTGAAGGAAATCAGCCTGCCCCTAAAAGAAAGCCATATATGCAAAATTGGAGCTTCAGCATTAGCTCTTGGAGCTGTGGTTCTGTTTGTCCTGAAAAGTCAGCCTACTAATTCATTCTGTTGTAATTAATACAGAAATATGTTTACTCCTTCTCCTCTGTCCCATAGCAGTTCAGGTCTCATCACCCAACTTCTTGACTGGTTGCCTTGCCTCTCTTGCCTCTCTTATTCTGAACTCCTTCAGGGTAGGTACTTCGTTTTATATCCTGAGCACTTGAGAGTTGTGTTTGGCTCAGGGCGGGTTCTTAATCAGTGTTCACTGAGGGAAGGAATTAATGCATTAAGCAGAAGGAATCTTGCTTAACCATGGCAGCAGTTATCTGGATGCCAAGCTTTGGTGGAATGGTCTTCAGCGTCAGCGATCGTCACCACTGAGTAAGTCCCAATTCTGTTCCATTCACAATGGGCGAACGGTGGGAGTGGGGGCTTCGCCTACATAATGTGATAGAGGGGTATGTGGTAGGCAGCTTTTATAAGCCCCACCTATAGGCTCTTCTTTTCCCCTCTATTCCATTTACAGTGGGGACGTGTTGGGGTGGGGGAGCTAGAAAGGAATAAACTTACTTAATTCTTATTAGGATCAAAAAAAAAGTCTTAACTCTTTTCTGTGATTTTATGAGTGTGGAAACTGAAATGTCAGCAGAGAGTTTGAGTAATGTGCCTGAGTTTGTCAAACTAATAAGTGGCAGAGGTGGAACATGTGTTCAGACCTGTTGACTGTGAGTCTTTGCCCCTGTCTCCAGTCTACCTACTTCTTAGATAAGGCCGATAACCTTTCCCACCATGTAGATTGATGACCCCTAGATCTCTGCATCCAGCCACACATCTCTTCCCTGAGTGTCAGGCTTCTGCCGGGACACACCCCAGGTATCTCAAATTCGGTGTGTCCTGGGCTGAACTTCTCGCTTTTCCCCCCAGAACTACTCTTCCTCTGGTTGTAGCTTCATTTTTGGTTTGGGGCACCACCATTCACCTAGCTACTCAACCTAAAATTCTGAGTATCATCCTTGATTTCTCCTCCTCTTTGCATCTCCTTTACCTCTGTATGCCTCCATTTTGAGTGTCCTCAATTATTTAGGGCCCCCGATCTCTTCCTGGTAAACTAAAGGTAGGGGGCCTTTGGCCTCACCATCTCTCTTTTCCTTTTCTTTCCCAACTTACTGGCAAATTTATGGAAAAATAATGCGAATATGTGAATAGATTGCTTCCCTGCAGAAACAATTAAAGAGCCTAAACACTGTAAACAGGGCCCTTTATGATTTGACTTCTACTCACTTCTCCAGCCTTGTATCCTGTCTTTTTTCCAGTTGAACAAGTGATTTCACACTTCCATTCTACGCATATGCTGTTGCTGGGGACTGGAAATGTCCTTCTCTTGTATTTGAATAGCCAGCTACTCATCCTTTTAAAACAGCCCTTTCCCTGCTTCCTCTCTGTGCTCCTTTGTATTCTCTATAAACTTATAATATACCTCCAGTCATTCTAAATTGCATTTATGTATTTGTATGTTTGCCTTTCTCTAATGGACTAAAGCTCTGATATGGTAGAACCTTAATCTTATTTATCCTCAAGTTTCTCACTTGTAAAATGGGGATAATGACAATACTTCCATAATGGGGTCGTACTGAGGATGAGCACAGTGCTTGGTACTCAGGGCTCCATAAATGGTAGTTATTATGGCTGTTTGTGCTTTGTATCTCTATTAACTTGTTTAACAATTGGATAAAGTGCTAACTACAAATGTTTGAATACAAACATTTATAAATGAATGAATGAATAAACGAATGAATAAAAACATTTATATTCCAAAGTATAATTTTTATTTTTAGTTGGAGTTCTGGGTTTTGCTTTTAGCCTGGTGGCAGTTTGGGATAACACAGGGTATGTGTAGAGAATTTTGAATGAATTTCAAATTGAGAATGTTCGTTGACTTATAGTAATTAAAAAGTCTGCTCATATAGTGCATTAGCCATCATTTGGAAGCGGGGTTACCAGTTTCTCATTTCTATTCTGATACGTGTGGTGTTAACCAGAGAAAGAGTTATTGCTTAAAATGGAGTAGAATGTGGTTCAGGAGAAAAGATTTGGAAGACTTATTGCTTGAATTTATTTCCAAATTATTTGGGTTCAGATACTGTTTTTACAAGACACGAATATCCCCTGGGAAAGAAAACTGTATTAAACATTTATCTAGAAGAGTGCTGGCATAGTAGGCACTCAGTTAATGTATGTTAAAGACAGGGAACATGACACCAGTAGTAGTGGTGGTAATGGTGATGATAATAGTAAGAAGTATGACAATGGCTCGCAATGTTTAAGTGTTTTATACATGCCAGGAATGTGCCAAGTGATTTGCATGTACTCATTTAATCCTTACAGCATTATGGGGGTAGATGATATTCTCATTTTATACATGAGGAAACAGGCACAGAACATTTAAATAACTTGATCAGACTAGTTAAGTGGTGGAACTAAGATTCAAACTAGAAAGTTTTATTCCAAAATTCAGTGTTAATAACTGTGTTCAGTTATGTATGTGTTAGGATTTCCTTTGCTGATGCTATGGTAGTGTAGAGATAAAGGAAAGTAAAAAAGGAAAAGAAAGGTACTGACCACTTTCTTGGAGTAGACCAAAAGAAGTGAGTATGAATGCTGTGAAAATGGAGATAAAGGGAAATGAAGTTTATTGATCTATGCTAAAAAACCTTTAGTCTGAAAGTCATCCTTTGTTTAGATTATTGGTATAAATACAGTGAGTAATAACAAGATGAAACCTTTATATTCACCATCTTCCTTTCACGAATATTGAGGAAACAACAGCATGTCTATGAAATTATTTTAGCTTCTGAGGTGGACAAAAGTATAGAAAGTCTGGGATTTTTATTGGAGCTTTAATTTTTAATTAAGAAATGTTAAAAATAGTTACATTTCAACCTCAGCTGCTTTGGCAGATAACATGAGCTTGTCCCAACTATATTTGTTTCCTACAAGGAAGACAAATCTTTTTTATAAGTTTACTTATAATTCATTTATTTCCTTTTCTCTCTAGCTTCTTCACAAAATAATTGATGGCATTTGTGGCCGAGCTTATCCCCTCCATCAGGATTATCACAGTATTTGGGATTCAACAGAATGGAAGAATATTCTAGAAGATATTACCAAATTTTTCAAAGCTGTAGTTGGTAAAAATTTATCTGATGAAGAGGTAACTTCACTCCAATTTTCTATACCTTATAATAAATAATAGTTTTCAGGTTTTTCTTAAGTTGGTCTTTAAGGCACTATATTATACAAAAGTCATCATCAGTAAGTATATATATACATTTTTTTTAAGACTTTATTTATTTGAGCAAGAGAGAGAACATGAGAGATCAGGAGTGAGATGGGGTGGGTTGGTGGAGAGAAAGTTGGCAGAGGGAGAGGGAGAAGCAGACTGCTGGTTGAGCAGGGAGCCTGATTCGGCTGAATCCCAGGACCCTGGGATCACGACCTGAGCTGAAGGCAGATGCTTAACTGACTGAGCTACCCTGTAATTATATATTATATTGCAACAAGAAATCTTATAATTGTGACTAGGCAAATCTGATTTTAGAAGTACTTATTTTTTTATAGTTTTGGTTGTTTGTGTTTTTAAAATTGTGACACATTTAAATCATGTAGAAGAAAACTAAAAAGTTATATAACTGATACCTACACTCCCATTATCACAATTAAAGTTGTTAACATCTTTATGCATTACAGGTTTGTGTGTTTATTTTAGAAACAAGGCATTACAGATCTACCTAAATACCACCTGGGCATGCCACCCTTCCCCAAGAGATCACCACTTATGAAGTTGGTGTGCATGTTCTATATTCTATGTTGTATGAATATTTGCAATGTAAGCAATATATACAATTATTGGAGCTGTTTAAATGTGTAACTTGTAAATGATAACATATATCCCTTTGTAATTTTTTTATGGAATGTTGCATTTTAGACTTACCAGTGTTGGTAAATGTAGATAAATGTAGATCTGGTTTATGTATTTTAACTTTTACAGTATTTGATGGTAGGAATTAGCAGGATTTATTTTTCTGGCCCCCTCCTGATGAACTATTAGATCATTGCCTCTTTAATGTTAGTACTTCTACAGACATTTTGTACATGTCTCCTTGTCCACCTATTAGCCAACTCATCTTGGATAGACATCTTGACATGAAATGACAGGTCATGGAGTATCCTTCCATTGAATTGCTTTTGTACCTTGGTCAAAAATTATTTTGGCATGTTTGTATAGATTGCCTACTTTTTAAAAAAAATGTAGTTATGTATGTTCATTTTGATTTGGATGATATTCTGAGTGGGAATTCTTTGTTAGATATATGTATTTTAATTATCTTCTTCCATTATGTGGCTTGCCTTTTCACTCTTAATGGTGTCTTTTTGTGAACAGATGTTCTGAATTTTCATCAAGTCCAGCTTTGTCAGTATTTCTTTTGGTGGTTAGTGCTATTAAGGTTCTGTTTAAAAAGTATTTATTCCAAAGTCATGAAGGTGTGTTTGTTAGTTTTCTTATAGAAGCTCTCACATTTATGTTATTGATGCATTTTGAATTAATATTTGTATGTGGAATAAGGGTCAGGTTCACATTTTTTCACATCAATAGCCTGTTGACACAGTACCGTTTATTGAAATGACTGTCCTTGCTCCCATAGAGTTTCTGTGCAGCCTTTGTTGTAAATCAGGTCACTGTGTATATATATATATGTATACATATATATATATATATATATGTATGTATGTATATGTATGTATACTGATACTGATATACTGATACCATATATATATATGGGTCAGTATCTGGACTTTTTTTTTTTTTTTTAGTTTTTATTAATTTATTTGACAGAGCTGGAAAAAGAGAGCACTCACAGACAGGGGAGCAGAAGAGGGAAAAGCAGGCTCCCCACTGAGCAGGGACCCCCAATGTGGAGATTGATACCAGGACCCTGGGATTACGACCTGAGCTGAAGGCAGGCAATTAACCGACTGAGCCACCCAGGCATCCCTGTATCTGGACTCTTTATTCTACTCCTTTAGTTTATTTATGTATATTTCTCAGTACTACACTGTCTTAATTACTGTAGAATTAAAGCTGTGTTACATAAAGTCTTGATATCTGGTAGTAGAAGACCTTCAACTTCATGCTTCTCCAAGATTGCTTTGGCTATTCTCCGTACTCTGTATTTTATGTACATTTTAAAATCAGCTTGTCAATTTCAACCAAAAAACCTGCTGGGCTGCCATACCAAAATACTTTAAACTGGGTGGCTTAAACAACAAGAGTTTATTTCTCACAATACTAGAGGCTGGTGAGTCCAAGATAGAGGTGCTGGCTGATTTGATTCCCCATTGAGTGCCCTTTTCCTGGCTACAGACTACCTGCTTATTTTGTTTCTCACATTGATGGGGGGTGAGAGACAGAAACATGCTCTCCTGTGTCTCTTTTTATAAGGGCACTAATCCTATCATGAGGGCCCCCACCCTTACGACCTAATAAACCTAATTACTTCTCAGAGGCTCCATCTTTAAATATCACAATGAAGGTTAGGATTGCAGCATAGAAATTTTGGGGTGACATAATTAAGCTCATAGCATAGAGATTACACTGAATCTCTAGATCATTTTGGGAAGAATTTACAGCTTAATATTAATACTCCCAATCCGTGAACATGGTATAACATTCCACTTATTTGGATTACTTCAATTTCTCTAACATTTTGTAGTTTTTAGTATAGAGGTCTTACAAATATTTTGTTAGATTTATTTCTAAGTAATTGATATTTTGGATGTTTTTTAATTTTGTTCTCCAATTGTTTATTGGTAGTATATTGAAACACCATCAATTTTTATATCTTTTTAACAGTTTTTACAAATTTTATTATTATGGCTTATAAATCTTTCTTTTGGGTAGTTTTAGTATAGTTATTTTCTTTTTATATCTTAATATCTTTTTTTCCTTACCTTACTGCACTGGCTAACATCTTTAAAACAGTATTGAAAAACAAACAAAAATGGCAGTCTAATTCCTGACCTTAGGGAGAATGTATTGACTTTTTTATCATTCATTGTGTTAGTTGTATGATTTTCTAGATATCGACTATCAGATTAAAGACATTTCTTATAGTTCCTACTTTGCTGAGATTGTTACCATTGATGGGTATTGAATTTTATTTAAATGCTTTTTCCCTAAATTTGTTATTTTTTTCTCCTTTATTTTGTTGATGTGGTGTCTTTCACTGGATTTTTAAATGCTAAACTAACCTTGCATTGCCAAAATAAATGCCACTCGGTCATGATGTATTATCCTTTTATGTATCTCTACATTTGATTTGCCAGTAATTTATTTAGGATTTTTGTATCTGTTTTTGTGATATTGGCCCATAGTTTTTCTTTTCTGTAATGTCCTCGTCAGGATGTCAAGTTTTTTTCTGGTCTAATAAAATGAATTAGGAACTATTTTTTCTCTTATTCTCTGGAAGAGTTTATGTAAGATTGATTTTATTTCTTTCATAGTACTGTGTAACTATGTTGTATAATTTTCAAATATTTGGAATTTTTTTATCAGTTATGATTTAATTGCACCGTGGTTAAAAAATATAAATAATTTGATTGCAGTCCTTTGAAATCTGTTGTGATTTGCTACGTGGCTCATCATATGGTTCATTTTGGTGAATGTTCCATATATTTTTGAAAATAATATGTATTTTGTAGTTGTTGAACACAATGTTCTCTATGTCAGTTAGGCTTAAGGAAGATAGTGTTTTTAAGTTTTTTATCTTTACTGATTTTTTTTGTCTTTTTCCGTCAGTTACTGGGAGATGTGTTAAATTCTAATTATGAAGGTTGATTTATCCATTTCTCCTTTTAGTCCTGCCAAGTTGTGTTACTTTATAAATTTTGAAGCTATGTTATTAGGTGCACACACATTTATGATTGTTCTTTCTGTTGAATGGCCCTTGGGCCATTCTTTATTTCTCATAATACTTATTGCCTTAAAACCTACATTGTCTGATATTCAAATATCTATACCAGCTTTACTGGTCTTTGCTTCCATGCTACTTCATCAGTCAGTCCTGTTCATTTCTCTTTTGCAAAAATTTGTTAAAATCTCTTGTTTGTTAGTTATGCATTCTCATCTTATTCTTTTCACAAACAAAGATAGAAATATATATATATATATGTATACATATATATATATCATTTTAAAGGTTGTATGAAAGGGGAGAGGATCTCTGGGTTTACATTTTAAACCGAAAGACCCTTTCACTTATTTTCTGTTTATTTTGATTTTTATAGATATTTCAGCAGTTGAATCAGTTGAATTCATCTCATCAGCAAGCTATCATGAAATGCTTGAAAAGTAGGAAAGATGAAATCAAGCAGGCTCTGCTAGAAGAAATAGTTGATATTTCTTCTGCACAGCTACAGGATTTTGATTGGCAGTTAAAGGTGAGAATCTGTTTATGGGCATGTATGTTTTTTTACCTCATTTTTTGAATAGAAATGTTTATTCTTTTTCATAATGTACATCTAAAATTTCTGATATTTTAAGAATACATTGTCAAAAAATTGCATTTTTACATTAACTTGGTACAGTGTAAGCATCCATATAACATGTAAAAGCATTACATTGAAAATAAATTTAATTAACTAGAGCTATGAATCATTAAATGTCTTAAGTAGTGGAGTAGTATGTATTCAACATCAGTTTTTGGCTAGAACTTTCTAGACTTTATAGTCTTCCTGAGATTGGTAAATGCAATTCTGCCTCTGGGGAAAATCTATAATGTGCTATTAAAAGAGCACTTGAAAAACATTTTGAAAAGAGACTCTCATGATCAGTAGGATTCATAAAGAACAATTTCAGACCAACTTTCCATGCTATATAGGGTACCTAGATCTAGATGAGGAGGTTGTGTTGAAACATATTGTCTTTCTTCATTTCAGCATAATAAGTGCCTCATATTGTCTTTGTGGATATAGTGGAGAAAAATGTGGACAAATCACATAGTTACTTGGGTTATAGCTGGATAAATAACCAAAACCAGGTGAATTTGTGTTAGCCAGGAAGGAGATCTCTGTGATTCTGGTTTTGGCCCAAGTCTGGGGATTGAGTCCCACATCAGGCTCCCTGCTCAGCAGGAAGTCTGCTTCTCCTTCTCACCTTCTCCCTCTCATGCTTTCTCTCTCTCTCTCTCTCTCTCTCTCTCTCATTCTCTCTCTCAAATAAATAAATAAAATCTCAAAGTTTAAAGTTATTTTACAGCAAATTACAGTGATGGACCAAATGAAACAAAATAAACTGAGCAGAGATAACCTAGGTAGAGGATTTTTTTTTAAATAAAACCAATTTAATATAAAAGATATGGGAGATATGCCAAAAGTAATTTGTCTGAAAAATAGTTGTTTTGATTTGCTAGATGTGGCCTGAGTCAGCAGTATAATGATTCAGTCTTTTGTTGGTAGAAATGTAGTGTTTGAAGCAATGGGTAGTTCTAATTCTGTTTTCATTCATTAAATCTTTTTAGTTAATTCAATTTAGTAGTACTTTTACTTTTGCCTGCCAAATGTGAGAGATACTTAAACAAATTGGAGCCAAACCAAAAAAGAATGAACAGGAACTTAAAATCGTGGTACATAAAAGTTTTTTGAAACACTTGAGACCACGTATCCAGAAAAGAGAAACTTTAGTAGAAAAGTTACTGTTATTTTTGAAGGACTAAAAGTCTTCTGTATGGATGAGGAATTGATATATGGCCTGTGGCTTCAGATGCTAGGACAAAGGCTGAGGTCTAAGGTATAAGGTTTCTAATAAGATGAGTTCATGTTCAACTTAAGGAGAACTTTTTTACACTTGTCAGTATCTGAAGATTATTTTAACCGTTTCTTGAGGTTGCATGTTCATCATTGGTCGTATTCAAGCATAGACTGAAAAAGTACTTACTGATACACTGAGAAGGAAAATTATCTATAAGGTAGACTATCTTTGATACTTCCAAACCTCAGATATTATGAGTCCTGGTTTTTGAAGAGAGAATGAAGGAGGTATGTGAGGATTCGATTCTGTAGTGTATGCACCCCAAGAATGTTTGTTAGGGAAGTGTAGTTCCTTATCAGTCATTGTACAAGTTATGAGTGGTACAAGTAAATTTTTGCAAGTGGTGGCACTTTGAAGATTCAGGTATTGTGGAGTTTTTTACCTCAGATTCCAGGAAAATTGATTTTCCCTTTGCCATATGCCAATGAAGCTACGGTGTTTGTTTCAAAAATTATTAGTATCATAAATATTTGGTTCTTTCGCTTCATCTAGGATTCTCTTTAGACAGAAAATAGGAAGTTTTTGATGAGTGGCTCTAATTGAAAGTGGTATCTTGATATTGTGTTTATCAATAATTTAGTAGAGAATTAGCTGATTGTAAATTAAGTATCTTCGTTGCACAGGGTTTACCAGTGTTTTTAGTTTTATCTTTGTACATGGACTTTCATCCACTTGATATCTTCACACTTCTTTAAACTTTAAGAATTCTCAGTTTTGTGATGCATTGGGTCCATTCAGTACTTCCCTTCCTACCTGTAACGCTGCTCTGGATTTCTGCTTCTACTATAGGCTTTGCACTGGTTGTCCTCTTTCTCTAGTTATCCTCCTTTCTTATCATCCTCCTTTCTCCGTCTTCATATACATGCTGGTTTGGCATGGGTTTCTTTATTTCTTCCACCTTTTCCTGTACTTGACAGCAAACAGAAGTATTCTTAAAATGTACTGTTAATAAGCTCTGATGCATATTTAATGTAGTCTTTTTTTACTACTTATTAATTACTGTTTTCTTCATTTTAAACAGCTTGCACTGTCTAGTGACAAGATTGCTACTTTACAAATGCCGCTTTTAAACCTTCATCTAGACATAAAAGAAAATGGTGAAGTCAAACCATATTCTGTTGAAATGAGTAAAGAAGAGCTGCAGAATCTAATAAATTCCTTGGAAGCAGCTAATAAGGTATTTGTTTTAATTTTGTTGTATATTTAAAATGTTTAAGTTTTGATTGATACCCTTAGAACAATAAAAACTCATAATTGACTTTTCATACTTCTTTTATTCCTGATATTTTATGTTAAGTACAGAAAGTACTTTGTTGATATGTTCTGCATCTCTAGTTTTAGATATTATAATTTATAATTATTACTACATAGTTTTGAGCATAATTTATCAAGCAGTTATTTTTGATAGAATAATAGTGCTGTTCCAATAGCTAGATTTTTTTTGCCTCAGTGCTCATTAATGATTAAAATAAAATTTTTACCTTGAGGCTGTGTAATTTGTTGATTCAGAAGTATTCTTATGATTATTATGAGTAGTTATGATTTTAAAGAAAAGAGTATCTTATTTAAATGCACAAGTAAGGGATGCCTGGGTGGTTCAGTTAGTTGAGCATCTGCCTTTGGCTCAGGTCATAATCCCAGGGTCCTGGGATTAAGCCCTGAGTCGGGCTCTCTGCTCACCGGGGAGTCTGCTTCTCCCTCTCCCTCTGTCTGCAGCTCTCCCTGCTTGTGCTCTCTCTCTTTCTGTCAAATAAATAAATAAAATCTTTAAAAAAAAAAGTTTTAACTGCACAAATGAATTTCTTTTATGATCTTCGATGTATAGGAGACAAAATATGGCTGGTAGTTAGGATAAAATCAGGTAAAACTAATTAGTGACTAAAGGTTTTACGTATATAAAGGATTGACTAACAGAAACCATTCTCAGTGTTTATTTAATGAGAAAAATCATATTTAAACAGTAGAAACTGCTGCTTCAGTTCAGAAAAAAATAAAAATAACTCTGTATATGTGTGTTTCTTTCATGATCGCTCAGCATTGGGCACCCGGGTGGCTTAGTCTGTTAGGCGTCTGCCTTCGGCTCGGGTCATGATCCCGGAGTCCTGGGATCGAGTCCTGCTTTGGGCTCCCTGGTCAATGGGGAGTCAGCTTCTCCCTCTCCCACTTCCCCGGCTTGTGCCTCTCTTTCTCTCTCTCAAATAAATAAATAAATAAAATCTTTTTTAAAAAAAAAGATTGCTCATCATTTTCTCTAGTGATCTGCTTTCCAGTGATCAATGTCAGATATTCTAACCAACTTCTCTTGACCCTAACCAACCTTCTTGGCCCTACCTTTTTTTTTAATGCAAGACTTGAACTCAAAACCCTGAGATCAAGATCTTAGCTGAGGTCAAGTGTTGGATGCTTAACTGAATGAGCTACCCAGGCACCCTATTCTACATTTTTTTTAAAGATTTATTTATTTATGTATTTATTTTGAGAGACAGAGTGTGAGAGCACGAGCGAGGGGGAAGGACAGAGGGGAGGGAGAAGAAGACTCCCTGCTGAGCAGGGAGCCCGATGTGGGGCTCAATATAAAATATTGAAATATTTTAATATAAAATAAATATAATAATATAATTTATAATATAAAATATTATATAAAGTATAAACTATATTTATATTGTTTTTCTCATCAAATAAACAGAGTGATTCCTGTTTATAATAATATAATAATAAAAATAATAAAATAAAATAAAATAATAAAAAATAATAAAATAAAATATTAAATAATAAAATAAAAATAAAAAATAAATAATAAAATAAAAATAAAATAATAAAAAATTATTTTTTATAATTTAATTAAATATAATTTTATTAAAGCAAACATCAGTAAAAAACCAATACCTTCTGTTATTAAACTCATTTTTTTAGAACTTGTCTTTCAATTCATATATCAATGATGAATGCAATTTTCCTTCAGGGTGAAGGTATTAGATACATATTTCAAAGTGTTGGATGTATATTTACTTTTTCAAAAATCAACCTTTATACTACTAAGTGAAAGAAGCCAATCTGAGAAGACTACATACTGTATGATTCCAACTACATAACATTCTGGAAAAGGCAAAGCTATAGAGATCATCAAATAAACAGAGTTATTTAGTCAACACTTTGTATATGTAAAATCTTTTGTCACTCATTGGTTTTACCTGATTTTGTCGTAACTACAAGCCATATTTTGTCTCCTGTACTTAGAGGACCCAGGATCTTATGTCATGACCCGAGACAAAGGCAGATGCTCAACTGACTAATCCACCCAGGTGCCCCGGGGCTCTGCCTTTCTGAAACCCTGATATATTCAGCTTCCATCTGTACTCTGCAGTTACTCAGTCATTTTAGTGCCATGATGACTAGTCCACATGCCTCGTAGCTACACGGGTAGCCTGGCTTGCTTCTGGATAGGGCTAAGTGTCTGAGGGTGTGTGTGGTAGAGCCTCATACAAATGTTAGTTGGGTCTGAACCGTGGATCCTGGCAGGCGTGCATCATCAGTTACATCGTCAGTTACAAGTGCATTGTACTTGCTTGTTATCAGTTCTCCAGTCCTCAGAGATTTCAGAGCATTTCATTAAGCAGACATGGGCATCATTCCGGAATAACCTGATTCCACCCCCCACCCCTAACTTTGTGTTTTAAGGTGGTCCTGCAGTTGAAATAACCGGAAATGGTGGATACCAACACGATCAGATTCTACTGCTCTCCCAGATGCGGCCGAATGAATACTGTGTGTTCAGAACACCTGCGCTATACTGACTGTTTTGCTGTGCTGAGAAAGCAGCAGTGCTGGGTTCACAGAGATAAAAATGTATCCGCTTCCCTAAAGAACAGGAAATGACATGGTTGACAGGAAATGCATAAAAAATGAGAGATGAAAAAGCTATAATAGCAGTTTATATTTTCATAATGGCTCTTTTGCCTCATTTATTAAATATTTGAGAAATCTTTATAGACATACAGTTTTATTGAAAGCTAAAAATAGGCTCTAAAGTAATGTAAACGTACAAAGCACAAATCTACTTGAATGTTGCTTAAAGGAATATATGAATAGCAAAGATATGTATTATGGATATATATGATTAATTTGTAATGTTTTAAAAAATAACGTGGAGAATGTATAAGCTGCATATATAACTCAGGAGATTCCATATCTTTCTTCTATTTCAAAGGAAAGATTATAAAATGTAAGATTTCTTAGAAGCTCCTCTTCAGACACGAACAAGAAAAAATAATTAAATTTGTGTCAACAGTTTTGAATTTATGAATTCTAGAGATTAAAATCTTTTACCCAAGTGGGAAAAAATAAAAGTAACACTGTTACTCCTGCATTTCTGTGTCTGATCAGGAGGGTGTGCTTCGAGAAGAGAATAGATGTCATTGTGTAGTGTATATATAGCTATCCAGATATCAGCTTAGATTAAGGATAGGTCCGTTTTTGTTACAGACTTTTAATACTGAAAATAGTTTTGGGTGTTAACTTCACTGGAAAACAAACCATTTTTAATTTCAGTTAACTTTAAAAACAAGCATTCTGAACAAATAAAATTGCCATTTTACTTTTACATACTGCTTTATTTCAGAAGACTTTCTGCATAATGTAGTGACCCGTAATTCATTGGTGTGTGCTCCTTGCAGGCTTAATCGCTCTTTAGAGCATCAGACTATTTGAGGTGTTCAGAACAGTCATTACCATTTCTCATCATAGAGATGAAGATAGCTTAGAGAGCTTAAAAAAAGATATCTGCGTGTGATCGAGGCAGTGCTACTCCAAAGGTGTCTATAGACTAATGCTGGTCTGTGGTCTATGGATGGTCTGTTACAGGTCAGGAATTAGATGAGATGCTGGAGTATTCATCAGTATATTGCTTTTCTCACTGAGAGACGTTGATTATGGAAAAAATATCAGCTGAACTAAACAGTGTGCTTAGGGAGGTCGTTGACTTACTCCCTGTGCAGGTTCCTTATGCCGTGGAGTGGTAGCAGTTTGTAAGCTAGCATTTTAATGCAGATGATCGCCAGTGCACGATGGTTTGACTTAAGATTTTTTTGACTTTACTATGGTACTAAAGCAACCTGCATTCAGTAGAAACCATACTTTGAATTTTGATTTTTTTTTTACATGTTCTGAATTTTGATCTTTTCCTGGGCTAGCAATATGCCGTACAACACCCTTTTCTGATGTTGGGTAGCGGCAGCCCCATACCTCCCAGGCAGTCACAGGGAAACAGCTGATGTACTGACAGCCATCCTTTATCCAAACAATCATTCTGGTTTTCACTTTCAGTACAATATTCAATAAATTACATGAGGTATTCTACACTTCATTAAAAAATAGGCTTTGTGTTAGGTGATTTTGCCCAGCTGTAAGCTACTGTAAGTGTTCTGAGCATTTAAGGTAGAGTAGGTCAAGCTGTGATGTTCAGTAGGTGAGGCATATTAAATGCATTTTTGACTTACAGTATTTTCAGTATGTGATGGGCTTGTTGGGATGTAAACCCATCGTATCAAGGAAGATCTATACTGATTTAAGATCCTACTGAATTTCAACCCTCCATTTTCTTCCTTTGAGAAACAGAAAATCTCGCTCTACTTATCTTCCTCTCACCACCATATTTATCACTCCATTAGAATATTACCTTATTGAAATCTCACTGATATACTGTAAACCTCACATATTTAAAGTGTATAATCTGGTAAGTTTTGACATATATACAGCCAAGAAAGTATCACCTCTGTCAGGATTGTGTACGTGGCAATCACTCCCCAAAATTTCCTCCTATTCCTTTGTAATCTCTGCTTCTGTGCCCTCCCCTCCCCCACCCCAACCCCTGATCTGCTTCCTGTCACTTGTAGAGTTGTTCACACTTTTCACGAATTTCATATTAGTGGAATCATATGGTATGTGCCTTTTCTTTTGATTCAGCTTCTTTCAGTATTGAGTTCATCTGTGTTGTTGTATATACCAGTAGTTCATTCCTTTCTCTTGTTGAGAAGTATTCAGTTGCGGAGTTTTACCATAATTTGTTTATCCACCTGTTAAAGGCTATTTTGGTTGTTGAAAATTTTTATGGCTTTCACATAACACAGAATCCTGTGAACATTCTTGTGTGAACCTTTGTCTGGACCTGTGCTTCCTTTTGAGTGAATATTTTGAGGAGTGAAATGTTTCCAAAGTGATTTTACCATTTTACATTTCATACCACAGGCTGAGAGTTCCACCTCCACCTGTTTTCGAACATGTGATTTGGTCAACCTTCTTAATTTTAGCTCTTGTAATAAGTGTGTATTGGTATCTCCTTGTGGTTTTAATTGTATTTATTTCTGTAATGACCGATGGTATTCATTGTCTTCTCATATGCGATTTGCCATCTGTAGCTCTTTAATGAAGTGTCTGTTCAGATCTGTTGCCCATTTCTAAATTGGGTTGTTTTCTTATTGTTGAGTTTTGGGAGTTCTTCATAGCCTGGATACAAGTCTTTATCACATATATGCCTTGCAGTGTTTTCTCCCAATCTGTGGCTTGCTTTTTCTTATAGAAATGGACATTTTTTTAGAATAATTTTAGATTTACATAAAAATTGAACAGGTAATACAGAAAGATCCCATATACCCCACATCCAGTTTCCCCTTTATTATGTAAGTATGGTACATTTGTTAGAATTAATGTCAGTACGTTGTTATTAACTAAATTCCATACTTTAGTCAGATTTCCTGGTTTTACCTAATGTCCTTTTTTCTGTTCTAAGAATTCATATTATTTAGTTGTCATGTGTCCTTAAGCTTCTCTTGCTGTGATAATTTCCATACTTTCTTTGTTTTTGATAACCTTTACAGTTTTGAGGGGTATGAGTGGGTATTTTGTAGGATGGCTCTGTATCATACATGTTTTTCTCATGCTTAGGCTGGGATTCTGGGTTTGGGGGAGGAAAATCACAGTGGTAAAGAGCCATTTATATCACATCGTATTGAGGGTATGTACTGTTAGCAGGATTTATGATTTGACATTGACCTTGCTCACCTGGCTCAAATAGTTTGTCCGATTTCTCACTGTTAAGTTACTCTTTATTTCTCCTTTTTCTATCTTATACTCTTTGGAAGGAAGTCACTATGTATGGCACATATTTAAGAAATGGGAAGTTGTGCCCCCCCTTCCTGAGGTCAGAGTACCTATATAAACCTTTTGCAAATCTGCACAGATTTGTCTCTTCTATTTATTTAACAATTTATTTATATAATATGGACTTATGGATATTTATTTTATCCTTCCGGTTATAAACCAATACTACTTATTTAAGTTGCTCCAGATTTGGCCATCAGGAGCATTTTCAGTTGGCTCCATTGTCCCATCGACATAGCTCTATCACTGAAGGTAGGTATTTATCTGTTTTTTATATTTCCTTAACTTTGTGGCAATACAAGATGCTCTGGGCTCATTTTGTCTATTTCCTGCCTGGTTTTAGAATCAGCCATTTTTCCAGGAAGCCCTGGTTCATTTTGTTGACAGAACAAAGAAATATATGTATGTAAACTAAGCTGTGTATATATACATATCTATAAATCTTTATGTAATTAGCTGTATCTATATTAAGCTACACATGAGTTCATCTTGAGGTCTTCAACTCTAATCCATTACCACATCCTCACCTGCCACCCTTATCTGTAAATTTACAGTCCAACCGGAAGAAACCTGACTCCCACCATCCACCATCCACTATCCATATATGTACATGCACATTTATGGCAGTATCTGATTTGTTAACCCATGGGAAACAATTTTATCTTCTTGGAAGGAATTATGTGCAGTTCTTTTGCCTTTAGTCTTGCAGACTTCACTCATTTTCAGATTTACTTAGGTCGGTACTGACCCACCTTTAGTGAGGTGGTTTTATACATTTGTAATGAAGTTTTTTTTTAACATAGTCTGTATTCCTCCTGGGACTGCCTGACTTCCTAAATGATTTTTAAATTTGCGTACATTAATTTTCACTCTGTGTTGAATAGTTCTGTGTTTTGCAAATGCCTAATGTCATGAATCCACTTTACAGAATAGTTCAACACCCTGAAAGTCCCTGTGCTTTACCTACTCATCCCTCCACCTTCGTCTGAACCCCACAATCAGTGACTTTTCTTAATGTCTTTATAGTTTTGCCTTGCCAGAATGACATATAATTAGGATCCTACAGTATGCAGACTGGGTTCTTTCACTTAGCAGTATGCATTTAGGGTTCTTCCATGTCTTTTCATGGCTTGATAACTCATTTCTTTTTTACCCTCGCATAATATTTCATTGAATAGATGTGCCAGTTTGTTTATCCATTCACCTATTGAAGGAAATTGATGATGCCCAGGAGTGTGATTGCTGGATCATATTATGTGACAAGTTTAACTTTGTAAGAAACTACCAAACTTTGTCAAAGTGGCAGTACCACTTTGTATTTTTTTCTTTTTTTCCTAATTCTTTTTTTTTTTTACTTGTGGCAAAAAACACATAACATGAAATCTCTGAACCGATTTTAATAGTAGTGTTAACTTGCTGCACATATTTGTACAGTAGATCTCTAGAACTTTTTCATCTTTTCTCAGTGAAGCTCTACCCACTGATCAGTAACTCCCCCTTTCCCCATCCTCCAGCCCCTGGCAGTCACCATTGTGCTTTCTTCTTCAAGAGTTTGACTACGTTAGATAACTTCATGTAAGTAGAACCATATTTGTCCTTCAGTAACTAGTGTATTTTACTTACCATAATGTCCTCAAGGTTCATCCATGTTTTAACATGACAGAATTTCCTTTTTGGGGGGCTGAATAATATTCCATTTTATGTATAAACCACATTTTCTTTGTCCATTAATTAATCCACAAATGGACATTCAGGTTGTTTGCACTTCTTGGCCCTTGTGACTAATGCTGCAGTGGACATAGGAGTGCAGATATCTCTTCAAGATCCTGTTTTCAGTTCTTCTGGATAAATACCTGGAAGTGGGATTGCTGGATCATATGGTAGTTCTATTTTTAATTTTTTAAGGAACCTCTCTACGGTTTTCCATAGTGACTACAGCATTTTAGATTCCCACCAACAGTGCACAGGGGTTCCATTTTCTCCATATCCTTGGCTGATATTACCTATATCACAGATACACAAATACCTATCTTGTGTTAACTTCATATTATCTATAATTCTTACAGCAAATCCTAAACATGTATATATATATGTTATTTTTCTAAAAATACCGGATGGCCATTTATTTCTTCCATTGCATAACATAGTCTCCCGGAAATAGTAGCCATTGTAGGACGTCTCTAAAATCCTCGGTAGCTCTGCAAGGCTGAGGCTCTGCTGATGAAGTGCTGATTCCAGGTACTTTGCTGGCTGGATGTTAAAGTTGTCTTTAGGCTGGAATTTAGACTCTCATTGAAAAGCTATTCTGCTAACCACCAATTAATCGATATATGAACTTCACACCTTTAGTCTGTTCATTATTTTATTGTCAACACATTATTTCTGAGGGAAGACAGTGAGTTTGGAGGTTGGAGGTCTTCCAATTAGGAGAGACTGACAAATAGACCAACTCTAATATTCATATTTACAATGGAGATTTTAAAATAAATTTGACATAATGCACCTCACAAATGGATGCTATTAAAGTCCATTTTAGGCATCATTTTGAATACAAGGAGACTTAATTTCTTTTTTCTGATATATAAACACTCCATATGTCCAAATGTTTGTAAGGCGTATTTTTTTTAATTAAGATTTTATTTATTGATTTGACAGAGAGACATCACAAGTAAGCAGAGAGGCAGGCAGAGAGACAGGGGGAAGCAGGCTCCCTGCTGAGCAGAGAGCCCAATGTGGGGCTCCATCCCAGGACCCTGAGATCAAGATCTGAGCCAAAGGCAGAAGCTTAACCCACTGAGCCACCCAGGCGCCCTGTGTAAGGCGAATTATCTTAAAGAATTTTTTTTTTTTTTCCCGAAAATCAAAGTGGTACAGAAATAAGCTCCTGGAAAAGTGCTGGTACTTTTTCCTCAATTGTTGGATAATACTGCAAAGAATTTTTTCCAAATAAAGGGGTTTTGCTTTGTATTAAATTTTACAATAAAAGCTCTGAAATGATAGATCCGGAATTCTAAACATTTTTAAGTATTATAAAAAGATATGCCTGAAATCTTGCATGTTTTTGAACATGGTACAAACTAAGCTTTTTATATGTAGGCATTTTCAATTAAAAAAAAGTTTTATTTGAGTTTTAGGAATAAACTAACATAAATTATACATATTTACAGCAATAAACTGCATTTCAGAAGCTGCACAATGGCTTTTGTGAGCGTAGCTGATGGTTTTTGACACCAGCCTTCAAATGTGTTTTCTTTCTGTCGTTTGCTGAAACATCTAAAATCCTGTAGTACCAGAGCAAAGAAACAGCAACTTATTTTAGAGCAAAGCCACACTGCTAACAAAAATACCGAGTGAACCACAGTCCTGTGACTGCTGGAATATCCTTGAGTTCTGAAATCGAGAGCACAAGCATTTCTTGTGTCCATACGTGACTGCATGTAAGTTGATTTTTTATTTTACAAGAGTATATGATAACTCAATGAGTAAGAATAGAAAAAAGGTCATGAAAAGTAAGAGGGTCAGGAATCAGAGGACACTGCAGTTTCTTCCTTGCTGATCCACTGCTTAGAGGGAGATCTACTTCTTTGATGTGTAGAAATCACAGTCTACAGGGTTCATGGATTTTGTCCACAGAAGTTTTTGAGATAGCAAAGTCATAATGTCACATACTTGAAGCATGTAAAAAGGGAATTAATGAAACGGTTAGGATATTTTAATCGAATCCCTAACAGAAAGATTACAGTTCAACTCTCTGTATGAAAGTTTGGTTTCAAATGTTAAAAACAACTACAGAAAAATCTCAAGTTTCATTAGACAGAACAGCAGTCTCAGAAAATGCAGCATATATTGATACAAAATAAGAACTGGAATTATGAAAGTAGAGTCCACCTTTCTTTTCTTGGCATTTTTGAAACTTTTCCCATTTCATTAAAATTTCTGTTGGTTTCCAGAAATACTTATTCTTGCCGTTTAGCTCCTCAAGTGGTCTGGTTGGTATACAAAAGTATTATCTACTCACGTAAGAAAGCAAATGCTTATGTCAAAAGAATATTAATATATTGTATTTTATGTTTCTTTGCAATTGAAGAAGTTCTGCCTGCTGAAAAATCAAGAGGGACAAAGGGATTATTTTATTTACAAGATCTGTAATACCAATCAGGCTATGAATTAGTAACTAACTCCTGTTTGGTAGGAGGGTAAATAGACAATTCGGCAACTTGACTAGTGGATATTTAAAAACAAGGGACAAGACATTTAACATATTCTAACATATTTGGTGAGTTAAGCATTAACAGATTTTGAGAGGCAACATAAGGTATGAATTTTTGTGTATAAGTAGCACCTGCTTTTGAAAGCCCCAGCTATTTAGGACCGGGTGCTGTGAATTAAAATAGCAGAAGACGGGTCTGGAAAGTATCGCTAATTTTTGAATTCAATCAAGTTTTAGGTGAGGCCTTGCCAAAGAGGTGTTCCATTGCTGGCAGGAGAGAAATGTCCCCCACTCTTTAGCCTAATGAGCCCTGCTTTCCCAAACCTCCTGAATCACTGTGAAAAGATCTTGGCCTCAGGTTGAGTCTTCCTGGGTAAAGTCACGGGAATGAAATAATTAATCAGAGATGATGGACAGCCAAGAGAATTTTTCAAGCAAGCCACCCCAACCCAGAGGTGTTTCTCTCAAAAACAGTTTTATTTGTATTTACACAATGTTAAAGTTTCCAATTTACATTTTTCATTAACCTTTTAAATGACAACGACATTATTTCACATTTAGCCATTAGGTTCCCATCACAATGGCACAAAATGCTGCCTGGTGGTCAAAAATAAAAAGCGTATTTAAAGATGTCAAAAAATTTTTAGTCCTTGTAAACATATCATTTAGAATTTCTGAAAACCTCATGCAATCTTTACTTTGGAATAATGCCACGTGGTAGTTTTTACCAAGAGGGTTACTGGCGCCCTCTAAAATAAGGAGTTGAACGACACAGTCAATAAATATATGCATGTCTAATCACGAGCATTCCCTACTTAGTAGTGGATGTTCTGAATATGAAATATCACTATATTTATAATTCTGCTTTCCATGACACTGTAGTGAGAATAATCAAGGGGCTTCCCTAAAAATGTCTCAGGAGCATTGTCGCAAAATATAAAATATTTCAAGCTTTATCCAGTGAGTATTTTAAAAAGATGTAGGAAACGGATTAACATGAGTTGATTAGCTTAAAAAAAGAAAAAGGTACACTGCAATTCAATGTATTTGGGGGAATATCAAGTAGAAAAATACGTATCTAGTAAAACTGGGGTGGCTGGTTGCCACTCTGAGGTAAGGCTTGCAAATGATGTATTTCTTTTATGCAAATTTGAAAATAATATACATAACAGGAGAACAGGAAAGTTAACAATTGAGAGGAGGGGTGCAGAAAAGATTTCTCTGTCCATCTATTTTACGCAGTCATGAGGGACAGTGAAGAACTAACTGTCCCTCTTAGAGAGTTCTGAACCTTCTTATTTATTTCTTGGCAGAAATGAAATTTGGTGTGCAATGCCATCTAGAAGTATTCTCTTGGAATTCACATTGGAGTGTTCCAGTTAGGCAGTGCAATCCCAACTGGGAGAGTAAACACCCCCACAGAACTGAGATTCAGAAGGCTTTTAATAAGGCAGATGGGGGTAAATGGGTGAAAAGTGAGATTTTGAATGAAGCATTTCCTGTTTCCATAGAGTTAAAGGAGTAGTAATCTGCGTGGAAAGTTCAATTCTGCCAGAACTGGTCGAATCTAGAGTGGTGTTGTTAAGATTCAATCTGTTCAGTCATAAGCAATGGGGAAAAGTCTCCATGATCACTTTGCACGGACCCAAACCTGGGTTCAACTCTAAGTTTGACAGCATTTTTTTATCCATTTGGAGGTTGTACACACAGGCTCTATGGAACTAAAGTAACTTGAGGGAGGGTGTGGGCGGCTCCTGTTTTATGTGGTGTTACCTGTAATCCTGAAGTACTGCCCGTTATGAAATTATATTTTTCTGTTGCTTCATTTACCAGTATAGGTCATTTACAGACTCTCTACCATGACAAGATCAATAGATGCTTTGGGCAATACAGTAGAATTAGAAAATGGGGCATTTACCCTTAAGAACCTTACATTTTATTTAGGGAAGGGGAGCATCTATTTGCAAAACTACTGGAAGATAACACAAATTCAACATCCATTATTACTGACTTAGTGGCCACAAGAATTAAAGGAGTGCTAGCAGGAGAGTGAACAGAATGAAGGAAGGTTGCTCATGGATGGCTTTTTTGGATGATGGTGGCTTGATTCATAATCCACCCATTGGGGAAGGGCTAGGAAAGAGGAAAATCTGGGCCATGGAAATACAATGTAAAACTTCAAGCACGGCAAGGAGAACCTTCTGGGATGAGAAGTGGCTGTCCTTTCAGTAGAAGGGTAAGAAAGACCTGAGGAGTAGTTTGCTTGAGAGTGGATCGGGGGAACAATGAGAGAGAAAATGAGCCTGAGTGATGATGGAGAGACTGTCAGACTTAAATGATTCACAGGGAGCCAAGGCATGTATTTTCTCCGAGGTGTTCATATTAATTTATCAATATTTCCCATACCCACAGCTATGGGGATTGTGAGACCCATAATTAGTACAACTATATAATTGTTTCTAAATGGACAAATCTGAGAGTGAAATGTGGCTCAGTTGGTAATTACACCCTGGGACTGTCTCAGGGAAACGAGCATGTGGTCCCCTAGCAGTAACGTTATCCCAGAAGAACTGGGGCACACCTCAGGCTATTCAGTTGTTCTGTGAACTATTCCTTCTACACTTTCCCTCAAGAGTATAATGAAAGGCCTTTGTGTGTTTGGTGGGGGGTAGGGGGTGGGGCAGGGGCAGGGAGGTGGAACAGGATAAAAAAAGAACTAAAGTGTTTATTTACTGGGCATAGTATCTAGATGTTGGGAATGGAAATTATTCTTTTTCTTCCTACTCTCCTCTTACCTTTGAACACTCAAAACGTGGATGATCAAGGTAAAAAGGATTAGATATAGGTAGGCAGTGTGAGGGAGTAGACAAAGCTTTGCCTTTGCAGCCAAAACAAAACAAAACAAAACAAACTCAGAATACTATCACTAACTAGTTATCTGATGTGGGGTACATAACTTAACCTATTTAGCCCCTATTTCCAGATATTGGTATTGTCATCAAAACCACAGGCTGTAGGGAAGATTGAATCATGAAATTATGTGTAACAGTTTTTTCTGATACCTTAGATCAATGTGTGACAGTCACAATTGGATATCCACTCGAAAGCCATTTTTCCTTCTTTTCGTTAACATGTTCCATTTTTTCCCCCGCCCCGGGCATTGAGCAACTCTTTGGGTCAATATTGTAAGCCCATCATGATAATTTCATTCCTCTTACCAGTGACTGGCTCAGAAAGGGTTGTGCAATCCAACCCTAGCCAAAGGAACAAAAAAAGATGGCTGGGAGAATGTTTTGGGGAAAGATTCCCTGGATCGCAAAAAGAGACCTACAGCAGGACTTTCCCTTGTTTCTGCCACTTGATGCGAGTGCCTGAGTATAGACATATTGCAACCACAGTGGATGCCGATAACATACAGAGTTTGGGGTCCTGGGAAGGGGCCTGGGTCATGGACAACATCGTGCTATTGAAATAATTAAGCCAGTAACCACCCTACTCCTGCACTTAATTGTTATAGGAGCTATCATTTTGATTGCTGAAGTTACATTTAATTGTGTTTTTTGTTACTTGGACCTGAATGAATCCTAATTGCTATACATTTAGTAAGTATTCATTTCAACTTGGTGAGAACTTGAAGACTTACAAGTATTTCCTCTGTTTTTAAAAAGATGACATTAAATATGAACCTCTCTCAAGGTGTAAAGTATGAGAAACCTGAAAAAGAAAACTCTAAGGTCACTACTTGAAGAGGAGTGATGAGCACATCTGCACAGGGGAAGTTTGGAACGAGAGGTTATAGAGGGTGTGTGAGGTCATGGGGCAGAATATTAGGCTAACTTTACAAAAAAGCGGCCATCTCATTGATAGACTGGCCTACAATGGAAAGAAGGAATTTTCAGGCATTCTCCTAACAATTCTGAATGGGGGTGGGGTGGGGTGGGGCTTTCAGGAGAATCATGGACGTTTAGAGTGGGAAGGTATCTTTGGGAAAAGGGAAGAAGTTCAGAACACCAGTGTGCAAGAATCGCACTGGGGATCAAGCCCAGAGACTGGAATGGGGAGGGTGCATGCTTTCAAAACATGAATAGCTAGAAACGCTAATCTCAGTTTAATAAAGTAAACTCTCCATTTTGTCATGGCTGTGCCTAAAACGTTTGGCAGCCTGAACTAGTTAAGTGGGGAACGGGAGGGGGTTTGGTAAAGTGGGGCAGGGAGAGCGGGTAACAGAGGTTCTAAAGACCTGGAATCTTTTCCAACCGGGGGGGGGGGCACCCCTTGTCTGAGAGCTCAACGTTCCCTGCTACTGGGCTTACAGAGCACAGACCGTGATGGGGGCCGGCCCTGGGGACAAACACTGAAGGGCACTGCCCA
The DNA here is from genome assembly GCA_028533885.1 of Nasua narica. Classification (NCBI taxonomy): domain Eukaryota; kingdom Metazoa; phylum Chordata; class Mammalia; order Carnivora; family Procyonidae; genus Nasua; species Nasua narica. Next base: position 34,354,123 of record CM052800.1, on the reverse strand, counting down.
GTGTGTCTGCTTAGATGCTGCCTAGACCTAGGCTTTTCCACTTCCGATGGGGTATTTCAGGGCTTTTTCTGACTGAGTTGCAGGAAATGGCCTAAAGGAGCTGTATCTTCCAGAGATCTAAAAATAGAGACCACACTGATTTATGTTAGCGAGTCTCTCCGGTGCCCTTGGAGGGAAACGTAGTGTAGACCATTACTAAAATTGTAAAATTATTTTTGCCATTTGCCTGTAAATTTATTTTAAATTTCTGTATTGTTAACTTCAGCGTACGTTTAAAGGAATTGAACAGGTATTGACTTTGATTCACTTGACACCAGATGGTTTACCCGGATGACTTACCCCCACAGACAGACAACGAGGAGTGTTACTGAATTTATGGGGGTGTCAGCAGAGCCTACAGTGCTATATCTTCTCAGTAGCTTCCTGCACAAATGAACCTCTCTACAATTCCCTTTGAAATGTAGCTAGGAACCTGGTTTCCCACTGGCGGAAATCTGGGAGGGAACTGGGAAGTCGTCTGGTGGCAAGTTCGGACCCGTACCACTGGGCAGCGATAGAGGCGACATGAAGACCACGTCACGCGGTCCTAACTCCGGGGTGTCTTCCACCCACAATAATTTCCCTCTCTCCACCATGCTGCTCATTTACTCTTAATTTTTTAAAGTTAGTCTTCACATTGCTTGGTGTATGTTTAGAGGACTCTCTGGTCTTAGAGAGGAAGGCTGATTGGGGGGAGAAGAGGTTCTATATAATTTTATAGGGGCAATCTGGACAAGTTTGCATTATGACTTGTCTTACTACATTGAATGTCCGCTAGAAGGCTGAGGGGAAGTCGGCGTGATGCATAGATGTGGAATCTGTAACGGGAGTAAGAGAGTGTCAGTATGTGGTGGTCAAGTTGCTAGAGGATGGTCTGTAACCAGCGGTGTGTGACATGAATGAGAAACCATTCTGGAGTAATTATAGGTTTTTCAAAGGCGTACAATTAAGGCTGAAGGAGGGCATGAGATGATATAGTGTGAACTCACCGTCTCCCAACTAGAATGTCGGGGGATGTTCTTGTCATCCAACTTTGGTGTAGATAATGTGAATTTTCCCAGGTTTGAGCTAATGATTTTTATTTCCACTTTATTTTAAATTGGACCGAGGGAGACAAGGTTTATGTAAACATGTACTCTTCACGTACGGGACAGAAAAGTAGAAAAGAAAAATAACCCAGAGAAGTTCGGAGGAGGCTACCCCGATTACATAAGCTCCCTCCAAAGACCTTTTAAAGGCATAGGACCAAGAATCTGGGGAGATTATTAAGGTTCATTGTTTTGTGAATTGAAGATACACAATACAGGTTCAAAGGAGCTGAAGCTTTCAGCTATGCAAGGGCAAGATAACTTAGGAGGTCTGGAATGAGGAAGAGGCAACATGAATTGATTCCACTGGGTTAAGGCAGGAGGCAGGATGGCGTCCGGCGGTGGGAGCGAATGAGCACAAGAGAGGTAATCTATTTCACATGCAGCCAAACCTGCATGGCGCACATGCATATATTTTAATCATTTTCACCTATAAAAAAGTTATATTGGAAAATGTTCCCCCTTCACTGTTTCTCTTCAAAAGGAAACCCAGGGAGAGGTGAAAACCAGATGGCAATACTGATTGCTCTTATCCATCCTTTGGCTTCTAATGGGAGCTGTTGTAAGCTAGTGAATCTATGACCCTGTGTACCTAAGGCAAATGCATAATGTTATTTGGCCTCTCTTCTACCGATTTATTTTTCTATTGTCTTCAAGACAGGATATGCCGATAGAGTCATTATTGAGAATGGTTTTCTTTCCAACTGGTTCAACAATATACCTATTTGATTTCCTACTGAAATCTTTGTGAGGAGTGCCGGTTGCTTCAGGAGGTGCAAGGGACCTAGAGGCCAATCAGAAACGACTGTGACATACCAAAGACTTTGATTAGGAAAAACAAAACCGAACAGACAACTGTTAGATCTCTTCCATTCAAATAAGGAAATTTTTGCTATCTGAGAAGTAAAAGGAGACTCAAAATTCTTTATTCTTACCCTTCTAGGAACCTAGTATTTTCCGGTTTGCAGTTCTTCTCTTAACAAGGGTTTCCTTTCAAATGTGGCTTGTGAAATTGCAACCTTTAACAATTAAGTTTCTGTCAGTTTGGTTGATTTCTGTTATATAGAAAAAGCATGATTAGAGTAAAAGCACAGTGTATCTTGGATCTAGAAATTAATTGACCTTGTTAGTTCCTACAGGGCATTTTTCTTATTTGATTACTGATGGACACTGGTTGGCACATTTTGGAGGCAAAATGATTCTCTGGGTACATAAAATCCTGGTACAAAAAGTCCTGCCTTGCCAAGTTCTTAACTCCAAGAAAGACATGATGCATTCTAAAAATGTTACTAAGAAACCAATCTATGTCCCAGCTTGCTAAGATATTCTGAATTTCTGCAGACACCATCACCTTCTCTGGGACTACCAGCTGGCATGAAAACACAGCGTAGGGCTGAATATCCCAACCTTCTGACGTCTTTCTCAAGAATACCAGGACTTGGGAGAAATATATGTGAAAATATTTAATTACAAGATTCTAAGTTTAACTAGCACATATCAAACACAAGCCCGGGCCCCCAGTTGAAAAATACTTGCTTTAATTGGCAATATCTCTCTTTACCTTTTAGGAACAGTCACATAGCTACCTCTGCATCTTTGAGGGATGAATCAGCCCGTTGGTGTTTCAGTGTCATTTGCTGTCTCTTCCTTTACTCCTTCCCATCATTTGGACATTTGACTGTGTGTTTACCCTGATCAAATCCATCCATTCACTTCTGTTCCCATTTAAAGTTCTGGGAAACATTGTGGAAGGAAAAAAAAGTCAGAAACTAGAGCTAATCAGTGCAAGGGAAGCTTTGGATTACCTGTGGATTTTGGACATCTCTTCCATTCCTGACCCCTCAACAACGTGGAAAATTTGGTATTTCGATATATGAATAGCCACGAATGACTGATACAAACACATCTACTTTTCACGACACGGTTCCAGAAGCAGTTCGCTGCAGTTCCTGTCTCTGCTGTCGCGCCATTCCCGAGCCCCACCAGAGTGCAGCAGTCTCAGCAGCTACTGTCCCTTTCTGCGGGGTCAGGGCATGAGGCAGGGGGCAGAGGCCTGGCAGAGTCACACAACCGCACACACGAAATGGCAGAGAAACAGCAAGAGTGAAAGAGATTCTGGTTTGGGCCCAAATCACTAGTTGCTTCACTTTGTGAATAAAAGCAAGTGCCTTAGAAGCTGACGTTATTTACAATGCTCGGATTGTTCAAACATTCACCCAAAGCCAAGGACCACCACGCAACAGGGAACAATTCAATGAACTATGTACAGAATTTACAAGGAAGTTTACATAATATTCTACATTCCATTCACAAGTTTACCTTTGTTCACGCTCAGGAAACTGAGATAAGGTGTTCGTTCTTCTGTCTTTCTCATCCCAGTAATTGCTGATTGAACCAACACCAACAAATAATGGCATATTCCCTTTTCCTCCCTCCTGGGATATAGGATTACATTTTGTTTAGGAAAAAAAAAAATGGGCGCACATCACCCTTTGGTGAGACACTATTCAAAATTGTCCACGTAAGAATTCTTGGAGGTTGTTTCCTTTTAGCATCATAAATATTTTTTGTTTGTTTGTTTAACTTGGCGAATTTCAATTGAGTTCTTTCATAAATGAGTATTTATAAAGGAGTCATTATTTTGGAAAGATGGAATTTTCAACATTTCCATGTATTGTACGTAATATTTGCTTAAGGAAAGCCTATCGTTAAATCCATGAACCAAACTTTATTCTCTGCGCCACATTTTTCTCTTTGCATTTTCAGAATCTTTTGTTGCTTGTAATGCACAATAAAGATGGCATAAATGATATGAGAACACCTATCAGTTAGCCAGCAGAATCACCAACCAGTCTGCTGTTTCTGTTCGGCACAACAGAGGACAGAAGCAATAAACCCACCACCGATATGTGAAGCCGGGGAATGTAAGTGAGAAAAATGAGTGCGTAGTCATCATTGTCAAATAAAGATGGGGTTTCTGCTGGGTCTACACAGGCTACATCTATGACACAGCTTATGTGCCAGTTTATGAACTGTGGACACGGGGTCCCCTGGAAATAACTGTGGCACAAGAGAGTGAGTCTGTGCAGTCTTCTCTCTCTGCTGCCACTCAGTAATGCAGGAGATTATGGCTATTTTCATGGCAAAAAAGAAAACAACCCAGGAATAGCTAGACGGTGACCCCTTGATAATGTCCTGATCTGAATCTTTCAGGAATGGGGACCAGTGTGAGGGCACTTAGGAATGTCTAACAATTTTTATATACATCATTTAGAGTAAGACAAGGGAGAGAGGCAGAGAAGGAAGGAATTTTTTCCATGCACTGTTAAGCCTGGAGGAAGTGTGGGTGGGAGCTGAGGAGGAAGGGATTTGGCGGGAGGTGTCCAGAAGAAGGAAGTGGGGACAGAGGTCATGAACCAGAAATATGTCAGCTTCTCCATTTTTCAGGCTCCCATTGCCTCCAAAACCAAAGCTATTTAATTGCATTTGAACCATCCTGTGTCCCCTCTGTAGCCCAGGAGGACATACGGTGACATCATTTTGTGCCCGATGGTAGATTCAGGCTCACTAGTTTTTCATTTTACAAAGGTTAAGATATAAGAATTCAAAATGTTCTCTTTTTCTCAGAGATTCTTTACCTCTAAACTACAAGCATCAAATTCCTTAGACTTTTAAGACAGGATAAAAGTAAAATAAAATTAAATTGAAATTACCTCAATCTTTTCCAAGGAAAACGATCTAAACAGATGAATAAAGAAAAATTGTTTTTGTTAAGGAACATAGATTATAGATGCTTCCTTCCTCATTTAGCATTTCATGCTTAAAATCTTTTTAAAGAGTTTTGACACCAAAATGATTCATTCCTGTTGGGCAACAGCCAACAGTCTCCCTTCCTGTGTTTAAATACACAACGGTTCCTGGATGGTCACTGGGAATATTAACCTCACAATATGGTCGTATTCCATTCTATTTGGGCATTTCATGATGGCAAAGCATCTTTCCTGGCCAAGAACTAGTCACTTGCAAAATGGATCTCTTCATCCCCAGAGGCTGGAGGTTCTCCTGACCAGGGAACTGTGATTCTGCAAACCGTAATCCTAAATGAGGATTTGGTCCCCAGATTCTACTAATTTCTTATGAAACCATTGAGATAATTTTCCCAGTAAAAGCACAGTTTTTATATTCTTACTAACATATATTATCTGTAGCCATAACCATTTATTTGGGAGTTCTCTTTTCTTCTTGCCTTCTAAAAAGAGTATCTCAAAGCCCTGTCTCCGTGGGGTTATCAGCAGGAATTTGGCCTTATCTTTCCAAGTAAGACTATAATTTCTAGCAGCTGATGCTTTTGTAAACACGGACCCTCATCACAGCCTTAGGGAGAAAGCCAGATCATCAAATGATGCGATCATCCTTATTATTACTTCAACCCTTATTTGACATCCAGAGATCAGATTCGGAACAAATTGCCTCCATCACTGGTTGGTCGTTTTAGGGTCTCACTCAACCTTGCAAATGAACATACAGAATTCTTAGCTATTCAGGCTGAAAAAAAAATAATGAGGCTTTAATGACATAAAATGGGGTAAACCCCAATGTCGCTGGTTGGACACGTTTAGAAGTGTGTGTTGGGCTACTGAGGGATGCCCTTTCGGTGATTCTGGTGATTCCGTGAGCAGAGATAAGGCAGAGCAGTAATGACAATGATTCTTGAGTCCAGAGACGTTCTATGCTTTAGGGGCTGGTATGCATGTTTGAAGGCCCAGTGATTTTATCATTGTTGTTATCTGTGGTTTTCCTCTTTTGAAGTTTTTCTTTAAAATAGCAATCTGGCCTCAGAGGAGAAGGGCAGCAAAGTGGGTAAATGTGCATTTCCTGAAGCCTTCATTTCCTACTTTGGAATGCAGAGCTCAGAGAGCAGACCCCTAAGGTGCTCGCTGAGGCCCGTCACCATTAGGTGCTGCTCTCTGGAAGGCTAAGAAATATATACTATTTGATTTAAGATATGGCCAGTTTAGGTAACTGCCCAGGCACCCTTTTCACAGCACATAAGACTTGCCTTCCTCATGGAAAGGGCAATTTTTTTTTTCAAGCAAAAAATTCTCACCATCCCATTATCAAAGCCCTCCTCCTCCATTCTCTTCCGTCACTCTCTGGAGCAGGGCCTGGGGACATGCTTCAAGCATGGCTTCAGGGCACAGAGGTGATGAAATGAGTTCAGGGCTGCTCATTTGAATAGTTAAGGAAATCACCATTGCCCCAGACTCCTTATTCTCAACAAAAGAAAAATGTTCTCAATGGCCACCAGGATGGATTCTAGTGCTAATTGTAAATCTGTTTGCAAGTTAGAGAAAGCTTAACAGTGAGGTGAAGATGGCAGATTTCAGATTTGTTTTGCTCAACCTCCCTCAGCCTTTGTCAATCCCGCCCTCCTCTCCCAAGGAGCTGGGACCCCTTCTACAAGGGAGTTTTGGGGACTTGAGGGTGGAGGGGAGTCTTCCTTCCTGTCTAGGCTCCTTTTATCCCCTCTTCTTCCTGGAAATCTGTAACTTGTCAATGGCTTTGTTTTTTCTTCTGAGATCCTGGAAATTGTGTTGTTTTTTGGCAGCATGAGATTGTTACAGTTTACCAGGAAGTGGGTGCGTGCACAGAGCTCGGTCCTCTTTTCATTCTCATTTAAAAAATAAATCAGTAAAATCCAGGGCAAGTAGGAAGGACTGCTAAAGATCTATCTAACTTCTCTCTTTGTGTGTGTTTGTGTGTGTATGTGTGTGTTTGTAAACATGGCAATTACTAGAGCTCTGAAAGAGCTGATAACCTGGACCACAGTAGACTAGGAAAAAAATAGGTTTTTTGGGTGTGTGTGTGTGTGTGTGTCTGTTATTTTTGGAAGTAAACATGGTGCAGTAATAAAATTGATATGCAAGACCTAAAACCAATTGGATGGCTGAATCTCTTACCTCAAAAACCAGCAGTATTGCTGCTGCTGGGGGAGAAGTAGGGGTGCCTGTGGGGTTAAGAATTCAAGAGGAGAGTAGTCGTTTAGGAACCATTAGGACAGATCTTAGTGTACGTAGTACAGCCAATAAACGACGTTAAAAAGAGAAAAGGTGATGGGGAAGAACATTCGGGACCACTTGTCTATGGAATTCACATCAGTCAAGTCGGGGATTTTGACTTTGAGCTGCGAGGCGCGCCGGCGGATGCGCCCCTTGCTGTGCGCGCCGTGCCGGTCCAGCGCGCGCCCGTAGCCCTCGCGGCTGCTCAGCGGCTTGCGGTACTGGATGCTGGCGCTGTCGTATGAGTACATGCTGGTGGCCTTGGGCTCGCTCACGCCCGTCAGCACTTCTGAGCCGCTCGTCTCGTTCCGGATTTCCAGGGTGCTGAGCAGAATGTTGCCATGCGCGTCGACCTGGCGAGAAAGGGACACGCTCAGCCACACCTGTAGGGACGCTGGACGTTCTCATGAACCTGCGGCCGATGACGCCACGCGGGGCTCATTTAAGACTGTCCCGCCGCGCGTCCTGCTCTGCGTGCCTCCCTGACTCCTAGATGATCTGTCATCTATGTAGCTCTCATCATTACTGACCTAATCTACGGCCTATCTATCTAATCCATCACCTAAGGTCTGTTTGTCTTCTCTCTCTAAACCATCGTCTGTCTGTATCTGTCTTGTCTCTATCTAATCCATCATCTATCTAATCTACTATCTACCTATTTAATCTATCACCTATTTGTCTAAGGAATCTACCACCTATCCCTTATGTGTCTAATCCTTCATCTATCTGTCTCCCACATATGCAGTCTACTGTGTATCTAATCTACCATCTAGTTATCTACCATTTATTTATCATATGTCTATTTATCATCTGTCTAATCTACCATCTATCTAATCTTCTGTCTAATCTACCATCTATCTATCCATTCACCATTTATATGTATGTATACTTATCTATCTATATCATTTATAACTATGGCATTTTTTCTTGTTACAAAAGTGGCACATGAAGTATGTAAAATTAGAAACAAACAGTAAACACAAAAAATAAGAAGTACAAATTTATAATTTCACCTTTAGAGTTCATTATTTTTCATATCCTGTTAGCCCTCCTGTCTTTTTTCTATTTGAATATACTTAACAAGCACAGGCTTACCTGGTATATTTTGCTTTGCAATCTGGTTTGGTCGGTTAATAGTGTACCTGGTCTTATTTCCATGGTAATAATTATCCTCGGTGATATCACTTATTAACAGCTTATATGGATAAAGCATAATTGGGTTAATCCATTGTTAGATGATAAAGCTTGTTTTACTTTTGCCGTGTTAGATAAACAAAACTGCAAGGGACATCTTTTAGCTAAATCTTTGTGCATCTCCATAATTATTTATGGAGGGAGAGAGATCACAAGTAGGCAGAGAGGCAAGCAGAGGGAGAGGGGGAAGCAGGCTCCCTGCTGAGCAGAGAGCCAAATGTGGGGCTCAATCCCAGGACCCTGAGATCATGACCTGAGCTGAAGGCAGAGGCTTTAACCCACTGAGCCATTCAGGCACCCCTTTCCTCAGGCTAAATTGCCAAAAGTAGGATTCAGGGGTCAAAAGGATATGCCTGGCTATACTTTGACTTTTGTGTCCCCACCATTATTTATCGTTGCTTCCTGCCATTGGAGTGGTACCTATCCCAGATTTCCTGAGTTTTGTCTATGCAATGGCCACACACATTTACGGAACTACAGAAAATGTGAGCACACATTTTCCTACACATTGGCCTACAATGTGGCTTCATTTAACTTTACACTGATGCCCATTGCAAACTAATTTACCTTGAGAGGACATGCTCATTCATGCAAATGAGTCTGAAGTACTTCCTAGGGCAGCAAAGGCACCAATGTTTAAATCTAGTGTTATTAGGACAGTGCCTGAGTTATGGTAAGTGCTCTACAAATGCTTTCAAATGAAATGAATCTCAGTAAACGCTTGAAGGTGAAAGGTATTGGTAAGCAGATGAAAGAAATGGGTGACCAAGAAAGAGTAAAGCTTAGGAGGAGGCAAAGCAGAAAAGAAAGGTAGAGAGAGTGGTGGTGATATGATGCTGGTACGTCACAGAGGAGAAAATGAAAATTCGAGTGTCCACCATGTGCCTAGCATCATGGTAGCTGCTTCGTACATATTCCTTGTTTATCACCTGCTGCGGCCGACTGCCTCAAGTTTACTCCACTGGTTGGTCTGTGATTACAAACCGTGTCTTATCTGACTCAAAGCTTATGTGCATTTTACTGAGAAAGGACCGCTTCATAGTCCTTGGCCTTCACCACATCCCGCAGTGAATTTAATGATGCATTTGATAGCTTTAAGCTTAGAGGTAGTTGGAGAGAGATGGTGACTTAAATCTGGCCTCTCCCTCCACTGCCATCTATCATTTCCCTCTGCAAAGCAGGTGGCTCTAGTCTAATTGAGCTACCCGTTATGCTCTCACCGGCCCTTCTACTGGCTTCTTTATTCAGGGAGTCAATGTTAATTTTTGTTGTTGTTAATGGCTACTATTTATTGAGTCCTACTGCATAATTTATCTCAGTTATTTCTTATAACAACACTATAAAATATATGCTATTATCCTAGTTCAGCAGGTAGGGAAATATAGATTCAGAGAGCTTAAGTAAATGGCCTGAGATTAAACAAAGAAAAAGTGCTCAATTTTGGATTAAAATACAAGATATTCTTTGCCTTAAATATAACTTTCCCTCCTGTTTGCATGTTAATGAGTATATTTTCTTTAAGGCTTAGTTGAAATCCTACTTTTTGTGTGTACCTGTGTACCTTCCCTGATTATAGTAACTTCAAAAACCAACTTCCTCTCTCTCTCTCTCTCCCTCTTTCTCTCTGCAAACAATATGGAGTACTTACTATGTGCCAGGCACAGTGCTAGGTAAGGTGTCCCGGGTGTGTGTGTGTGTGTGTGTGTGTGTGTGTGTGTGTGCCCGCCCTTGCGTGCATGTCTGTATGGAAGAAAAGTCATGCATATGAAAGTTTACGTTATGAAAGAGGGTGGTGATAGCGCTGAAGTGACAAGGAGAAAAGTGCTGAATTCATTAGAAAAGGGACAAGTCCCTTAGGAGATAATCATGGTGCACGTAATTCTGCAAGGCACTGTAGTATTTCAGTGAAGAGTATCGTAAAACATGGATTTTGTCCTTGAGATAATAATCTCCTTAATGATACAAGAGTAAAGGGCGCCTGGGTGGCTCAGTTGGTTAAGCGACTGCCTTCGGCTCGGGTCGTGATCCCGGAGTCCCGAAATCGAGTCCCATATCGGACTCCCGGCTCTGCGGGAAGTCTGCTTCTCCCTCTGACCTTCTCCCCTCTCATTCTCAGTCTCTCTCTCTAATGAATAAATAAATTAAAAAAAAAACCTTTAAAAAAAAAAAGATACAAGAGTAAGATAATTTGGGGAGTGACAAAAGTTTTTAACCAAATGCTAAATGGTACAGCACAGACCATGATTAGGGGTTCTTAAAAGTCTGAGGGTCAAGGAAGGCTTC
>CM052800.1:34320806-34343360 GCA_028533885.1 Nasua narica | reverse complement strand
CCCCCCCCCCCCCCCCCCCCCCCCGCTCTCTGGCACTCTCTCTGTGTCTCAAATAAATAAATAAAATCTTTAAAAAAAAAAAAGAGGAACTGTGTTCTCATCCTGATTTTGTTATTAAATCTTTTTCTTTATCTAAAAATATAAGGTTTTCACCAGGTAACCTCAAGGGTTTGTTTCTGACTTTTGACAGTCTTTATTATGACTCTAGGCAGAGGACACAGCACACTAAAAACAAAACAAAAAACCTTGTAAAATCGAATCACTTGATCTGTACTCTATGCATCATTAAGTTACATTATTATGAAATCTCCCTAAGTAAACAAGTTACTAGAACTTAGAATCAGCCAATGAAGCATAGAGATGCTCCTCATTACACAGAAGTCACGCAAAAGGTCCGTTTTATTAAGACATTTTCGCTAACTTTGGTTCAGACTCCAATGCACCAATAAATTGCGTGATGTTTATTAGTTTATTGCAGGTCCCTCAGAATATTTTGTCATGGAGCTAGACATCGTAGCTCTAAGTGGTTTGACATATAAAATAATCCGACTCTACAACTACACATGAAAGCTGATTGCATTACTGTGTGGTTGAATCCACATTAGACTGTTCTCTAGCAGGGACATTTAAGAAGTGTCATGTAACAGTGATGACCTGTCTTCAGTCTCTCTCCTCCACACAGTCTAGGACTTCTCCTAAAAGCTAGTGTTCCAGATGGTGCGTGTACGTGTGCGTGCATGCGTGAGAGACGGTGTGCTTGTACATTTCTCCTGAGGTGTGAGTTTTCATTCCTCACCTTCTAAGCTTTTTGCTGCCTCATAAATTGAATGCTCGGCAGCAAGGCCACTGTTGATGCCAGCAAGTTTCTGGCGGGCTCTGCCCTTTGGAGAAGAGTGTCTTTCCTTTTCCCTCAACCGTATAAAAACGCCCAAGGTGTCCTTGTATCCACAGTGGGTGCAGCTTTCCAAAAATAATGTCCACAGGGAAAGTGGTCGTTGTTTTCTGACACCCTCAGAAGCGAGGAGCCAGATGGTGGGACACCTCAACATCTGCAGTGGTGAAATGCTGCCTCGTCCATAAGGGATTAACTCGTCAACATCTGGACATGAGCCAGACACCAAAGATTTCATAACCTCGGAGCGGAAGGAAGTGAGGCAAATGAAAATGTCAATGCTCTTGATTTCTAGGGTAGACGAACAGATTTCCCAAAGTGCTGCTAATGCTGAAATAAGTGTTCATTGGGATAATCATTGCCCACTCCTCGTGGCACCCTAAAGGAAAGGACTCTCCACTCCAGTTCCTAGGAGGGAAACTGAGGGATCAATGCTTCCAGCTTCTTTTTCCCCTTCTCCTCTCCCACTGCTCCCCACTGGGCATATGTGGGAGAAGGACGCGGGCATACTTGGCTCCACGTCTTCTGGGTATTTTTCTCCTTCCGATCTGCTTACGGAGAAGATGCAACGCAGTTAGGGATGTGCCCGTTGAACCTGCTGGGTTGGTAAGTCAGGCCTGAACTTGTTCTGTGGTTCCTGTGACGGGAAATAAATCTATCTAAATGGGGTGAGGGATGAATTACTAGGTCATATTAACTACGTATTCTTCCAACCAACGATGCTGACTTTTTTTTTTTAAGTTTAGAGCATCACTAAACCTAAATTTAGAGCAAATGAATACAATTGTTATTAAGACTCCAGGAGGGTTGACAAATAAACCTTCACTCATCCCCTTCAGGTAGATGATCAAAATGTAAGCTTGAGATGACTAATACCAGGGAGCAGAGAATGTGGCTTTAAGCTTCAGCCCCAATGGCTCACTAATTGTTCATTCTTAGTAGAGAGGTGTATTTTATGCACTCTAAGAGGTAATTTTTAGGCATACCATGGATAAATGTTTAAAATGTTAAATCGTTCATTCCTCACTCATTTTTTCAGTAAATGTTTACTGAGCGCTTACTATGTGTCAGGCACTGTTCTAGACACGGATGAGGGAATCAGCCCCTCCATAAATAAAAGGACAGTTCATCTCACATTTTAGAAATTCAAAGATCTCAAATAATAAAGCCCCTTACTTTTATACTCTCCTGAACAAACCCTGGGACTCCCTCCACCTCCCATCGGTTCTAAATATCTTCCTGGACAAACACTGTGACCTCTTTCAAACTCAGGTTACTACCTCTTTTTCCAATAGACTTTCTGAAATTTGCTCATTTGTGAACATGAGATCCACTTACTGCCTGCAAAGCCTTTCTCTCCTCTTCCCACCTGAAGGTCTCCTTAAAGCATGCTGACCACAAGCAAATATTAGAGGGGTTCTCATATAAAAGAAAGCTTGGGGTTTCACACATCTGAGATGGGGAGGAACAATCCAGCTTCTGGCTGGTGAACCCTCTCTCTTTCGTTCCTGCAGCGCAGCGCTTACCGACCACAGCTTAACCAAATATTTTGGTTTTAAGATCTGAGGACACAGCAGTTCCGCGAAGATAGCCAAACACACAAGGTTCTTGAACTCTTGGCCCTCACGTTCTTATGGAGGAAAACAGGCAATGCCCTTCTTCCTTCTAAAATTAGTTTTTAAAAAAATCAAGTAGCATTATGAAGAAAACAAACTCTCTGTATATATTGCTCTTAGTGGATTAGGAAAAATATAGCCAACACTCTAACTTGGTGATTTTGTGCATGTTTTTCTTTTTTTTTTTTTTAAGATTTTATTTATTTATTTGACAGAGAGAGATCACAAGTAGGCAGAGAGGCAGGCAGAGAGAGAGTAGGAAGCAGGCTCTCCACCGAGAGAGAGCCTGATGTGGGGCTCAATCCCAGGACCCTGAGACCATGACCCGAGCCGAAGGCAAAGGCTTCAATCCACTGAGCCACCCGGGTGCCCCTGTGCATGTTTTTCTTAACAGTACATCCATGCTCAGATTTTACTATAATGAATAAAAAAATTAAAGTAATTTATATTTCCTTATTCTCTCCTGGACCTTACTCCTGAACAGCCTACACAATAGCTCTGCATGGGTGTTTAAAGGCTTCTTAATCTGAAAATAGAGTGGAACTCTTCTTAGCCAACTGGTTCCTCCCCCTGAGTGTCCCACTAGAATGTTGCTCTAGGACGCAGGGAATTTGTCTAATTCACTGTTGTTTTCCCAGAGCTGAGAAAAGTGCCTGGCATGGAAGCATCCAATAAATATCTACTGCATACATGAATGAATGAATGAATGTACAGTCGGTAAAAGGGTATGGCGGTAAGTTGTGGGTGCCAGCTTGGTTAGGTTACTCACCTAGCTCTTTAGTCTAGCATGAGTCTAGACTTTGTTGTGAAGGTATTTTGTAGATGTGACATTTCTAATCAGTAACTACAAATAAAGGAGATTCCATTTGATGATGTGGGTGGGCTTCACCCTATCACCGGAACGTACTAAAAGCAAAAACTGAAGTTTCCCGGAGAAGAAAGAATTCTGCCTCAAGATAGCACCAGAAATTCTGCCTGAACTTCCAGCCGGTCCTACAGATCTCACACACAATTGTATAAGCCAAGTTCTTAAAATAAATCTCTTTTTGTATATACATTGGTTCTGTTTCTCTGGAGAACTCTGCCTGACAAAAGGGAATGGCAAAGATCATAATGGTAGTTTCCAAATGACTAAAACATCAAGGTGATGACTGTGTTTCTTCCCTCAACAGAACCCTGAACACACATACAAATTCACTTTCTGGCTCAGGGTTATCCTTTCTCTCACTCCTTCCATCTTACTCCCTCTCCCCTTCTCTCCATCCCCAATATCCCCAAACGGTGCCTTAGGCTGTGAAAAAATGTTGCCACTCACTGAATTGAACTGTTCTGGATATTTTCCATATGTAAATATAGCAGAACTCACTTCAGTGTAATTGGAATAAAATATAATCTTGTTTTCGGTGGCAGTTTTAAAGCCCTGTTGAGAAATACCTCTGGGCTCAATCTACTTGGCAAACAGAAAGTTATTTCCTTCTTGCTAGCCAATTCAATTAGAGTCACATTGACTGAGTGGTTCTGAAGTACAGCACAGGACGCCAAGGAAAGTGACGTTCGCACAGGAAGAGCTGCCTTTCAGAAGACCACGGTCTCTTGGATTGCCGTTGTCCAGTGGGAATGGCGGCCTTCACCCGAACCAAGGGAGCGGGGAGCCCCAGGGCCGAGTCTCACACCTGCCCGCCCTGCTCATAGGATGTTTCACGTTCCTGCTGTCGCTGTCAATCCTCAGCTCTCACCAGGGCTGCCAAATGACAATCCTTTCATCTCAAATTCCTGAAACCTTTTGGTTTGGGGGTGCGGTGAGGGGGAGGATGGGAGGCTTTGCTGGAGATGATCTGCGTGTCTCTTTGCCATGTCTTGACAACTAGTGGTAGAAGCAGAAACTTCAATGTTGTTTCAAGAAGCTATAGATGACTAAGCACAAACCTACATAAATCTAAACAAATCTGCACTCTCTTATATAGGAATTAGAGAAGGAAAAAGAGATAAATGAAACAAGTGGCACATTTCTGGAACATCACTCAGGTGGACAGATTTCTCCCGGATCCCTTTCTCTGCCTGGTTTCTCCCATTCAGTGTATGAGTAGATTGAAATGGCTTTACATTTGAACACAGCCTGATTCTTTTTTTTTTTTTTTTGAACACAGCCTGATTCTGACCACTTTTCCCCATCATCATGTCTAAGTGCATAACTGATCTTCCTCTTTCCAGGAAGGAAGCCCTATGGTTTCTTTCTCTGCATAGCAGCTGGAGTAATACTGAAAATATGTAAGCCAGACCATGTCTCCTCAGTTTAAATCTAGCTACTCCCCAAGACAAAGAATAAAATCCAGATTTTTTATCCAAATCCACAAAGCGCCCGTGATTGAGCGGGGATCTTTGCTCTCACTTCCTACCACTCTGCCCCTGGAGTTCTCTGCTCCAATCACACTGGTCTTTTGTTGGCTGTCTCCTGATGCTACTAAGTCCTCAGGGCATTTTCACCTGCTGTTCCTCTCTCCTGGAATGATCTTCCTCAGATGGTTACCTGCCTAGCTCCTCACCATATTCTTCACCATAATTATCATCATTTGTCATTGTATCATGTATTTATTTACACATTTGTTATTCAGCTATGGAAGTTCCAGGAGGGCAGCTGTTCTTTCCTTGCTGTTGTTGTCCATTGCTGTATATACCCCCGTGCTCTTCTGGAAAAGAGGCTGATACTGCGCAGGAGGGGCTGAGTAAATGTCTATAGAATGAGGAACTCTGAAACTCAGACATGGAGTCGTCTGTCTGAACTCTGTTTGAGTTTCAGTGCCAAGGACATGTAAGTGGTTAGAATCTCTAGGGTCTTGGCTCTCAGACATTATCGTGCATCTCAATCTATTGGAAAGCTTGTTAGAAATAAAGGTTTGAGCCCATTTTATCCTAAATTAAGGTCTCCTTGGTCTGCATTTTACACAAGTATTCCAAGAGTCCTAGCTGATTTTGGTGTGTCTAAAAACCCACAAAGCAGTTAACTGATTTCAGGCAGCTAAGAATGAATTACGAATATGCACTGTTCAAGTCTGAGAGATACGTAGCATGAAGGTTGGAGAGTAATTTCTTAAGTTGATGTGAGTGGGAATTTATGAGCTTTGAGAAGCGAATGATAAAAACAGGAAATCAGAAACCATTTTATACGTTAGATCATTTTATATATGGGCTTAGGGAGTCCCGATATTTGAGATGAGTGCTTTTTATAATTAAATATAAAATGCATTATAATCAGCAAATTCATTGAGTTCTGAATGATGCAAGTAAATGTCATTTTTTGGATTCATCTTCAGTGACTCCCCTTAAAACACTCATCCCAAATCTGTTCAGTAAATAATGTTTTGCTCTTCAGGTAAATAAAAGAGGGATTTTGGTCAGAGTAATCATTACTTTTCACATATTCAAAAAGGAGATATTTAAAAAGTGTGATGCCAATGTGCGTGTGAATGTCTTGGGGTTTTGGAATACTACACTTATGTGGATAAGTCCTTGTTACTGTTTCACATTAGGTATGATCTTCTTACTGTATCAGCCATGGTTTCCTAGCTAATCAACAATGCACGTCTATGCTTTATTCCTCCCAACTGGAGAATATGATGAAGTAAAGGCAGAGTGGAGTTATCAATCACTTTGGATTCTAATATAGAGATTTCAGGAGAAGGAATTGCTGAGAAGAGTATTGGGGCACCTGGGTAGCTTAGTCGGTTAAGAGTCTGATTGATTCCGGCTCAGGTCATGATCTCTGGGTTGTGGGACTAAGCCATGTGGGCCCTGCATCGTGTCAGTCTCTGTCCTGGCCGTGGAGCCTCCTTAAGATTCTCTCCCTCCCTCTGCCTCTCCCCGAAGTTCCCTCAGTCTAAAAAAAATAAAGGTATCAACATAGGTTGAAAGCAATCTATTAATAATCCACACCTATCATCACTACTGACTATCCCTAATCAAAATAAATGTCCTTCATTAGAAAATATTTATTATATGTATATTTAAATTTTGAAAGGTACTAAACAAGTTCTCACTTTAGGAGAGGCTTAAAAATTTTGTTTTTGTAACACTAGGAATATAATAGGAAAAATGTTCCAATTACACATGAATATTTAGAGCATCCTGTTTGCTTTTATAATTAATTCATTAATTCATTAGTTCACTTATTTTAAAAGTCGTTTAAATGCCTGATTTGTGCCAATTCCAGGCATTGGAATACCAAAAGTGGAAGAGAAAGTGTCTGCATTCTAGGCCTGTTCTGTTTTTCTTTGTAGCATTGTTATTATCTGGCATTTTACGTGTGTTTATGGGTGTCCTTTTCATTGTTTGGGTGTAATGTATTTGTGTGTATGATGTTCATTGTCTTTCTCTCTCATCCAAATGAAAGGTTTCCTTTTATTCATTGCTGACTATACCCAGTGCACAGAGGGTATTCCCATAGTGTGCCTCATTAAATATTTGTTAAAATCAAATTTTTTTAAGAATTCTTTTTTTTTTTAAGATTTTATTTATTTATTTGACACAGAGAGAGAGATCACAAGGAGGCAGAGAGGCAGGCAGAGAGAGAGGGGGGAAGCAGGCTCCCCGCTGAGCAAGAAGCCTGATGAGGGGATTGATCCCAGGACCCTGAGATCATGACCAGAGCTGAAGGCAGAGGCTTTAACCCACTGAGCCACCCAGTTGCCCCTAAAATTAAATATCAAATATTTCTCAAATGAAAAAAAAAAAAGTAAGTATAGTGTGCAGTGGAACGCTATAGGAGGAGCATTAACTTAGCTTGACGAGTGAGGGAAGACATCAGTCAAGAAATGAATTCTGGGCAAGAAGCCAAAGTTACTGAAGAGTGAAAACATGGCCGTCTGGGAAAACTGTGAACTGTGCTTCTGGAAGAAAGAGTGTGTTGGTGAAGGGGAGAGGAAGGAGGAATGAAGCAGAAGAGGAAAGCAGAATGAGATCACAGTGGGTGCTGGATCCCACGTTAAGGAGTGTGGATATTTTCCTTTGGGCAGAGTTGAAGGTGGATTATGGTGGATGCCTATTGGTTTGACCTGTCTGATTCCGTTTCACTTTCTTCTGATAACATTACCTGATGTTCCTTGGTGCATGTGGTTGAGGTCGGCCTAAGTGCATCTTCAAGGCTCCAGGAACAGGCATGTGACCCAGACCTGAGCATCTAGTGTTTCCCATCTTCCTGGTCAGAGATTGATTTCTGCATGAGAATATGACTCAAGTTGATCGAAAAGATTCAATCCTAAGAATTTTTTTTTTTGTTGTAACTCTTGCGTATTAAGCCCATACTTTTGGGTTAAGGTTGTAAAGCTTTGAACATACAAACTTGGGCATTTTGGAACCACCATGAGGGAAAGTTCTATTGAAAGTTAAGCCAATATAAAGGAAAGCAGAGTTAAGAGATGAAGAGAGATGCTTTCTGATGACATTGTTTAAATATCTGGATACAGCCACATGTGAAATTAAAACCATTCATGGACCTTCCATTTGTGTGTGCCAACCCCCCCATCCCAAAAAACCCCCGCCTTTTTCTTAAGCTCACTAAGTAAATTCAATTTCTTTCTCATTTACAAAAGAATCCTAGATGTTTGGGTATAGAAGAAAATGGACATTAGATGCAAGAGAGAAAATGAGAGAGAGAGAAAGAGAGACAGAGAAGGAGGGAGGAAGGGAGACTGAATTGGAGATTCCTGGAAAGGAAAATAATACTGTTGAAGCATCTAGAGATGGGCTACATTAAGCCAAGACTGGAGAACAAAGCATGAACTGAGCCAGATATGGGCAGGGATTGGAGGGCTACAGACGTTCATGAACTGCTAACACAGGCTGTCGTTAGAAATCAAAGGTCCTGCCTGAATTTCTCCAAAATCCAAGATGCTAAGTCAGAAATGTTAAAATTTCATCAGAGGCTGAGAGAACTGTCCTACCTGGCCTCAGGATAAGGCGGGGATGTGGGGTAGATCCGAGGCACGTATCCCTCTGTTTCCAGCTAGTTTTAAGGAAAGAACAGTTGACCTTTAGGATGCCTGTTTTAACGTGCATTATGTATCCTGGAATTAATCACAGTACAGAGCTGATTTCCATTTAGAAAGTTGCCCGAAAGTGTTGATGTCTAAAAGTGTCTGAAACGGTAGATGACACACCACAGAGAATAGGAATGAGAGAAAAGAGGCCAGATTACAGGATCCATATTTGATCTGAAGGGAAATTCTATTTCTTCACCGTTGGGGTTACAACTGCACATTTGGTGTGAATTTTTGGCAGATCCCACTGATGTCCCCCATGACTTCAGATGATTTTGAATCAGTATCTGATTACAGACTGCCCATGCAACCACTCCATCTTAGGTGAATCTGTTTGCAAATGGGAAAGCATGTGGCCAAGGGACACAACCATGTTTATTCCGGGTTAGCGTAAAAGTGGCTCAGAAATGGCTAACTTACAGCCTACTTATACTGTGAAATCTATCTTTCTAAACTCTAAATACCATCTCTTGCTCAAATGATGCCTGAGGAGTTCATGAATCTACAGTCTTTATCACCTTGGAGGTTGAAACTCTCTTAATGTCTGGATTCAGCATCTGTACTCCTATAAAAAGATGCTTCAGTGCAGCTGGTGGAAATATAAATCAGGACAAAGCAAGCCCTTCTGAAGCTTCAATACAAATAACCCTTGACACAACTGCCCAGCCCCGGCTATCAAAAATAATGTGTAATAAATGAATGATGCCACGCTGTGCTCTATGGTACCAAGGAAAATATTAGGGTCCCTCAAATGAAAATTGTCTGGGACCACAGCACATTTATCATTTGAATTCAACTGTTTACAAGTATCTAGAAGGAAAGGGGAGGATCATCCAACCATTATATGAGAGGAAAAATCTCTTATCATTTTCTATTTTTTTAAATTTAACCAAGGGGTAGCATTCTTAAATATCACACAGGTGGCATTATTATCTTAACTGCTAGAGATAATATACTGAACAGATGAAGTAATACACTCGTTTTTTTTTATCGAAGATTATATCTACCTGCTGTTATAGGACACTGTGATTTGGAAAGAGTAGTGGGGATTGATATCAATCATGCTTTAAAAATATTAAAAATCAATGTGATAGAGCAGTAAGAAAGTTTGGAGCTGAAGCTAAAGTGGACTACAGATAGTCTTTTTCTTACTTATTATGAATGTGTAAGGGTTTTATAAAACATTATGATGTAACATCCAGTAACTTGGGTGGTGTCTAAGAACTCATCCTGAATGGAGAAGGGTTCTCTAGAATTTATTCATTCGACAAATATTTATTTGTTTTTTTTCTCTGTTCTAGCCACTGAGGAAAGAACAATAAACCTAATAGACAAGGACCTTGATGCCAATCTTTGGGAAACTTGCAGTTAAATAGAGAGATAGACCTTAAAAAAATAACTAAGTAAACATGTATTCACCATTGTGGTAAATTCTATGGTGGAAAAGCATAGGATATGGTGAGGACAAATAACAATGGTACAAAATATAAACCAATAGTGGGGGGATGGTCAGTTAAGGCATCCTTGAGGTAATAGTATTTATTTATTTATTTATTTATTTATTTATTTATTTATTTATTTAAATTTTATTTAAGATAGAGACAGTGAGAGAGAGCATGATGGGGGAGAATGTCAGAGGGAGAAGCAGACCCCCCATGGAGCTGGGAGCCCGATGTGGGACTCGATTCCAGGACTCTGGGATCATGATCTGAGCTGAAGGCAGTTGCTTAACCAGCTGAGCCACCCAGGCGCCCCAAGGTAATAGTATTTATGACAAGAACTAGTGCAATGGAAAAACTGAGAGATAGTCAATATTACCTTTGATTTCACTAATCTTTTATTTATTTTTTTTAGAGTGTGTGCATGTGGTGGGGAAGGGGCAGATGGAGCAGGAGAGAGAGAGAGAGGAGAGAGAGAGACAATCTTAAGCAGGTTCATGCTCAGTGCAGAACCCACTATGGGGTTTGCTCTCACGACCCTGAGATCATGACCGGAGCCAAAATCAAGATTCTGATGCTTAACAGACTGAGCCACCTGGTGCCAGGTGCCCTATTCTTGTTTTTAATCCTTTCTTCTGTTGTATAAAATCTGATGCTAATCCATCTAATGCATTTTTCAGTTCTGTGATTTCCACTGGTTCTTTTCCACAGTTTCAAATTTTTTCCTGAAACTCCCCATCTCTTCCTATATTATATTAATCTCTTCCTATGGACTTTATTTTAAGCTTTTTATTTTGAAATTATTGTAGATTCCTAGAAAGTTGCAAAGATAGCACAGAGAGGTCCCATGTACCCTTCACCTAGTTTTACCCATTGACTACATCTTACTTAACTATTGTACACTACTACCCAGGAAACTGACATTGACATAAAGTATATGTAGCTCTCTGTAATTCTATCACACATGAAGATTCACATAACCACCACTGCAGAGATCTGCCTTGTGTTACCCCTTTCTAAATAATCACACTCAATCCCTCCCTTCAATCACTAACTAATCCTAGCAACCACTAACCTATTCTTCAATCTTTATAATTCTATCATTTCAGGCATATTATATAAATAGAATCATACAGTGTATAATCTTTTATGATGGGCTTTTTTTCCCCCTCAGCATAATGGCCTTGAGACTACTCAAGTTGTTGCATGTATCAATAGTTCATTACTTTTTTTTGGGCTAGTGTTCCATATTATGAATGTACTACAGTTTAACCATTTGCCTTTTATAGTATATTTCAGTTGTTTTCAGTTTTTGACTATTTCCTATGAATTTCTAAGTATGTTAATTATAGTTATTATTAATTGTGGTCCTTATCTTTTAAGCCAACATTGAGACTTTCGCAGTTTTGTTTCTAGTGACTAAATTTTTTCTCTTGAGCATGTTTTCCTGTTTTTTCTCATGCCTAGTAATTTTTTATTATATATTAAATATAATATATTTCCCTGACAAATGTTGGGTTTTGTTTTAATGGGCAGTTAAATTACTGATAGGTCACCTAGAATGTGTAGTGACTTCATTTTACGTGTAATTAGGGTGAGTCTATTTCAGTTTTTCCTCAACTCAAGGAGAATCCTTTATTTTTGTCCTTCTTCAGCCTTTCAGCTATTTTTCTTTTCCAGACTTCTTAACGTTTTGTACATTTGTAGTTCAGGGATCAACCACAGATTTGTGGGAAGTTTATATTCAGGTTCTGAGTTTCTCTTGTAGTTCACTTCTTTCTAAGATTTCTAGGAACTCTGGAAGTATCAAACTCCATGTTCTGACTCATTAGATCAATAAAACTGTAGTTTTTTTTTTTTTTTTTTTGGCTGATGTTCTGCTCTTCTTCATTCCCCAGGTTGGGGAGAGGCCTCGGGGCAAAGATATAAATAGAGATTTCATACAGTGTCATCCCCTTCCTTTGAGGGTTGATTCTCTATTAGTTTTGCTTCTTTTCAGTTACTCTCTTATGTCTTCAAGCAGGTTTTAATAGATTTTTGCTCAGGGTTTATAATTTTTAATCCACAGGAAGGTTAGTCTAATATAAACTACTTATTCACGTCTTAACATGATTTTTAAAATTAATTTTGGCATAATTTTGTCTCTGTGTTTCTGTGAAAAGCATTTGTGGAATTTTTAGTCTAGTTTACCATGGATAAAAACACATTTTTATCTTCTTTAAGTGTTTCATCTCTTGATAATTGGTGGATTTTTCTATGCTTTCTACAGGGATTAAAATTTAAATTGTTGAATTCACCTGGACTAAGAGTTTCCTGATTTGAGATCCAGTGAAATCTTACTATGTTTGAGTCCAATGTTACTCACAAAGCCTGCTTATCAGTTAGACAGACACATTTCACTTATTTATTTTCCATTCACTAAGTCCTCTTCAGAGCAATAGATATTATACTTCTAAGTATGATATGACACACAAGGCTTTCCTTTTGTTCTTATGTGTTCCATAGCATCTTAGAAAAGTTCTTTGATATCCTGGGGTGAAATCAAGGTGGAACCACAGAGTTGGTTAAAGTTTGTTTTATGATCTTTTTAAATGATCTGAGTAAATTGATTTCAGTTTGCTTGGGCTTTCCATTTAACCAACTTTCTAGAGAACATTGCTTTCCTAGCCAATTGAAAGACTGCGTATTCTCCTTAATACCTTTCCAAATTCTATTTGTCTTTGAGTGCCCATCCAGTTCATATTGTTGTATTTTCCTACCAGTGAACCTATGCTACTTTATTTATGTAGGCCTTTCCTCCATGATATATCAATTAACACACATTTCAAGCCATGCAGAGGACCAGCTTTGGTTTAAAAGGCAACTAAGATAGAAATGGGAACAGAAATGAGGTAGCCTTAAAAACTTCTGCTAGACATACTTTTAAAGCTGATATGGTTGCAATCAGAAAATGGGAAGCCTTTTCCTTTCAGATATGGTCCTCAAGGTAGGTGCTGTACTGTTTCATTTTATAATCTAATTGACTCCTACAAGTATAATTTTTTCCCCCACAAAGATCAGAAGATTCTTAAGGGCAAGTATCATCCTTCCTTCTTTTCCCATAGAATCTGGCATAATATTTCACATAGAGTAAAAATTTATTTGAATGAATTACTTGGGATTTCGGCCATTTGGCTAAATTTGTTTTGTATTTTGCTTATAATTTTCTAGTTTCCTGACAGTGTTTGTCCAGTTTTGGTATTTCACTAAAAAGCATGAAGAAACATCTTGAAGATTTATAGTTTGGCTTCTGCTTGATTCCTCAGCCACTTCTCATACTACATTTTCTCCCTCACTTGCTATGCTCTGGTTACACTAGTCTTTTCTTGGTACTTTCCCACATCAAGCAATTCCTTCCCCAGAATCTCTGTCACTTGTCATTTCCTCTGCCTGGAAGGAGCACCGCATGGTTACTGCTGCTCATCACTTAGGTCTCAGATCACATGGTAATGTCTCAGAGAGGTCTTCCTGATCACCTGCTCTTCGTTCCTTGTTCCCTTGACTCTGATCCAAATCATTTGTTTACCCATCGCGCTGTTTTACTTTCTCCATAGCACTTACTACAACCTCAAATTATCCTCTTAATATGTGTTTACATGTTTATTGCTTCTCTTCCCACAGTAAAATCTAAACTCTATAAGAGCCAGGAACTTTGTCTCCTGCAGAGTAGTCCCAATATTCAGAAGAGTAGCTAAACCAGTGATTATTTGAGCTCTCTGTGTGCCATCTTGAAAATGATTTACAATGGATATAATATTACAATGTATATAATTTTAATTTGATTTCAGTGACACATGGCATAGAAATAGAGGCTAAAGAGATGTTCTTTAGAATCAAAGAATAAAAGAAGCATTAATTTTAATTAATTCCACCCAGCAAAAGCACAGGTCATAAGATCTACCAATGAAAAGCAAAAGAAAAATAGTGACAATGTCTTATATACAATGATAAGAGCTAGCTAGCTATAGTGATAATGAGCACTCACTATGTTCCAAGTGTTCTTTCAAATATAAGGGTTTAAAAAAACTCATCTAGTTCTTATAACAACTCTGTGAAATAGGTATACTATAATAATGTCCATTTTATAGATGATGACCTGAGAACAGCGGTAACATGAGGAGTCACATAGGTTAATTGGCCTGACGTTATAAAGCCAGTAAATAGCAGAGCTGGGAATCAAACTCAAGCAGTTTCATTCCAGTCTAGTCTTTCATTCCAAACTCATGCATACCACTGGGCCATATTTCTTTATTTCCATTTAGTACAGAATTGATTCACTTTAGTTCTCTCATTTATTTACCAGGTAAATCTTCTTCTGCATAGAGTTTTACAACTATATAGTTTATAATAAAAGATAATGGACTTGGGATTGAGTTTTAGGCCCAGGCATGTTATTAATCTATGTTAGCTTCAACCTAATTTCTTCAATCCTCAATTCTCAAATATATAAAAGGGAGGGGGAGTTTGAGCTGTATTAAAGATAAATTACTTTTTTTTCCTGTTATGGGAGCCTTGAGCACCATGCTGCTGATAAATTTTGAAAGAATATTGATAGGAATATTTAATACATTACCTGAACTTTATTCATCTCCAGTTTGTTCTTCTCATTGGCGCTCTGGTCTTGTTTGCTAGCTCCCTTTTTCTGAGGGCCTTTTCCAAAGAAGATGTAATTTACGAAGGCATATTCCAGCAGAGCCAGGAACACAAACACAAAGCAACCCATCAGGTAAATATCAATCGCTTTGACATAAGGGATCTTTGGCAAGGTCTCCCTGAGGTGAGTGCTGATGGTTGTCATTGTCAGCACAGTGGTGATTCCTAGGAAACAGAGAGACACAGCTTGCTGAATGCACTTATTAAACCCTTAAAGACTGAGAAGACAGATGCAGTTTCCTTATTGGTGCCCCAGAGTGATGGCAGTAATGCCATAAACCACTGGGCAAAAAGAGTAGACATTTTGAAAGACAACGTTGCAGGCTCCACATAACAGTCCATGAACAAATCATAAAACAGGATGTACCATTAATGGAAGGTTGAAAACATTTTAAAAAAATAATGCACATAGGAAAAAGAAAAGTAACTGGAAAGGCATATCAGAATCCCATTGCTATGCTTACTCTCTATTGTCAAAATGTCCCTTGTTCTGTTACATGCCACTTCTTCCTTCTCTCAGCATCTCCCTCATTTTTCTACTAAATCTGTTCTTGTGATACTAATGCCCATGACAGCAACTACCAAACTGAAAGTTGGTGACCAGTTTGAAGAAACCTACTTCTTTCCATGAATCTAGAATACCCAGGCCACAAGGTTAGTATTACACATTATTACAATGCTAACATATCACTCATAGTGAGGCAATTCTAAAAGAAGAAATATGTAAGAAAGTTCATGATTTGCATCAAGCACTTGATTTATGTCATTTTTAGATATGTCATTTTAGATATTTTTGGTTTTTCGAATATTACCTCTACTTCTTGATTCAAGTCAAGCATGAACTAGTACCCTGGAATCAAGAAATGACTTCCTGAAATATTCAACTTTGATTTGTGAAGAAGAGTAAGACTGTAAACTTTCAAAAGGAAAATTCTGTTTTTGTCTACTTTGTTAAAAATAGCTTTCTTAACCATAGAGTGTTTGTATGGCTGCATAATGAATATTAGGTGTTGATGATGTTGATGATGAAATGTAATTGAGAAAAACAAGAAGTGAAAGGGAAGTTGGAACCTAATGTAGATAATTCATGCTACAATACTAATATTACACATCGATATAGCGTATTACACTTTTAAACACAGTTATGCATTATCTTATGTAGTCGTCATAGCAGCTTGCTGATTACGATAGGGCAGGTATAGCTGAATAAACAGAAAGTTATTTTGCTGTAGATGACCTAGCTAGGGGCAAAAAAGCAAGGAGGTGTTAAACAAAGGCATTTAGAATAAAAGCAAAGACAGGAGAAGATAAAACCTGAAATTTGATGAGAGTCCTTAAAAATAAAAACAGGAAATGTTAAAATGAATGTTAAAGACAAAGGACAGCTGGCAAAGAGAATGGGAGGTAGGAAATGAAAAGGGGAAAAAAAGAGTTTAGCACTCATTTGCCCGTCAGATTATTCTAGATAAATTCCCTGATATGACTATTTAACTTTTAGGAGAATAGATAAAATAGAAGTCAGGATTACGATACAGAAAATTAAAATGGTTGAGATCAGTGACGAATTCAAATATGCTGCTCTCTTATGAAATGCAATCATGAATAATCTTACTTATTTCTTTCAAAAAATTTTTTAAATTTTGCCCAATATAATTCTAGCTAATGTCCTTAGTAGAAATAGTTCATTTACAAATCCACCAATCACACTTCTGTTTCTACTCCTTGGTTTAAATTTTTAGGCGAGAAGGTTTGGTATATAAATGCCTTTTTTCCTTAGTTGAGTTTTAAAATAGCACCAATTTTACATTTCAAAGAAAAGATTAAGTCAGCATTTTTATGTGCTGACATCTCTAATTAAAATATCATTAGCTTTGAGGATAGATGTGTAAAGAGAACCACAATTCATGATCTTGATAGTTATTATTTCCTGCTGTGGACATCATCCACTGTTTTTTCCTTTACACTATTATAAACATACTCATGTTTATAGTCAAATAATATGTGCAGATTCATGCCTATGATGTGATAAACTATTTGTTGGCTTTCCTTAGTTTCAGAATGTTCAAAGGTTGAGAAGGGGCTGCCAGAACTCGACTTTGTGAGCCATTAGAAATTACTCACTCATTAGAAATAATCTATAGAGATGACAATTGGTTTAGGTGTGAAAGGGTATGGTGAGCATCTAACCTGGTTCAGCAATATTAAAAGAAGTGATGTGGATGTCAGCTTAGCTGGAAATGATGCTGCTATATATTTGCGAGATGTGTGTGTGTGTGTGTGTGTGTGTGTGTGTGTGTGCATGCTCATGCTCATGAGCACCCATGTATGAGAATAAGCCCCAGAAAGTGATAACTGAAAGGGCTCTAGGATCAAATAATGAAGCAGACCCACATTTGCTCAGATTCATCAGACCTCTCAGATTCTAATTTTCCAAGGAACGCTTTAAAGTCTCAAATATCCCCTTTCAGCTTGCAGCAATTACTCAACCATGGCAAGATTAATTTTGAATTTTGTTCCCTAAAGAGGGAAACCATTTTTATTCCATCCTGATCACAGATCATTAATCCAACTGATGAATGTCTGTGCCTTATTCAAGTTTTATGAGCTACACTTAAGAGAAACTCAGATCCATACAACTTAACTTTAATGTTTGAAAGATAGTATTGCTCAACAATTGACGTAGCTTGTTAATAGTCTTCACTGTAAAAAGCAGGGGGCAAAGAGGAAATCATCACAAAGTTAGTAAAAATTAGTGTAATGAGAATTTAAAAGTAGATTCTAAGAAGCACTTACATAGTTAGTATTAAATATATTCCAGGATTTTTTTGGGGGGTAAAATGTTAAAAAGATATTGCATTATAAAACATTCATCCTGAAAATGCTTTCACTTAGATGTTTTACTATCAAGGACTGTTATGGTAATTTCATTCTTTGACTTGCTCTGAGAGGAGCCCGTGCCTATAATTTCTAACATTGGTTGGTTGGTTGAAGCTAAGTCCTACTGGCTCTCTGCAGTGCTGGGAATGCATTACCTAGTGCAACTCTGGCTGCAGATGCATCGTAGTTGATCCAAAAAGACACCCAGGACAGAATTGTAATCAGTGTGGAAGGCATGTAGGTTTGCAAAATGAAGTAGCCAATGTTTCTCTTGAGACGAAAACTTAGTGACAGTCGTGGATATGCCCCTGAGTTAAAAAAAAAAAAAAGAAAGAAAGAAAAAGAAAAGAAGAGAAAAAGAAAAAAGAAAAAAATTTCAGATTTCCATTTGGTAGGAATCATCTTTATTTCACAATGCCCCTGGTTCACTTCAGAGGAAATAGCCTCACCAGTTGTGAACTCCACTTTCTTGGATACCATCTTGTAGTCGACAATTGAGAACTGAGGAAGCTCAATTTTATTAACTCCTGTTACTGCTCCCTCTCCTCCATTCCAGTAAAACTCAATGTCATCAGTAGTATAGCCATCTGAAACCAAGAAATATAGCATAGTTAAACAGAGGTACTTTGGTCTAGAAATTCATTTTGAAGACAGTCTGGGAGCTGGAGAAGAAATTCCCAGCAAGTGGTGGTGAGATGACAATGCTTTCGATCAGGATGGCATATAGGTCTCACGGTGAGCACTATTCCTGATGGGTTGGGTGTGGCTATAGTGACAAGATAGGTGTATCTGGCCTAGCTCTGTGATCATGTAGATCTGTTATCAGATAACAGATAACAGATCATTAGATCTGGTATCACTGCTCCATAGTTATTTTCTTTGGATCTACTAATGGGAACTCTTGGGTTAGATAATAGGATAGGTGGGGTGCCTACAGGTAGCTCAGTTGGTTAAATACCTGACTCTTGATTTTGGCTCAGGTCATGATCTCAGTGTCGGAATAGATGCCACAGTTGGCCTTGCACTGAGTGGGGCATCTGTTTAGGATTCTTTCCCTCTGTCCCTCCCCCTGCTTGCACACATTCTCTCTCTTTCTAAAGTAAATTAAAAAAAAAAAGATAATAGGATAATTGGACTCTAGTACCTGAGCATAGATTTTTATTATGCATCATATCAATATCAACATAACAACATCAACATATCAACATCAACAATAAATAATAATCATTGAGTACATATTTATTAAAAGGGAAACAGGTAGGATAAAAGAATGAAGTATAATGAAAGATCAAATTTGTATATATACACTATATGATCAACACATTTAAAAAAGAAATACACATTTCTTTTAGAAAATTAGGCAAACTTCCATTCATGTATTTTTATTATATCTAATGCATAGGTGATAAGAACTATATGAATTTTTCAGTAAATTTTTAAATTGAAGTATAGTTCATATACAATATTACATTAGCTTAGGTTGATCAATAATTCTATACATTATGCTTACTCACAGCAATAAGTGTAGAAAAACTATATGAATTCATGATAATAATTTTATAGTTTAATATTTATGAAGGTAAGCTTTTGTTAATTTAAGAGGAATGTGTGGAGGATTGTAGATTGCATTAGAAAGGTCTACCCTTTCTGCTTCTCCTCCCACTTGCCAGTAGTTTAAATGGGTTGTGGTCATATAAAAGACTAACTTGTGTAAAAACAATGTACGGATATATTTAAAAATCTAAAAATCATTTAAGGCATGTGGAAAGGTATATTTGTCCCTTTCTACCCGGTAGAGACAAGAAGATATCCGTAAGTTCACTTTCTATTTATATTCACCTCAAATAAAAAAGCATCAAATCTTTTTTCCATTAGAATTTCTAGGGCTTGTGTTTCGAAGATAACCATAGAATGTAGTAAACATTATGCTGACCTACTTTTGATTAAAGTCAGTAATGTATTTTTAAAGAGATTAAAAAAAACCAATATATTTAAAATTTAGAAGTCGGGTGCCAAGGGCCAAAGGATCACCATCAACATAACACTGTAAGAATGTAAAAAATTTTAAGCTTTGTTTTTTTTTGAGGGGAAATAAACCTGTCTTAACTTTATTACTTTAAAATTTCCTAACTTCAAAGAGCTCTTTTTTGAATTTTTATTACTTAACCCATTGAACTCACAACTGTTTTCTATTTGTTACTTTCGCCACTCTATGGAGGTTATTATTTACCGTAGTATGTTTCAATGTATCTTGTTTTATTTCTCTTTAAACCATTTCCTTCTAGGTCCAAGAACTTGCTTTTTCTTCAAATGGTAATCTTCCAAGTGCAGACATAGAAATAGATGATATTTACTTTTAACTATAATTCCTGGAGTCAGAGAGGCTGTGAGACCCACTTTACCTGCTGGACTTAGAATGATCTACATCTTGGGGCACCTGGGTGGCTCATTTGGTTAAAGCCTCTGCCTTCAGCTCAGGTCATGATCTCAGGGTCCTGGGATCCAGCCCTGTGTCGGGCTCTCTGCTCGGCGGGGAGCCTGCTTCCCCCTCCCTCTGTCTGCCTCTCTGCCTGCTTGTGATCTCTCTCTCTCTCTCTCTCTCTGTGTCAAATAAATAAAATATTAAAAAAAAAAAGAACGATCTACATCTTATTGGCATATTGACTTATTAGTATGTTGGGGATTTGTACCAAATTCAGGTATGGGTCTATAAAACTGTGATTCTTTTTTTTTTTTTTAAGATCTTATTTATTTATTTGACAGAGAGAGAGACAAAGAGAGAGGGAACACGAGCAGGGGGAGTGGGTGAGGGAGAAGCAGGCTCCCTGCTCAGCAGGGCTAGATCCCAGGACCCTGGGATCACAACCTGAGCCAAAGGCAAATGCTTAACCACTGAGCCACCCAGGCACCCCTATAAAACTGTGATTCTTAACACACTTATCATTTTGGGAATCTGGTAAAAACTTCTGAACTCAAGAGACTGAGAAGACAAGCCACAGACTGGGTGAAAAATATTTGTAAAAGGCATAGCTCATAAAGGACTGCTATCCAAAATATACAAAGAGCACTTAAAACTCAACAATAAGAACACAAGCAACCTGATTAAAAAATGGGCCAAAGACACCTCACCAAAGAACATATACAAATGGAAAATAAGCATACATAAAGATGTTCAATATTATATGTTTTCAGGGAAATGGAAATCAAAACAATGGTAGTAAGATACTACTACACATCTATAGGAATGATAAAAGTCTGGAATACTAACACTGCCAAATACTGGTGAGGATGTGAAGCAATGGGTACTCTCATTCATTGCTGGTGGGAATTAAAATGGTACAGCCACTATGGAAGACAGTTTTGCAGTTTCTTAAAAAACTGACCATACTTTCACCATGTGATCAAGTAATCAGTTGTGCTCCATAGTGTTTACCCAAAGGAGTTGAAAACTTTTAATCATACACAAACTTGTATGCATATGTTTAGAGAAGCTTTATTCATAATTGCACAAATTCAGAAGTAACAAAAGCATCTGTCTTTTTGTAGGTGAATGGATAAATCAAGCCAGGAAAAGACATGGATGATACTTATATGCATATTATTAAGTTAAAGAAGCCAGTGTGAAAAGGCCACATCCTATGTAATTCTAACTATGTGACATTTTAGAAAAGGCAGAACTATGGAGACAATAAAAAGATCAGTGATTACCAGGGGTTAGGGGTGTGGAGGGATGAACAGGCAGAGCATAGAGGACTTTAGGGCAATGAAAATACTGTGTATGATACTATAATGGTGGATACATGTCATTACACATTTGTCCAAATTCACAGAATGCTCAACACCAAGAATGAATCTTAAGGTAAACTATGGACTTGGGGTGATTATGATGTGTCCAGGTAGGTTCATCAGTTGTAAAAAGTGTACCAGTCCCGTAGAGGATGTTTATATTGGGGAGGCTGTGTAGGGGCAGGGCAGAGCCATATGGGAGATCTCTATATCCTCTTAATTTTGTTATGAAAATGAAATTGCTCTAAAAAAAGTAAATTCTTTTAAAAAAACTTCCAAAAAACTCCATAGAAACATACACATATATATGTGTAGGTAGATAAATACATAAATAAACATAATCTGATGGTAATTTCAGAGGATCATGGATCCCCTGGATCTGATTTACAGGTTTTAGAATGAGAAACTCCTCTCTGGGGGGAAATGGATACCGGCAATACGACAGCTTAAATTCAACCCTGCTGATCTCCCTTCCACTTCTAATTCAAAGTCCCACATGAAGTAGGATCTGGGGAATTTGAGAGTAAGTTAGGAAGCTGGGTATAAGGGCTCTTTGGGCCTACTAAATAAAGGGTACTAACACCTGTGTGACTGGAGGAATTGCTTTTTCAGTCCTTTAAGGAGAGGTGTGAGAGTTAAAAAGGTAGGGGTCTCAGAGAAAGAGACCACCTCCTGGTGTATCAGTAGGAGAATGACAACTTACCAGGAGTTCACCATACTTTTCCCCTAGAATATTGTTTCTATTTATGGTTCTTCAGCAGCTGGGCCCAAACCCCAAAGTGTATGTAGGAAAAAACAACAATGCTTATAATGGAATCTGATAGTCCTAGAGAAGAAAAACAAGCAGAACAACCAAAGTAGATGGCCTCTAGTGAAAAGAACTGTTGGAGGAAGCAGACAATAGTCTAAACTCTTTATTTCCCACCCTTACTAAAAATATAGGAACACTTAAGAAAATATTTGATTAAGTATATTTGATTACAGCACAAAAACTTTCCTTGTAATAAAACCCATAGATTTTATCTATAAAGAACTTCTCAAACTCAACACCCAAAGAACAAATAATCCAATCAAGAAATGGGCAGAAGATATGAACAGACATTTCAGTAAAGAGGACATCCAAATGGCCAACAGACACATGAAAAAATGCTCAACATCACTTGGCATCAGAGAAATACAAATCAAAACCACAGTGAGATACCACCTCACACCAGTCAGAA
>CM052800.1:34288223-34320306 GCA_028533885.1 Nasua narica | reverse complement strand
CTTCTCAAACTCAACACCCAAAGAACAAATAATCCAATCAAGAAATGGGCAGAAGATATGAACAGACATTTCAGTAAAGAGGACATCCAAATGGCCAACAGACACATGAAAAAATGCTCAACATCACTTGGCATCAGAGAAATACAAATCAAAACCACAGTGAGATACCACCTCACACCAGTCAGAATGGCTAAAATTAACCATTCAGGAAACAACAGATGTTGGCGAGGATGTGGAGAAAGGGGAACCCTCCTACACTGTTGGTGGGAATGCAAGCTGGTACAACCACTGTGGAAAACTGTATGGGGTTCCTCAAAATGTTGAAAATAGAGATACTCTACGACCCAGCAATTGCACTACTGGGTATTTACCCTCAAGATACAAATGTAGGGATCCAAAAGGTCACATCCACCCGAATGTTTCTAGAAGCAATGTTCACAGTAGCCAAACTATGGAAAGAACCTAGATGTCCATCAACAGATGAATGGATAAAGAAGAGGTGGTATATATATACAATGGAATACTATGGAGCCATCAAGAGAAACAAAATCTTGCCATTTGCAATGACATGGATGGAACTAGAGGGTATTATGCTAAGTGAAATAAGTCAGTCAGAGAAAGACAATTATCACATGATCGCTCTGATATGAAGAATTTGAGAAGCAGGGCTGGGGGTCATGGGGGGTGGGGAAGAGAAATGAAACAAGATGGGATGGGGAAGGAGACAAACCATAAGAGACTCCTAAACTCACAAAACAAACTAAGGGTAGCTGGGAGGTAGGGGGACAGGGTTATGGACATTGGGGAGGGTATGTGCTATGGCAAATGCTGTGAAATGTGTAAGCTGGATGATTCACAGACATGTACCCTGGGGCAAATAATACATTATATGTTAATAAAAAATTAAAATAAAATAAAATAAAATAAATTAAAAAAAACATAGATTTTAATAAAAGATGTTTGAGATAAACTGAGAAGATGGTTACTGGTGAGGCCAGATTAATGTCTTAGAAGACAGTTTGAAAGAAATATCTCAAAAGAGAACAAAATTATAGAGTTTTGTAAAGTGTGAAGAAAACATAATGGCTATGAAAGAGTCACCTAGGAGATCTAATATATAAATAGTAGGCATTCTTGAAAGAAGAGGAGCCACATAAATAAAAAGAAAACACACACACACACAAACACAAATTCTCTTGAGGTTAATGAAAAAAGTATTATGCAAATTGAAGGGCTCATTATATTAAGTAATTGTGATATCATTCCTGAACTCCAAGAGTAAAAGAATAATCTTAGAATTTTCCACACAGGAAGTACAAGGTATTTTCAAAGGAAAACTTATTGGACTTCTTACATGGAAAGGAAAAGCTTATGGAATAACATCTACAGAATATCTAAAGTATATAGAAGCAAACAGGACAGCAAATCTGAGACCCAGGAGTCCCATTCCATGCCAAAATACTGCTTCTTTCCAGAGACAATATATAAAGATCACCCAGGGACCTGTTTGAGGAAACTATTCTACAAAAACATCTGACTAAATAAATGAATCAGGATGGATAAATAACACATAATAAGGGAATTCACCTTGGAAACAGGGGAATTGTAAGGAATCATAAGACTACTTTGTTTAAGTGCAAACAAATTAGAAAATCTGAATGAAATGGGTAATTCTCTTGTAAGAAAAGCATTTGCTAAAGTCCAAATCAGAGATAGAAGATCAAAATAGCTTGATTTCACTTCCTACAAACAAACCCCCACTAGACTCAAATATTTAAGAATTTACAATTCTATTATTACTTAAATAGTTCCAAAGTAATGACTGAGAATGAATACTTTCAAATTATTTTCATAAAGTAAGTATTGAACAAAATCCAGCAGTACATTAAAAAATAAAGCACAACTAGTGGAGTTTATTCTAAGAGTGCAAAATGTTCAATATTAGAAAATTCCAGTAATATACTTCACTATATTAACAGATTTAGAGAGAAGAAAGTATGATTATTTACACAGGTGCCAAAAGGGCATTTGACAAAATGTAATAGCCATTTAGTCTTTTAACAAAACAACAACACTCAGTAAATATGAATAGATGGATACTTCCTTACATAATAAGATATGTCTATCTCAGTCTCAAAGGCAGCATCATGTTTATTGTAGAAACACTAGAATATTTCCATAGAGTTACAAGATATTCTTGTAACTTTCATAGTTACAAGACACTCGTCCACGACCAATGCTCTTATTTAACACTGCTCTGGAAATACTAACCAATGCATTAGGCAAGAGAAAGAGAACTCAAGTATAAAGTGTAAAGCAGCTGGTTAAACTATCAATATTTGCAAATTATACAATGGTATGCTCACTAAAACCCTAAAGAATTCACTGAATAACCATTATAAATAACAGGATTTGGTATGGTAATGGGTACAAAATTACTATATAGAAATGGGTAGCTTATATATATGAAAACAATAATTTGTAATATATAGTAGAAGAAAAGACTCATTTTAAAAAGGAGACAAAATATCTAGTAATAAACTGAAAAATATGCGAGGCATATGTAACATTTAAAACAATCTTTCAGCACATAAAAGAAGCTTAAATAAATAAAAAGGCATTTCATGTTTTTGAATAGAAAGACTCAACATCATAAGTTCATTTACAATTTAATGTGATTACCTATAACAATAGGCTTTTTGTTTTGGAAACTGAGCAAAATGATTCTAACGTTAAAATAAACAAATCAGACATTCTAAGAAAACTAAAAAATATGAGAGATAAAGGACACCTAGTCCTATCGGTAGTAAAAGGTACTAAAAACCTTCAAAAATGATAATAGTATTATTTTAATGCTGGTATAGACAGAGAGATCAACGGGCCACAGTTGAAAATTCAGAACCAGAGTCAAGCAAACAGAACTGGAATCTGGAAAAATTGGGAAAAGGATAGCTTCATAAATTCATAAATCATGTAGAAAAAACTGGGGAGCTACTGGAAAAAATTAGTTTGAACTTGTATTTCATTCCATGATTATTATAAACTTCAAATTAATTGCAGTTTTATCTAGAAAATAAAACCATGTATGTCCTAGAAGAAAACAAGAGAGAACTCTTTTATAATCCCGGCACTGAGAAGGTCTTTTTAACTGTATTACAACAACCAGAAGACATAAAAAA
This sequence comes from Nasua narica, assembly GCA_028533885.1. Classification (NCBI taxonomy): domain Eukaryota; kingdom Metazoa; phylum Chordata; class Mammalia; order Carnivora; family Procyonidae; genus Nasua; species Nasua narica. The sequence goes on along the minus strand of CM052800.1, from coordinate 34,317,127 downwards.
ATGACAGCTTTGTCCACATTATAAAAGAAAAGCATGGCAAAACCCCATAAACGACATCAAAAGCAAATAATAAGCAAAAAGTAATTCTAATGGGGGTGTTTGGGTGGTTCAGTCAATTAAGCCTCTGATTTTGGCTCAGGTCATGAACCCCTGGTTCTGGGGTGAAGCCCCTCTTTCTCTCTTTGGACTCCCTCCTCAGAGGGGAGCCCCTCCTCCGCTCCTGTTCCCTTTCTCATTCTGCTCTCATTCTCAGATAAGTAAATAAAATCTTTAAAAAGATAGTTGTAGCGCATATTGCAGATAGGTGCTACATTTCTTTCTTTCTTTCTTTCTTTCTTTCTTTCTTTCTTTCTTTCTTTCTTTCTTTCTTTCTTTCTTTCTTTAAGATTTTATTTATTTATTTGACAGAGAGAGAGAGAGAGAGAGATCACAAGTAGGCAGAGAGGCAGGCAGAAGGAGGGGGGAAGCAGGCTCCCCGCTGAGCAGAGTGCCCAATGTGGGGCTCGATTCCAGGACCCTGAGATCATGACCTGAGCTGAAGGCAGAGGCTTTAACCAAATGAGCCACCCAGGTGCCCCAAGATATAGATCATTCTAAGTCCAGTAGGTAAAGTGGGTCTCACAGCCTCTCTGACTCCAGGAATTATAGTTAAAAGTAAATATCATCTATTTCTATGTCTGCACTTGGAAGATTACCATTTGAAGAAAAGGCAAGTTCTTGGACCTAGAAGGAAATGGTTTAATGGGGAGGGGCAGAGGGAGAGGGAGAAGCAGGCTCCCTACTGAGCAAGGAGCCCACCGCTGGGCTTGATCCCAGGGTCCCGGGATCATGACCTGAGCCAAAGTCAGATGCTTAACTGACTGAGACACCCAGGCGCCCTTATAACACTGTTTCTAATAGTGAAATATTTCAAACAGTATAAATGTCCCTCAATAGGAGTAATTGACTAAATTATGGTACGTTAATGTACTATTGTAAGGTGGAAAAAATAATGAGGAAGTTCCTACACATAATATGAAAATCTCTCCAAAACTACCTTTAATTAAAACAAAACAAAACAAAACCCGAAGTTCACGTATAACATGCTAACATGCGTGTGAAAAATATAGGAAAAGCTAAAATATAGTTATATATACTTATATATGTCTAAAAAAACTCTAGAGGGTCCGATGACAAACTAATACCGATGATTTCCTTTGGGGGCACTAAGTAGAGGGGTGCTTGGAATGGGAGGGAAATTTTCATTCTATTTATCTTAATGTTTTTTGATTTTTGAATCGTGTGTATATGTTAAAAAAGGAAAATACTAAGTTTAAAAAAAAGGACATGGAGAAGATCTACAATGGGGTTTATTTGAGAAAATTTTACCGGCAGAGCTGTAGTAGAGCGCGAATTTCCCCCAGTTCTCCTTATCCTTCAGCTTAGGCTCCTCAGAGGTAGACTGAGTGGGCTGTAGCCAAGATTCCAGTAGAGAGGAGCCCGGCCTTGTTACGCTTTACTTTCTACAGGATGGCTAAACATTTGTATCTGACTAGGGGACTGTGTGACGATGGAAGGTCCCGGTGGAGGAAGTGGCCTGGTCATAAAGGTATAGCCTTCCGAACTCAGCAGCTGGGACCAGCCTGTGCTTGTGTCAGGTTAACTGAGATCTGCTGAGTCCGCTGTCCGCCAGGAAAGAGGAAATGAGCTTCCAGGATCATCCGGACCTGTGTCTCTTCAGGGCCATAAAAGTGCCTTCTATCAACACACAATCAGATGGGTTAAAAAATTCACAATGCCCCTGAGATGCAAACAAACCGGTTGGCTTGGAAGAAGGAGAAGGTAATGCTAGCTAGGCTTAGGAAACATTCCTCCCATGCATCTTTGTTATGGGATGAAAAATATCTCAGCAGCATCCATTCAGGAAGACGGTATGAGAGGTAAGCTTTTTCAAAATGATAGATGGAATCAAAACAAGTACGATTTAGTTAAAAAAATTCTTTAAAGAAGCCGAGACAACATATCCCCAGTTTAAAGCTCTCTTCTTGTCTGACTTGATCTGAGTGTGGGGTTTAGACTAGCATATCTCATACCCTTTGCTCACCTTTATATGGGGGCAGAGTGATTTTCATTCAGATAGGTCCGTGTTAGGCTTCTTACATTTCCCAAAGAGATACTGTCCTATTCTGAGCTAGACTACACATAATTTTAATTTTAGTTGGCAACATAGAGTATTTGAACTGTAAGCATTTGTTGAGGAGGAAATTTTTAAAACTAGCATCACGAGACTCTCTGTGAAGAGACATATTATTTATAGGTCAAAGCCTGAATATAAACGCTTGGCCTTGTCCCAGTTTGGGGATGGATTCACCTACAGCTTTTGACCTCATTAAGCCTCCATCATTACTCTGTGGGCCCGGGTGGCCTGTTTCTAGTAGGAGTAAAAACAGGGCTGATCAAACACAGTTTCTATGTTAGCTTCTATGTGCTACCCATCAGAGACACCTGTCTGGTCACTTCCCTCCCTGAATGCTCTAATATAAGGTCTTTGCTCACTCTTCTCCCCTGCTATAGACAACTCTGGATTCAAACTCTCATCTTCCCGGATATCCATCCAACTGGCAAGGCAAATCAATGGAAACTATATCTAACATTCTAACACACATATTTTTGCATGTCTGCTATGTATTAAGCACTATTCTAGGCACTAAGGATATGTAGTGGGTCAGACTTGACATTGCTCTTTACTATCTCATGGTTGAATAGCAGGCTGAGCCAACTGTTGACCTCAGGGAGTTAGAGATGATGTTGCAGAGGATTTGGCCAGATGGGGTGGAGCGGCCTGCCTGCCAGAGGGAATAATATGTAGAGTGAATAATGTGTAGAGGGAATAACACAACATTAGGATGATGTCAGTGGGAAACTGCGATTTATTTCATAAAATTTACTCAATAAGCAACTTGATTCTGGCAGGAAAACTGAAATTTAAAGGGCAAAGTTAAATATATACAAACATTATAAAATCTTCAAAGATTTCAGTATGCAAAGGTAAAAGTGGGCTGAGAAGAGTAAAGTGATTGGTAGCCATGATTGAGTGTAGGAAGAAGTGTAGGCAGATACCTAAGGCAACTAGTCATAGCTCTTCCTGCTCCCAATTGACTTTTATCAACTCAGCTATATGCTTGCCTTGAACAAAGCACAAAACCATGTTGAATTTTACTTGGCTTATTTGTCTTCCCCCACCAGGCTCTGAGTTCCTTGCGGCCAGGAACTTGTTTTCATTCCTCTTTGTACCTCAGTGTCTAGCCTATATATCAAGTTCCTAGCATATAGTCGGCATTTAATAAAAGTTTGTAGACTATTGAATTCTTGCTTCTTACCATTAGGACTCCCAGTTTTGCAATACCAACCTTAACTTGACAACAAGGCACTAACATGTGCATATGTCTCTATTCATTCAAGGAGTAGATATTTATCAAGTGCCGACTATGTGCTGGGTACTGGAAAAGTACTGGAGGTATAGTGCTAAATAAAACTGACACGGCTCTTGTTCTCTGGGAGCTTGCAAATGTCACCTAACATGCTGTATATTTTATGCCAGAATTCCTTCTGTGTCAGATACTATGTATATTGTCTTTCTTTAGCCTGTGTTCTGATCTCTCAGGAAAGACAATGGCTACTCTTGCAACCAATGGTGTGGATAAAATTTAGGTTCCCTGGATTAGATGTAGGTAAGTGATGTCAGAGGTGGTATTTGAGGTATTCATTTTGTTGGTACACTCATACAGTCATATAGATGGCTCAGGAACCAGGAATTCTGGTTTTAGCTTTGGTGGTCCTCAAATCAACATGGTGGTAGAAGCTACCTGATTACCAGCCTCCTGATTGTGGTGGTGCTGGCGATGCCCTTGGAGGGCCAGTTTGCCCTGTGGCTCTGGGAGTCCCTTCCAGTGGCCCAGGCTAGACCTACTACTTCATTCCTTTAGTTTTATAAGTCCTTTAGTTTTATAATCCTATACCTACTACTTCAGTCCTTTAATTTTATAAGTCCTTTAATTTGTTTCCTATATTAAATCTCTTTCTGCTTAAGCTAGCCAACTGAGTTTCTGTTATCTGCAATGGAAACTAGATTGATACATTCTATTTTTCATTGGGAAGAATTATTTGTGTCAGGTTTGGGATTATCAGAGCTTTTCATTAAAACCTCTGTTGTGGCTTTTGCTAACCATTCATTAGGTGATTCTGTGCCTTACTTTCTACAGACTGTACTGTACTACTGGGGCTGGGCTGTCCATCTGGCTTCCTGTTAGATGCTGGCCTTTGGAAGAACAGGCTAAAGCTTAGAAGACAGAAGGAAAGGGATGGGAAGGTTCTAGATTCTGGCTCTAGCAGTGTGATATTGTCACAGTGACTGGCGATTGCTGCTGGGGCAGTAGGGTGATTCCAGATGCTTGACTCTGAGGAAGAGGCAACATTCTTTGGCAGCTCCGCAAATATTTAGAACAGCATCTCTAGTAGGATCTCAGCAGATTCAGACTCATGGCCTCCAGCACAGGGGGTGGGGGGTGTGGGGGAGGTTGTCCACTGTTTCTGTCTTTCGCTCCTTTAGCAATCATTTCTCCTCCCTTTTGCTTTTCCAATTTTTATAGCCAATTCTCTCTATTAAATTACCTTTTTGAGAAAACTGGAGTAGTTTCTGTTTTCTTGATGGGATCCTGTCAGTTACATAGTACATCTGATCAGATAAATATTTCATCTGTTTATGTAGCTTTGTGCTTATCTCTGCCATTTGTGTCCTCCATCCCTCATTACATATACTTTATGAAAGCAAGGACCTTCTTTTATTCATTTTTAAAAAATTTCTGATGCCCAGAACAGATTCTGTCTAGTAAGTATCTAATATATATTTTCAAAAAAATGAATTAGTGAATACTGCTTGCAGCTTAGAGATGTAAATTTGTTGCCCCAACCTGGTAACCTGATATGGGTAATTTGATATGGTAGCATTCTTGAGCTGGATTTACTCCTTGATTAAGATGATTCTGCTCAGGGGTGCCTGGGTGGCTCAGTGAGTTAAGCCTCTGCCTTTGGCTCAGGTCCTGATCTCAGGGTTCTGGGATCGAGCCCCACATCCAACTCTCAGCTCAGCAGGGAGCTTTCTGCCTCCTCTCCCTCTGCCTGCCTCTCTGCCTACTTGTGATCTCTTTCTGTCAAATAAATGAATAAAATCTTAAAAAAAAAATGACTCTGCTCACCTCTTTGAAGGTGGATCTAGGCATCAAGGAAATGGGAAAAACTGCTTGTTAATTTTAGCCCTACTGATTAATTAGGTGATAAATTACAACCTCAAGCTGGTTTTTTGACTCATAGGATCCTACAGGAGAAATGTAAGCAATAATTAGAACAGAGTCTGGAGATAGTCTGTAGCTTAGGGTTGAGAGAAGAGACGGCAGTGGGTGAACCAAGATAGCACCTTTCCTTGATTCCCAGTTTTGAAGAGCAGCAGAACACTTGGGTGCCATGCACAACAAAAGAGCTGCTGGAATATGGCCATCAACCAATACAGATTTTAATAGTTTTCAACTGTTTATACAGTCAGTGGTCTGGGTCTTTATTTCCAAGTTCACTTATACTTTGTTTAACTAAAATCCGTTAGGCTTAGTGTTCAAGGCACTGAGATAATTACACAGCATTTGGGGGAAAAAGAAAATGCTCACTCCATTTCAGATAGAAGTTTAAGGTCTCATGAGAGCAATAATGGCAGCTGGATCCAAAGGAAAGAATAGAGACCTAGAAATACACTATTATTCAAAGGTTACACAAGAACATTTTGCCACAGAGAGCGAACATCAATTTACTCACACCTAAACAACCTATTTACCAAAGGATTTCCTTTATGAACCAGTGACTTCACACAGCGCCCCAAAGCATGAACACTTGGATACCGAGGATATTGTTTCCTAGCAACAATAACTACACAGAAGCTCTTAAAATTTCCACTCAGCCCCTGGGGACTTCTTAGTGGTACAGAACGTACAGATAAAATTAAGTTGATGTCACTGGATAAAGATGCATGGAGCTAGCACAAATGTAGAAGGATCTGGATGTTAGTGTTTCTCTTTATTACTTGAAACACTCTATTTTGGATACATTTTCCAATCTGAAAATAAAAATTAATCCTCACTGCGTTTAATAGACCTGAAAGGATGGTCTAAAATTGTACTTAAATTGTTTTCTAGATAATATAGATTTTTAAGCTTCTAATCCATGAGTGGGCGGAAGTAAATGTATTTCCCTTGAGGAGCAGCCATAGCCTCACCTCACGTTTCCTGGTGTGGAGCTTGATTGGCTTAGGCCCATTGTTAAAATATCATCCCTTTTGCTGTAGTGACTGGCTCAAAATTAGGCAATAATCCAGGTCTAAAACAATCAGGTCACAGCAATCCCCTGATCAAATTATTTCTTGGAAACAGGGAGGTGACCCAAATTGGTTCACTTTTAGAGAAATCTGGGGCTTTTGTTCAAAAGTTAGAGGAGGGATTTCCCTCTCTCTTTTAGTTGTCAGCAAATAAGAAATATTGAGTGGACAGTGGTTGGTCCAGTTATAGGAGCCAATACGTTCCCTTCCTATATTCATCAGTCTCTACTTGCACTTACTTGAAGTGTCCTAGATCACACTCATGATCATCATTTCAACTATTGTTAGAAAATGACCTATTTAAATAAATCTAATAGTCTGCCACTCTCCCGTTCTTCCTTCTCCTTCTACACAAGGGCAGAAATATTAGGGTTTATCAGTTTCTCTGTTCTTATAGTTGTGTAGATACTTTATATTATAAGGTTGTTAGATATTTATAATTGTGCATCTCAACAGCAGATAAGGATGCCAAATTGGTGTACTCCTTCCAATGGCTCCAAATCTATTTGATATTTATTCTAAAAGCTACTTTGGATTCCTTTCTCACCACATCTGTACCTCTGTGATATCCTAAGAAGCAGTAAACAAACTGTGGAAGATATATATAGAGATTATCTATCTATCTATCTATCTATCTATCTATCTATCATCTATCTATCTATCTATCATCTATCTATTTTTTTATTATGTTCAGTTAGCCAACATGTAGTAGTACATCATTAGTTTCTGATGTAGTGCTCAATGATTCATCAGTTGTGTATAACACCCAGTGCTCATCACAACACGTGCCCTCCTTAATAACCATCACCCATTTCCTCATCCCCTACTCCCCTCTGTAACTCTCAGTTTGTTTTCCTGAGTCCAGAGTCTCTTACTAGGTATTTATCCCAAAGATACAGATGTAGTGAAAAGAAGGGACATGTGCATCGCAATGTTCATAGCAGCAATGTCCATAAAAGCCAAACTGTGGAAGGAGATGTGATGTCCAACAGATGAATGGATGAAGATGTGGTTCACATGAGGGACTATGGACTCTGAGAAACAAACTGAGGGTTTTAGAGGTGAGGGGGTTGAGGGGATGAATAAATCTGCTGGTGGGTATTAAGGAGGGCACGTATTGCATGGAGCACTGGGTGTTATATGTAAACAATGAATCTTGGAACACTACATCAAAAACTAATGAGGTATTGTATGATGACTAACACAACAAAATAAAAAAAGATATGGTTCATATATACAATGGAATATGACTCAGGCATCAGAGAGGATGAATACTCACTATTTGTTTCAACATGGATGGGAGTGGAGGGAATGATGCTAAGTGAAATAAGTCAAGCAGAGAAAGATATTTATCATATAGTTGTACCTATATGTGGAACATAAGGAACAGCACAGAGGATCACAGGGAAAGGGAAGGAAAACTGAATGGGAAGAAATCAGAGAGGGAGACAAACCATGAGAGACTCTGGAAGAAATATTTTTAAAGTGTTTCCACAGTATTAAAAAACCGTAAGTACAAATCTGTGCAGCAATCCACTTAATGTTTGGCTATCAATTATTAATTAGGTTTGTAAGTGATCATTAGAAAATATGTCCTTGTAATAAGTAAAAATACATCTTCCAGGAGGACATTCACTGTGGGATCCTTGTCTACACCTTGTGTTAATAGAAGACAAACCCAGTGTCTTTTCTTCATGATAGCACTCCCCGTTTTCTGATGACACCTCTCCTGATCCCTTTCAGTCTTTCACTCTCCTGGCTCTGGTCTTTGCTAATATCCCATCTATGACGCTTTTCTCCTCTCAGTCATTTCCAGGTTGCTTATATGCTCCTTGAAGTGAGGAGTCCGAAACTGAGAGGTGGCTGTATCTACCCTGTCTTTTCTACCTCTCTGAGTTATCTGGATCCTTTCCCTTACTTCCAAGGTTAATCCTGCCCTGGTCATTGAGCCCCTCCTGACTGATTTAAGAATTCAGTAGCAGCAGATTTGGAATTACATGATGTCCTTCAGATTTGGAATCTAAGAGTCCAGGCATGTTTTGTAGTTTCTTAAGCATCCCCTGAAGAGCCCTCTTATTTTCAGCCAGATCTAGGACCTGATGCACCAGGAACAAAGTCAGTTTTCTCAGAATTCTACCTGTTCCTGTCAAATCTTGGCATCTCCTATGTTTGGCCAATATGAAAATTCCTAGAATGACTTTTTGAGAGTCTTTCTCTTTCATATCTGATTGCTTAATACCACCTAGTCCATGAATCCTTGTATACACTAGATCATCTCCACTTAAAGACTTTTAGACAGCAGGCACTTTGTTTTCAGAGACACCTTCACACATTATATTAACTACATTAAAATGCATTAACATCCCATATTAAACATACTTTACATGTCAGTATAAAAGCATTGTTTTTTTAAAGATTATTTATTTATTTATTTGACACATACAGAGAAAGAGAGAGAGAGAGGACACAAACAGGGGGAGTGGGAAGGGGGGAAGGGGGAAGCCTGCTTCCTGAGCAGGGAGCCCAATGTGAGACTTGATTCCAGGACTCTGGGATCATGACCTGAGCTGAAGGCAGACACTTAATGACTTATAAGGCCACCCAGGCGCCCCAAAAGCATTGGGTTTTAGCTGACTGGTTAATGTTCTATTTGTTTCAAGATTGTATTGTATTGTATATATTTGTTTTGTATATTGTATAATTCGTATATATGTGTGTGTATATATATGTATGTGTTTTCTTATATTTAAAGTTTATATCGTATATATTTAAGACTGTACTTTTCTCTATGTGTTTTTGAGCCAATAATTTAAGACCCTGGAAAAACTCATAGCATCTAAGACACTTTGCCTATAGTGCTTGATGGCAAAATGGCTTGGCTAGATCCCAGATACCAATAGGGCTTTAGTGCATTGCCTAAGATTTGCTTTCAAGTTTTCTTTTTTGGAATATATCCAGTTCCTCTTAAATTTTTCACTGATGGGAATCCTGCTATGATCATCAGATCTCCTGACCCTAATTGTTCACCTGTCCTGAATTCTAAATTAGCCAGCCACCTATAATTTCTTAGCATGAAGTTGCCTGGCAAGTTGGACTGCTGCAATAGCTATACCCTTGGGTTGTCTAGGTGCCATCTCTGAGACCAAACGTCTGTCTGACTCTATTCTGACCTTCTCTATCATTTTCCTGGCCCCATGCTGATGAGATGCTTACAAGCTGTATGCCATGCCTCTCTAACTCATTCTAGTCTGTGTGGGTGGCTAACAAGGAGCAAGAATTTTTACAGTCTAATCGCTGGTCTTACTGGTCTTCTATTCCAGCAGCACAAGTGCAAATTAGCATTTGACAGTCACATTTTTTCCCCCTTCAGACTCAAATATAGGATCTAATATTGTCCCCATAAAATGTTACCTAATTCAGTTTGACTTGCTGTTCTAGCCCGTTGAGGGTTTTTTAAAATCCTTATTTGCTCACCCTCTTAGTTTCATGTTATCTTCAAATTTGATAAACGTGCCTTTTATCATTATTCCCTTGATTGAGACAAATGCGGAATGGCAGAGACAAAGATTGAGCCTTGTAACACTTTCTTGGCAATATCCCTCTAGGTCGATATCAAAAGTCTTTGATCAGCACTTTACGGGGTGGCACCAGAATTTATCCATTTAATATTTGTGTAACTGTTTTAGCCTCGAGTCTGTATCTCTGTACTATCACATTTTCCTCATTTTCTGATTTTGCAATTCTATCAAATAAGAAAGTGAGGTCTGTTTTGACTTGAGTTTAGAGAAATTGAGTTGCCTCCATCAATTACTGATTTCCTTTCCATGGGGACCAGGGCTAGAATCCCACCCAGATTTTACAAAACAGCCACCTGCCATTTATATTTTATTTGTCTTAATTGTCAAAGGGAGAATATTAAGTCTCAGAAAAAAATTCTTATCCACCTCTTTCCAATTTACATTAATAATCATGGAGTAGATTTTTCCAGGATATGTACTTATGGCCAATTTTTTTATAGTCTTAAAACCCTTTTACATTGTGTATATATTTAATGAACACTCCCTCCCTAAAAAACCAATTTGGGCAAAAGATGAAAATAAATGTGACTGTTAACTCTTGTTTCTAAGTCCTGCCAAGATCTGGGTACATCTTTCTTTCTTTTTTTTTTTTCTTCTAAAGATTTTATTTATTTATTTGAGAGAGAGAATGAGAGACAGAGAAAGCCAGAGAAGGGGGAGGGTCAGGGGGAGAAACAGGCTCCCCGCTGAGCAGGGAGCCGGATTCAGGACTTGATCCTGGAACTCTAGGATCATGACCTGATCTGAGGGCAGTTGCTTAACCAACTGAGCCACCCAGGTACTCTGGGTACACCTTTCTTGAAGATGAATTTCAACCAAATAAAATTGAACTCTTTGTAAATTTCTTTAAGAACTCTCTTCTAAAATTGAGACAGCCTTTTGCTTCATACTGCTGTCATGGAATGGAAAGGGCCTTGCTTGTTCAGCTCATCTCAGATGAGGTCCTGGAGTTATGGTGGCTAGATGCCACCACCTCTGCCAACAATTTCTGCTCTGGATTTAAAGGAAGATCAAAACCCCTCTCCATTTTGAAACAGTTGTTTCATTGTGGTCCTTTACACCTATATTCTCTAAGCAGTGGAATGACCACATTCACTTGAACATATGAAAAAAAGATTAGTCCATAAGCAGAGAATCTTGTATGTCAATATCAGAATGTCATTTAAGATTGTATTAAAATCATATTTAGGATTATATATTACTTAAGAATGCTTGATCTGGAGATGCCTGGGTGTCTAAGTCGGTTGGGCCTCTGACTTTGGTTCGGGTCATGATCCTGGGGTCCTGGGATCGAGCCCCGAGTTGGGCTCCCTGCTCAGTGGGGAGCTTGCTTCTGCCTCAGCCCCTCCCCTCCACTCGTGTTCTCTCTCTGGCTCTCTCTCAAATAAATAAATAAAATCTTAAAAAAAAAAAAAGAATGCTTGATCTGGGGCACTTGGGTAGCTCAGTCAGTTAAGTTCCCAGCTCTTGGTTTCAGCTCAGGTCATGATCTCATGGGTTGTGGAACTGAGCCCCACATAGGGCTCTGCACTGAGTGGGGAATCTGCTTCAAGATTCTGTTCCTCTGCCCTGCCCCTGCTCACGTGTGCTCTTTCTCTCTCAAATAAATAAATCGTAAAAAAAAAAAAAGAAAAAAGCTTGATCTATTGGGCATCCTTAAAGGCATACATTATTGTTTTATTTAAAAGAATAAAAAATGAAACAGGCCTAGAGAAAGATGTCACCTCTGAATTTGATAAGCACCCAAAATGCTACATGCAGCCTTATGCCTAAAGTACAAATTATCTTTGGAGATAATAAGACTGTGAACAAGTCAAGTAGAAACCAAGGTAATTACCCAGCTAATCCTAATGTAATATTACTTTACCCTTACTGCTTTGGCAATGTTATTGTTGGCCTGGAACGCTAGATTAATAGTTTAGATGATAATCTCAGTTAGGTAGTTTAATTTTCATGACCACTTTATATCCAAAATGTGGAAATGATTCAGAATATCTTCATGGCATTTTTATTTTGACGAGTCATGTGTGTCCTAGTTTGATTGCTTGTGAGTCCATGCCTGAATGGTTACTGAAAAATTCTTCTTTCCTTTTTTTGGGTCTTTCTTTTTTTTTGGGAGGGGATGCCACTTTTCACTGAGGAATTTTAATGATAAGAAATGGTGATTTGTCAATAAAACACATTTTGGGAGAATCCATTAAAAAATTAAATTAAAAAAGCTTCACCCAAACAACCTATGGTAAAATGGTTATGATATGCTGTTAGGAGGAAATAAGCATCCTAAAAATGCATGCATATGTGTATATATAATCAAGAATATATATGGAAATAGTTAATAGTGGTTATATACAGATGTTAGGATTTTGGGTGATTTTTTAATCGAAATTTTTAAATTTAAATTCAAGTTAGTTAACATATAGTGTAGTATTAGTTTCAGGAGTAGAATTTAGTGATTCATCACTTACATGTGATACACAGTGCTCATTCTAATATGTACCCTCCTTAATGCCCATATCCCATTTAACCTATATTCCCAGCAGGTCCCACCCACAACCTTCACTTTTTTTTCTACATTTAAGAGTCTTTTATGGTTTGCCTCCCTCTCTGTTCTATTTTATTTTTCCTTCCTTTGCCCTATGTTCATCTATTTGTTTCTTAAATTCCACAAATAAGTGAAATCATATGATATTTGTCTTTTTCTCACTTATTTTGCTTAGCATAATGCACTCTAGTTCCATCCACATCGTTGTGATTGGCAAGATTTCATTCTTTATGATCACAAAGTAATATTCCATTGTGTGTGTATACACACACACACACACACACACACACACCATATCTTCTTTGTCCATTCATCATTTGATGGATATTTGGGCTCTTTCCATAATTTGGCTATTGTTGATAATGCTGCAGTAAACATTGGGGTGCATGTGCTCCTTTGAATCAGCACTTTTGTATTTTTTGGATAAACACCTAGTAATGCAATTGTTGGGTCATAGGGTAATTTTATTTTTAACTTTTTTGGGAACCTCTATACTGTTTTCCAGAGTGACTGCACCAGTTTGCATTCTCACCAACTGTGCAAAAGGATCCCACTTTCTTCACATCCTTGCCAACATCTGTTTCCTGAGTTGTTAATTTTAGCCATTCTGACAGGTGTAAGGTCATACCTCAGTGTGGTTTTGATTTGTATCTCCCTGATGATGAGTGATGTTGAACATCTTTTCATGTGTCTGTTAGCCAACTGGATGTCTTCTTTGAAAAAAATGTCTATTCATGTCTTCGGTCCATTCCTTAACTGGATTTCTTTTTTCCATGTTGAGTTTGATAAGTTCTTTATAAATTTTGGATACTAACCCTTTTTCAGATACATCATTTGCAAATATCATCTCCCATTCCATAGGTTGCCTTTTAGTTTTGTTGATTGTTTCTTTTGCTGTGCGGAAGCTTTTTATCTTGATGAAGTCCCAATAGTTCATTTTTGCTTTTGTTTCCCTTGCCTCCAGAGATGTGTCTAGTAAGAAGTTTCTATGGCTGAGGTCAAAGATGTTACTGCCTGTGTTCTCCTCTAGGATTTTGATGGTTTCTTGTCTTACAATTTAGGTCTTTCATCCATTTTGAATTTATTTTTGGGTATGGTGTGAGAAAGTGGTCCAGTTTCATTCTTTTGCATGATGCTGTCCAGTTTTCCCAACACCATTTTTTGAAGAGACTGTCTTTTTTCCATTGGATATTCTTTTCTGCTTTGTCAAATATTTGTTTGCTATATAGTTGTGCCTCCATTTCTGGGTTCTCTATTCTGTTCCATTGATCTATTCTTTTTTTAAATTTTTTGTAATTACCATACTGTCTTGATGATTATAGCTTTGTAATATAGCTTGAAATCCGGAATTGTGATGCTCCCCATTTTGCTTTTCTTTTCCAACATTACTTTGGCTATTTTGGGGTCTTCTGTGGGTCCATACAAATTTTAAAATCGTTTTTTCTAGCTCTCTGAAAAGTGCTGGTGTTATTTTGATATGGACTGCATTGAATGTGTAGATTTCCTGGGTAGTATAGATATTTTAATAGTATTTGTTCTTCCAATCCATGAGCATGAAATGTTTTTCCATTTCTTTGTGTATTCTTCAATTTCTTTCATAAGTATTCTATAGTTTTCAGTGTAAAGATATTTTACCTCTTTGGTTAGGCTTATTCCTAGATATCTTATGGGTTTTGATGCAATTGCAAATGGAACAGATTCCTTGATCTCTCTTTCTGCTCCTTCTCTATTGGTGTTTAGAAATGCAATAGACTTTGATGAACTATACCAGTTCTGACAATTTTTTGGTGGAGTCTTTTGGGCTTTCTACATAGAGTATCATGTCATCTGCAAATTATGAAATTTTGACATCTTCCTTGCTGGTTTGGAAGCCTTTTATTTCTTTTTGTTGTCTGATTGCCTTTTATTTCTTTTTGTTGTCTGATTGCTAGGAACACAAGCAGGGGGAGTGGGAGAGGGAGAAGCAGACTTCCCGCTGAACAGGGAGTCTGATGTGGGGCTCAATCCTGGGACCCTGGGATCACGACCTGAGCTAAAAGCAGATGCTTAACAACTAAGCCATCCAGGCACCCCTGTATTTTTTTTTAATTTCTTCTTTAATTTCCTGATTAACCCATTCATTCTTTAGTAGAATGTTCTTTAACCTTCAGGTATTTATGGTCTTTCCAAATTTTTTCTTGTGGTTGACTTTAAGTTTCAAAGCACTGTGGTCTGAAAATATGCATTGTATGATCTTAAATCTTTTTGTACTGGTTGAGGTCTGATTTGTGTGACCCGAATAGGGTCTTCAGACCCTATTTTGGAGAATGTTCCATGTGCACTCAAAAAGAATGCGTATTCTGCTGCTTTAGGACGAAATCCTCTGAATATGTCTGTTAAGTCCATCTGTCCAGTGTGCCATTCAAAGCCACTGTTTCCTTATTGATCTTCTGCTCACATGATCTGTCCATCTCTGTGAGTGGAGTGTTAAAGTCCCTTACTATTATTATATTGTTATCAATGAGCTTCTTAAGTTTGTTATTAAATGATTTATATATTTGGCTTCTCCCAAGTTTGGGGTATAAATCTTTACAGTTGTTAGACCTTTTTATTATATAGACCCCTTTATCATGAGATAGTGCCTTTCTCCATCTCTTAGTACAGTCTTTGGCTTAAAATCTAGTTTGTCTGATATAAGTATGGCTACTCCATCTTTCTTTTGATTTCCATTAGCATGATAAATAGTTCTCTACCCCCTCACTTTCATTCTGGAGGTTCTTTGGGTCTAAAATGAGTCTCTTGTAAGTAGCATATTGAAGGGTCTTTTTTTTCTTTATCCATTCTGATACCCTATGTCTTTTGGTTGGAGTATTGAGTCCATTTATAGTCAGAGTAATTATTGATAGATACGATTTTAGTGCCATTGTATTACCTGTAAAGTCATTGTTCCTGTAAATTATCTGTTTCTTTCTAGTCTTTGTTGCTTTTGGTCTCTTTTTTCCCTGCTCAAAGGGTCTTTTCTAATATTTCTAGCAGAGTTGCTTTAGTGTTCACAAGCTCCTTTAGGTTTTGCTTGTCTTGGAAAGTCTTTATCTCTTCTTCTATTCTAAATGACAGCCTTGATGGATAAAGTATTCTTGGCTGCATATTTTTCCCACTTAACATGTTGAATATATCATGCCACTTTTTTTCTGGCCTGTCAAGTTGCTGTAGACAGATCTGTTGCTAACCGTATGTATCTACCCTTGGAGGTTAAGGACTTTTTGCTGTAGCTGCTTTCAGAATTCTCTTTACCTTCATACTTTGCAAGTTTCACTAAATTGTCTTGGTGTTGACAGGGTTTTTGTTGATTTTAAGGGGAGCTCTCTGTGTCTCTTGGACTTGAATTCCTGTTTCCTTCCCCAGAGTAGGGAAGTTCTTAGCTATAATTTGTTCAAATAAACCCTCTGCCACCTTTTCCACTCTTCTTCTTCTGGGACTGGTATGATACAGATATTATTGTGCTTTGTGGAATTACTGAGTTCCCTCAGTCTATATTTGCAATCTAATAGTTTTCTTTCGTTCTTCTTTCAGTTTCATTATTTTCCATAGTTTTATCTTCTATATCACATATATGATCCTCTGCTTCTTCCATCCTTGTTGTGATTACATCCATTCAGTTTTGCATCTCAGTTATAGCATTTTTTATTTCAGCCTGACTAGTTTTTAGGTCTTTTATCTCTGCAGCCAGTTTCTCTGGTGTCTTCTATGTTTCTTTCAAGCCTCACTAATATCCTTATGACTATTGTTTTAAATTCTTCTTCAGATATATTGGTTATATCTGTTTTGAACAAATCTCTCATGATTTCTTCTTGATCTTTCTTTTGGGGAGAATTCCTCCATGTTGTCATTATATTTATGTTTCTATCTTTTGCAAATTATGAATACTTGTTATGTTTCCTGGTCCTGAGAGTAATGTTATATTAAGAAGTGGTCATACCCTATCCAGGGCTTGGTGCTTCAGGAAATGTTTCTGGTGTATGCTGTGTGCACTCTGCTATTGTATATTGGTTGCCCTTTCCCATATATCAGTCCTCTACAGAGTTCCTCCATGCTTGCAGTGGGGAGAGTTTGGACCTTTAACTAGGTGTGCTGTGATTTGTTTGTTAAGATAACCCTGAAAAAAAAAAAGTCTGATCCACAAAAAGAAAAGCAAAAGGAACAAAAAAGCAAATGGACAAACAAAAAATTATAAGCCTGATTTCAAAGAGTAGGAAAGAAAGAAAGAAAAAAATGAAGCCTGATCCAAAAAATGAGAAAAGGAAACAAACCAATAAACCAACAAACAAAAAACTATAAGCCTAATATCAAAGAAAAAAAAGATAAGATAAAAAAATAGAAAGCTTGGTCCTATTTCCATCAGAACTGAAGCTGATGCTTTGGACCACTCTATGATCAGTAGACTTGGTACATGCAAGGGGCCTGTGTTGGTCTTCTGACGAAGAGTCTGTTGAGCTGGCTCACAGTGAGACCTGTCCTTGTAAAGATGCCCCTGCAGGGTGCAAGCGAATGGGGTTTGGTGTAAGCAACTCCAGTCTCCACTGGGGGCGCTGTGTTTCTCTCTGAAGTCTGACCATGCTGGTGGGTGGGGGGATGGAAAATGTCATCACTCTGCCCTCTCTTCGCCTGGGAGGGGAACTTGAAGCCAGTGCTGCTCAGGAGGCCCTCACAGAAGAGCGAGGAGTCTCCTGTGTCCCAGTCTTTCATCAGATCTCTGCCCCAATCTGTCTTTCCTGGGGCCATTGGCATGCCCAGCACCATAGTTCTCCTGTGTTTTAACTCTGACCAGAAGTTGGGATTCAAAACTCCAAATCTTAAAGGGCTCCACAAGACGTCGACCTGCTCTCCTCCCCCAGAGAAGAGTCCTGCAGCACTGTGCCCGGCACGATTCTGTCCCAGAAAAGCAGTCTCACAGGTGTACACATGGTGGCTGGAGTCCATGATGAAGCACAGCTGACAATGGCCTCTGCCTGAGCCTCTGTTCCCTGCTGTGGAACAGCTGCTCAGTGTCACCGGGTGGGCATTTTGTCCTTGCAGAGGCAATACACCCTCTTCCAAAAACTCCAGGAAAGGGAATGATCTCTCCCGGTGTGTATGGCCACTCACCACAGCGTATTGTGTGAACCCTTCACATCACTCTCTGGTGCTGGCTCTCTTTCCCTGACTTTGCTCTGTGAAAAGGATTCCCTCCTTTGGCACCCTGGCTTTTCTCTCCCCCAATTCCAAGCTCTGAACATTGCATCTGCCACATTCTCTCCCTCCAATTGTGTAGCTTGTTTCCTTAATCCTCAGATCGATTTTCTAGTTGCTCAACATGATTTGATGTTGATCTGGCTGTGTTCCAGGGAGGATGCAAGCTCAGGCTCCCCCTACTACTCTGCCATCTTAACTCTTCCCCTGTGACTTTTTTAATTCCAAAAATTTTATGTGGTAAACATGTAATGCTTTAAAATTTTTTAAAAAAGATTTTATCTATTTTTGTGCGTGTGTGAGAGAGAAGGAGACAGAGAGCTCGTGTGCATGCACATGAGTTGGGGGGAGGGACAGGGGAGAAGCAGACTCCCCACCAAGCAGGGAGCCTGATGTGGAACTCAGTCCCAGGACCCTGGGATCATGACCTGAGCTGAAGGCAGACACTTAACCAACTGAGACACCCAGGCCCCTCATGTAATACTTTAAAAAATAAAACCCCAATATACTTTGTGTGTGTGTGTGTGTGTGTGTGTGTGTGTGTGTGTGTATCCTAAAATTGTCCAAATAGATTTTGGGAAAGTGAACTTCAAATCTGTGGATATTATTTAAATAACCTGTAGAGGGCACTCAAGACCTTCCAAATTCATAGGCAGAGAGGATATTGTCTGAAAATTTTGTTTTTTTAGTTGCAGGAGTTTTAGATTTTTCCTGATGATTTCAACTTTGGATCACTGATGCTCAGAAGGTTTTATTTTAAAATTCATTTATGTTAAAAGACACTGCAAAATTGTGATTAATATACCTTGTCACAAATTCAAAATTTCAGCTAGAAGTATCTGTTTACATTTAAAACACATGTGACTCTAATTGATTGCTATAGTAACTATAACAAATTACTTGTTTTGCTATATTTAATGCTGACATTATCATCTTTTTATGACTGTCTTGAAGAGGACAGTCTTTACTATTTTAGCTCTGCATGAGTTAACAAATATCTATGTGCAGCAAATGATGCAGACTCATTTTGCAAATCTCTCAGTTATTATGATCATGTAGCTGGAAAAAAATAATGCATTAAATTAAAAATGACCATCCCATCAGGTCAGAGTTTATTTTCAACTTATACTAATTATTTGCCTAGCCCTTGATTTCTTTTAGGTATATTTTTTAGTCTCATATCCCTTTTTCACTCACACTCTGACAATATTGAGACTCACTCAATCTAATTTCTTTTTTTTTAAAAAGATTTTATTTATTTATTTGACAGAGAGAGAGATCACAAAGAGGCAGAGAGGCAGGCAGAGAGAGAGGACGAAGCAGGCTCCCTGCTGAGCAGAGAGCCTGATGTGGGGCTCGATCCCAGGACCCTGAGATCATGACCTGAGCCGAAGGCAGAGGCCTTAACCCACTGAGCCACTCAGGCACCCCCCATCACTCAATCTAATTTCTAAATTGAATGCTTTCCCCATTTGTGGATGTGAAGTATGTAGTCTCTGCCCTGGGTTTTCACAGATGTATTGCACACAACTTATCATAGTCATATAGTAGCAAGCTCACGTATCCAAGACAGGGAAATTTTATTTCTCAATGAGATAGATTTCTCCTGCAATTCTCAGCCATCGTCAAATATCCCATATTTTTTGGCTTCCCTCTGGGATCGGTTGGATAGCGTTAGCAACTAGGAGGCCATGTATTTTTGTGGCTCAGAAACTATTATACATTCTTGTATACTTTCTCGGTTTTGGAAATCCATGTGACTAGAATGTTGTAGAGCTGACAGTTCATAGTTGTTTGTATCTATAGCTTATCTCACTCATTTCCACGTGCTAGATTGGTGTCATGGAGGTTATTGTGGCAGGCATGTTGGGTACATTAATATCTGTGTTTTAAAAATTGCATTGTGTGTGGGTATTACAGGGGAAAAATTATACAATTGTTACTGGTTTTGCTGGAATGGAATTGATTTTTTACTCTGTGTAATTTGGCGGTTACATTGATGAAACATGTGGCTTGCTGCCATTTTATTTATGTTGAGGGTTTTATTTCTGATGTCCACAAAGTAGAAAGACAGGCAAATGTAAATTTGTCTTTGAAGCTGCTTGGTGTGAAGTTTGGGGGCAGCAATTAGGAAAGGGCGTTGCTCTGTGGTTATTGCCTGACCTCAGGCTGGGGAAGAAATGTGGTGATTATCATTTTCACTTTTCAGAGGGGGAAAATGAAAGCACAGACTTCCATGACCTGATTGAGAAAGCTGAATGCTTCTAAGTTTCTAACTGTGGAAATGGGGCCAGTAATCTGTGCTACCTGACTCATAGGGAAGATGAAAAAGGTCATTTTGCAAAGTTACAGCTACAGAAGGCTTCTTAGAAGCATTCTATCATCAAATACTTAGAAGCATTACACAGACATCACATGTTGTTCAGAATGAGTTTATAGCAGCAGTTCTCAAATGAGGGTGATTGACCCTGCCCAAGGGACATTTGGCAACATCTGGGGACATGTTTGTCTATTACAGTTTGGGATGAATGCTATTAGTTTCTAGTAAGTAGAGGCCAGGGATGATGCTAAATGTCCTGGGATGATCAGGAGAGTCTTCCACCACAATTATCCAGCCTAACATGCCAATAAGTGCTGATGTTGAGAAGCCCTGGCTGTCGAATGCTGTGGTTGGTAAAAGTGTTCATATTAAAACTATTTGTATTTGGTGCTGGTGATGTGATAAATGGTTCATATTGATACCTAGATATTGTTCTTTACAAAAGGGAGGTACAGAATTATTCTGTACTCAAATTCCAAACAGAATTTCTTCACTTAAAATCCAAGCCCCTCACCCCCACCCCTGGCCTAGACAATAAATTTGTGGTCATACACTACAGGAGACAGGAAGAAGGGAAAGGGCTTCTTAGGTAATCTGAATAATAAACATGACCTTTCTGGGCTCTTCAGTTTAAAAGACCTTGAAAGTCAGCTGGATGCCTACATCTACAAACTCTCTGAAGAATGCTCTTCACCCTGAACTCCCACAGTGCATACAATAATTTAAGACTTCAAGGAAGGAATAAGGGGGGAAGAGAGGTACAGAGGGAAGAATCAGTTGTGAATTTGGGAAGCTGTGTGCCTGCCTCTGCTTCTTCCAGCTGAATTCTGGGGGTGGTGATAGGACTCTGGAGAGCTGCTCTAATCTTCTAGATTTGAGCAAAGTCTGCTCTTGATGCTGGAGACAAGCAAGATCGTAGAGAAAACTTTTCATTCTACCACTTGGGGGAACAGGCAGTATATTCTATTAGGTTGTGAAGACAACAGAGAAAGCTCTGTCTGAGTTTCTTGTGGATTCATAACAGTGAAGGAGGATTTCAGAAGGTTTCTGGTTGCAACACACACTGGAGAGAACCCATGGTCCTCTAAGGGATCTCAGGCTTGCCTCGTTGGAAGGATGCAGTGCACACAGGGATCAAAGACCCAGTTAAGTTTTGAGCACATTACAACTGCTGGAGAGTTGAGTGGGAGCTGAGTGAACACCCGTAGAATGTCTAGTCTCCATTGGAGTGAGATCTGATTTCGCCTGTGCTGGGCTCCAGACAGGACAGGTTCCTTCTGAAGTCACTTGAGTGCAGTCAGAGTCCCAGGTCCCAACAGCCTGCACATGAGATGTGAACACCCTCTCCCCACTCCGTGGGGGTGATGTGTCTATAAACACTGCCAGAGATTAGAATCAACCCCAGAGGGAGAAGTGTCATAACTGAAGTATGAACTAAGGTATATCTTGTCTGCTCTCACAGAAGTGCTATTTACCTCTGTGCCCTCTCAGCTCACTGTCAATACGAGGTGTAAGAGCAGGAAGAAAAGGGCAATCCTCGTGTTATTGCACTTACACCTGAAGTAAGTGCTCTAAGAAATTTCTGTATTTAAAAGAGTAGATAGACGTTGCTGGGTCTGAGCCATACATCTAAAATTAAATTGTAGAAAATAAAGAATGCATTTTGACACATTTTAGTTTGTAGACTGAAATTCTTATCCATTTTAGCTGTATCTATGGGGAAAAAAAGTAGAGTTTATGAAGTCTAGTGTTTCATACCCAATTTCCATAGAATATCTAAGGGCCATATTAGAATTCCACCAAGAAGAGATATGGTTAGTTTCCCATGAAACAATATGGCTGGGACTTGAAAAGTAGAGGGAACTACTTTTTCTCCCTGAAGAATCTCTATTTTGATCTTTCAATTATATAGATGGGGACTCAATTTCCAGAAGTTCAGGTTAGTGAAACATGGATTTTTAAATAAAATTATACTGAAGGAATCATTTAGCAAGTCTTGTTATGGTACATTTTCAGATTTTTCAGAGATAATTTGGTTTAGTCCATATACTGCCTGGAAGTGAAGATAATTCTAGCCATTTATCTAGATTGCTTTTGGAACATCACTTCTGGTTATTAATTTTCATTCCAAAAGCAAGATTCTGGTTGGGTTACTTTTCTAGAGCTTAGAACAGTCAATACTCATGAGAATTCTTTGAGAAATTCCATATAAATATTTATCTTTAAAAACTATGCTTGTCTGTCTTCCCTGTTGAAGATTACCTTTTACTAAAAGGTATTACTCTACAGGCAAGTTCTGTGATACCTGGTTAGACTCCATATAGTGGGCATTTTAATTCTGAGGTAAGTAGTTTTGAAGAAGTTATATACAAAATATGTCTAACAAGTTAGAAATTGTGCTCCAGAATAAACCTGGGAAATAAATACTGGTGTTTAAATACACACCTTGTATCAAAAGTGTCCTCTTGTGATCAAAATTTTAGCTGCCATTGATTTAGTGTCCTTACAGGGTCATGTCTAGAGGTAGACATTTTATATACCATGAACATAGCATTCATCTTTACAATAGTTATTTGGGAAGAAATTTTTAATCTTCATTATAATGATTAAGAAACTGAGGTTTAGAAGTCTTAAGTAACATGGCTATAAATCTTGTTATACTGTTTCCAAAATCTTTCTTCCCCAGCACATTGCTTAGTTTCTTATTAATTACTTTATACAACTATAAGTATACTACTTTATATACTATAAGTATACACTTATACTACTAGTTCATACTTTTAGTTTCATATTATAGAAAGAATTATTCTATACCAATAGGTTGAACCATATGAAAGTGCTGCTATTTGACCCTTTTGAATCTAAAACAACAATCTCATATGATTAATCTTAATATATTATGATATGCAGTGGACAAACTCAGTCATGATTGTGGGTTTGGATGCTATGGGAATTGACAGATTTTTTTTTAATTATTTATTTGTCAGAGAGAAACTGAGAGAAGGGGAAGGAAGAAGCAGGCTCCTTGCTGAGCAAAGAGCTTCATGCGGAACTCCATCCCAGGACCCTGGGATCATGATCTGAGCTGAAGGCAGATGCTTAACCAACTGAACAACCCAGGCGTCCCTACAGACTGGCTTTGATCTATTGAGCTACCCACATCTCAGATTGCACTGCTAATCTGTAATCTTGAATAGAGTGAAATACTTGAAAAGCAATGCATATGTCATTTTGAATCCATCACCCCGGGAGAAAAGATGTCAAAGCAGTTCTTGTGTGATGGAGAGACAGACATAGAATCAAAAACCTAGATTCTAGTCTCAGCTCTGCCAGCTTATGACTGATAAATTGTAGCTGCCCCAAATCTCAGCTATCTCTTTTGTGAAATGAGGCTAATCATAACTACCTCATACAGTTGTGAGGATTAAATAATTTAATTTAAAAAAATGATTGCATGCCTACAATGCTCAGGCATTATGATGAGCTTTTGGTATAAACAGATCAATAAAATCTTTACCCTGTCTTTTTTCTGAAAGAGCTCATTGTCTTAAGAGAGGTATGAAAATAAATAAGTACAATATACTGTTAAAAGTGTTAAAATAAAGGAATGTAGAAAATGTTACAAGACTAGCAAGGGGGAAATGCAGCACACATCCATTGGAACTGAAGATTAAGAGCAGAAAGCTCATGGATGGTGTTTATATTCTAATAAGTCCTTATTAAATATTGGTAAATGAGTAAGTGATTCATCTGGTTGAGGAATAAAACTTCACTTTCTTTGCCTTTTCCATTTCCTCACCACTTTCTCACTTTTCAAATCATGTCAGCCTAGCTTGTGTCTCTACTCTTCTCATAAACCTTTTCTTGTAATAGCTTCTTCATCTTCTCCTCCTCCTCCTCCTCATTCTTCTTTACAATGTAACAAAGAAGAAAAATATATTCCTAGCAAGACTGGCAAGACTAGCAATCTGACATAAAGAGAAAAGAAAAAGAAAGAAAGAAAAAGCATCCAAATTGGTAAGAAAGAAGTAAAACTCAACTATTGGCAGATGACATGATAATACATTTAGGAAACCTTAAAGACTCCACCCAAAAACAACTAGAATTGATATATGAATTTAGTAAGGTCAAAGGATACAGAATTGATATACAGAAATCTGTTGCATTTCTATACACTAATAATGAAGTAGCAAGAAGAAAAATTAAGAAAATAATCCCATTTACAATTGCACAAAAATAACAAAATACTGAGGAATACACTTAAACAAGGAGGTGAAAGACCTATACTCTAAAAACTATAAATAATGATGAAAGAAATTGAATATGACAGAGACAAATGGGAAGATTCCATGCTTATGGATTTATACAACAAATATTGTTAAAGTGTCCATACTACCTAAAGGGATCTACAGATTTCAAGCAATCATTATCAAATTACAAATAGCATTTTTTCACAGAATTAGAACAAATAATCCTAAAATTCATATGGAACCACAAAAGACTCCAAATAGCCAAAGCAATCTGGAAAAAGAAAAACAAAACTGGAGGTACCATAATCCCATATTTCAAGATATGCTACAAAGCTGTAGTAATCAGAACAGTACAGTACTGGAATAAAAACATACATAAAGATCAATGAAACAGAATAGAGAGCCCAGAAATAAACCCATGATTATATGGTCATTTAATCTTCAACAAAAGAGGCAAGAATATGCACTGGGAAAAACTCTTCAAAAAATGTTGTTAGGAAAACTAGACAGCTAATGCGAAAGAATAAAACTGGACCACTTTATTAAATTATGCACAAAAATAAATTCAAAATAGATTAAACATCTGAATGTGAGACCTGATATCATAGAACAGGCAGTAATTTCTTTGACATCAGCCACATCAAAATCTTTCTAGATATGTGTCTCGAGGCAAGGGAAACAAAAGCAAAAATGAACTGTTGGGACCACATCAAAATAAAACGCTTCTGCACAGCAATGGAAAACAACAACAACAACAACAACAAACAACCCTAAAAGAAAGCCCACTGAATGGGAGAAGATATTTGTAAATGACATATCCAATAAAGGGTTAGTATCCAAAATATATAAAGAACTGATACGACTTAATACCAAAAAACCCCCACAAATAATCCAATTAAAAAATGAATAACAGACATTTCTCCAAAGAAGACATATAGATGGCTGACAGAAACATGAAAAATGCTCAACATCAGTAGTCATCAGGAAAATGAAAATCAAAACTATAATAAGAAATCACTTTACACCTGTCAAATGGCTAAAATAAAAAAAACACAAGGAAGAATAAATGTTGGCGAGGATGTGGAGAACAAGGAATCCTTGTGCCTATTGGTGGGAATGCAAACTGGTGCAGCTATGGTAGGAAAGAGTATAGAGATTCCTCAAAAAGTTAAAAACAGAACTACTATATGATCCCGCAATTCCACTACTGGGTATT
Organism: Nasua narica; assembly: GCA_028533885.1. Lineage (NCBI taxonomy): Eukaryota > Metazoa > Chordata > Mammalia > Carnivora > Procyonidae > Nasua > Nasua narica. The sequence continues at coordinate 34,291,616 of CM052800.1, read as the reverse complement.
TACTCAAAGTATATGAAAACCCCTGCAATGCCTGGGTGGTTCTGTCAGTTAGGTGTTGACTTTTTTTTTTTTTTTTTTAATTATTATTATTTTTTACTATGTTAGTCACCATACAATACGTCATTAGTTTTTGATGTAGTGTTCCAAGATTCATTGTTTATGTATAACACCCAGTGCTCCATGTAATCTGTGCCCTCCTTAACACCCATCATCAGGCCAACCCATCCCCCACCCCCAAAACTCTTAGTTTGTTTCTCAGAAACAAAATCTTTAATGGTTCATCTCCCCCTTCTATTTCCCCCCCTTCACTTTTCCCTTCCTTCTCCTAATGTGCTTCATGTATTCCTTATGTTCCACAAGTAAGTGAAACCATACAATAATCGACTTTCTCTGCTTGAGTTATTTCACTCAGCATAATCTGTTCTAGTCCCATCCATGTTGATGCAAAAGTTGGGTATTCATCATTTCTGATGGCTGAGTAATATTCCATTGTATATATGGATCACATCTTTTTCCATTCGTCTGTTGAAGAGAGTCTTGGCTCTTTCCACAACTCGGCTATTGTTAGGCATTCGACTCTTGAATTTCTGCTCAGGTTATGATTCTGGGGTCATAGGACTGAGAACCATGTGAGGCTCTCCACTCAGTGAGGAGTCTGCTTCTCTCTCTTTCCTTCGCCCTCTGTCCCTCCCCCAGCTCACACACACACTCTCTCTCTCAAACAAATAAATATTTTTAAAGAAAGTATATGAAAACCCCTCTGTTTTTTGAAGCATTAGTTACGGTAGCCAGATTATGGAAGCAGACCATGTTAGAGAGATGGATGGCTAAAGAAGATGTGTATATATATATTCAGTGGATATTATTCATCCATAAAAAAAGTATCAAGTCTTGCCATTTGTAACAATGTGGATAGATCTAGAGAGTATAATGCTAAGTGAAATAAGTGAGAGAAAGGCAAACATCATATGGTTTTATTTATATGTGGAATTTAAGAAACAGAACAAATGAACAAAGAAAAAAAAAGAGATAAACCAAAAAACAGACACTTTACTATAGAGAACAAATTTATGGTCACTAGAGGGGAGGTGGGTAGGGGGATGGGTGAAATAAGAGAAGGGGATTAAGAATATATTTACCATGATAAGCACTGAGTAATGTATAGAATTGCTGAATCACTATATTTCATGCCTGAAGCTAGTATAACACTGTATGTTAACTATACTGGAATTAAAATTTTTAAAAAACCTGGCAAGACAAGGAAATATTTCAAGTGTATGGCAAAGCAAACAATTAGCAGAGTGAAATTCCAACCTATGGAATGGGAGAAAATATTTGCAAACCATACATCTGTTAAGATATTAGTATCCAAATATTCAAGGAACTCAAGCAACTTGATAGTAAAAAGCCAAAAACCTAGTTAAAGAATGGGCAAAGGACCTAATTACACATTCTTCTAAAGAAGATGTAGGAATGGCCAGCAGGTACATGAAAAGTGTTCAACATCACTGATTATGAAGCAGGGAAGTATCAAGGAAATATAAATCAAAGCACAATGAGCTATCACCTAGGACCTATTACGATGGCTATTAACAAAAAGGTAAAAGATAAGTTGTTGGTGAGGGTGCGGCAGAAAAGAATCTTCTTGCACTGCTAATTAGGGGAATATAAATTGGTACAATCACTATGGAAAATAGTATGAAGATTCCTCAAAAAATTAAAAAGAGAAATACTTTATGATGCAGCATTTGCACTTCTGGGTATATACCCAAAGGAAATGAAATCAAGATCTCGAAGAGATATTAGCACTCCCATGATTATTGCAGCATTATTCTCAACAGCCAAGATATGAAATAGTCTAAATGTTTGTTGACTGTTGAATAGATAAAGACAATATAATATATATACACATGTGTATACACATACGTGCTGGAATATTATTCGGCCTTAAAGATATAGGAAATCCAGCCATTTGTGGAACATGGATAAACCTGGAAGATGTTATGCTAAATGAAATCAGTCAGACTCAAGAGAGACAAATGCTACATGATCTCACTTATATGTAAAATCAATGACTTTTTTTTAATTTAATTTTTTCAGTGTTCCAAGATTCATTGATTATGCACCACACCCAGTGCTCCATGTGGTACGTGCCCTTCTTAATATCCACCACCAGGCTCACCAAAGCCCCACCCTCTTCCCCTCCAAAATCCTCAGTTTGTTTCTCAGAGTCCACAGTCTCTCATGCTTCGTCTCCCCCTCCGATTTCCCCCCATTCACTTTTCCTTTCCTTCTCCTAATGTCTTTCATGTTTTCCTTATGCTCCACACGTAAGTGAAACCACATGATAATTGACTCTCTCTGCTTGACTTATTTCACTCCGCATAATCAATGACTTCTTAACTGCCAAATCAACTGGACCCTTTTTAGCTTCTGTATTACCTGATCTTTTAGTTGTGTTTGTTGCTGCTGATTACTTTCTCTCATAAACCCTCACCTCCTTTCACCTTTTTGAAATGACATTTCTGGATTTTCTCCTTGTCTGCCTTTGACAGTTTATTGTCCTTTTCTTTAGGTTTTCTCTCAAATCAAAACCTCTGATGATCCTTGGGGAACATCTTACTCTCCTTGGATAGTACTTCCACTCTGGCTTCAACTATTGATGATGATTCCTAAATTTTATTCCCAGTATATAACTCTCCTTTGAGAGTTAGATTTTAAATTTCCAACAATCTCCTTGTCATCCTCAAATGAGAACTCCCTCAGCATGTAAAACTCAAAATGCTCAAAATGGGAGTTATCATCGATCTCACTTCCTTAACATTCATCTCTCAATTCTGGTACCCTCATTCTTCCAGTTGGTGACACTGTCATTTATCTCGTTACTAGTGGAGGTATCCTTGTATCTTTCTTCCTCCTTTCTGTGAATGGTATTACCAATACTTGGTTTTCATCCCATTCCTAGACACATGGACAATCACATGTCCCAGACCCTTTACAATTAGTCTGAGCCTTGTGACTAAGTAACCCTTCCCCTGTATCAACTTATGATAGACAGGATAGAAACCTTTATAATGGGCGCCTGGGTGGCTCAGTTGGTTAAGCAACTGCCTTAGGCTCAGGTCATGATCCCGGAGTCCCGAGATTGAGTTCCACATTGGGCTCCCAGCTCCATGGGGAGTCCGCTTTTCACTCTGACCTTCTCCCTTCTCATGCTCTCTCTCACTCTCTCTCTTTCCTAAAAAAAAAAAAAAAAGAAAGAAACCTTTATAATGGTAAGTCACTGAGATTTTGGTGTGTATTTCTTTTTTTTTTTTTTTTTTAGATTTTATTTATTTATTTTAACAGAGAGAGAACACAAGGAGGCAGAGAGGCAGGCAGAGGCAGAGAGAG